>CM060970.1:129714338-130111838 GCA_030765045.1 Tenodera sinensis
GTGTGCCGGAATTTCGTCCCGCAGGAGTTCTTTTACATGCCAGTAAATCTACTGACATGGAGCTGTCGTTTTTAAGCACACTTAAAAACCATCGACCTGGCCCGGGTTTGAACCCGCAACCTTGGGATCAGTAGACCAGCGTCTAACCAACTGAGCCACCCAGACCGACACACACACACACACAGACACACACACACACACAGACACACACACAGACACACAGACACACACACACAGACACGCGTGTTTTTCTAAAATTGCTTTTATTTGGATTCAGGGGATCTGAAGACATATATTTCCAATGAAATCTTGACAAGGAATTTTTGGGTGGAATACAATACTGCCTCTACTTACTATAAATAGTAGAGAAAATAAAAAGATTTTTTTGGCACTCGTAAGCTGAACTGAGTGAAAATAGCGTGTGATAATTCACCTCAATAAAGTCGAGACTTGGAGTAACGTTTTAAACGAAATTGTTCCGTCAAATAAATTACTTTAAATACTTGAGACTTGCCCAATCTTCAACTCTAATAACTTAAACCTTAATTACAATTGCAGCCCGAAGCAGCAGGAGTATCTTAAAATATTAACCAACACCGGCTTGTAATTAATCTAGGAAGAGCTTAATTGGATAATATTGCGGCAAAATCATCGTAGCACAAATCGCCAATAAATTACTTCGAATTTGCTCAGAGCACGGAAAAATCTCATCAAGAGGGGGAAGAAGGCGCGCCGTGCAGTGCAATTATCATCGTCATCAGCCCCCTTCCTGACCAATAACAAGCTATGTGTTGCAATATCATGTTGAGGCAGACTGCACGACTGTCTTACACGAAATACACCAAGTATTGTCTTCAATTTGATACCAAAGACTTCCCCCAAAATACATGTTTGGAGATCCCCTGAATAAAACTATTATTACAAAAGCGTATCTCTCTGTTTGTGGACAAATCGGTTAAAAGCAAAGTTGGTATTTAAGTTTAATGACTTTCAAGGATGCGAGACGAAGATTTTGAAGAAAATAGCCCCACCCTAAACTACCCTTTACATCGAAAATTTTTCAAAAGTTTTTATTTTCTTGAAAATGGCTCTAACGATTTTGATTAAAATGTCATATGTTCAAGATATTTTTACGACAAATGAAATGTATTTCTCAGAATATTGCTTTTAGAGTAACAAATGGAATGCTTCACATGTTTTAATTAGATTGTTGGAACTATTCCGAAACACGGTGTAACAACAAACACAACATCCCACTACGCCCGCCATATTGAACCACCCTACAACCACTTTGTATGTGTCGCCATAAAATGATAAATTTCACCACAGCTTGGAAATATGAAAGCGGTATTAAGCGCTCCGGTTATTAAATTATCTGGTTGGACGTGACGTCATTAGTCTCAAATTACCCCCTCCAGCTACCCTCACTTATTCTTGCTACATTCAAGACACAGGCGCGCATCTAGTCTGTGGTCACAGACATCGCTGATAAATTGTACTCAGAAAAACAGAACATAGGTACACAGCGAAACATTAAACTCACTCAGGAGTGGCGCTTTTTGCCCACGTTCCGAACATCCCGACTTAAAACTTGATAGGTCGACCAATTTCAATGGATTTTCCCTTAGTTTTCTTCAGTCGCAGAAGTAATACAGCTTTCTTTTGTCAAAGAAATTGTTTGCTGTTATTCTAATAAATTGTAATATATTGTTAAATCTGTTAAAAGTTAACTTTGTTAAATAAACTTTTATATTCTTCTATAAGGGTCAAGTATATACCAGGTGAGTCAGCTGCCCCTTATTCTCGAGTTTTATGCAATCCGCATTTTATACCCCAACATAAAAACATCGTCCCCATTACTAGGTTCTACCCGCGTATTTAACATGGAGGTTAAACACTCGATGAAATTAGTACTAATATAGATGTTATCACATCGCTTTTTAATATATTCGTAATTAGACAGCTGACGTTTGCACTTCTGCAAATGTTCACTGGAACCAGCGAGTATTACATCTTAAACGGGATGTTTACCTTACACGTTACTAGATAGCTCAGTTGGAACGGGCGCAAGACTCCGAAGTAATGTCTGTTGTGAAGGTGGCTCGAATCACCTGCATGCAGTAATTTTTTACCCTGTAATTCTCACAATTTACAAATTATTATTCTGAAAACTGTTATTATATTCATTTTCATTGTTTTATTTATGTTTTATGATGTTTCTTTATTGGTAAACTACAATTATGTACTTGTTTAAACACACCTATAGGTAGGTGCAATTGAAATAAGGATTACTCATACACATTTAAACACAGAAACCAACGAAATTACATTCTCAGAGTTTAACATGGAAGTTAAACTCAATTTTGCACACAATGAATTATTGTGCTATTAAAAATGCAGACAACCAAAAACGATTTAAATTATAATGTCCTAAACCCTCAGGGACTTCATAACTAGATTATTGTGAATTCGGTTTCCAAGTTTTGATGAACATAAAAAAAAAATTTACATTGCTCAGACTCGAACCTGTGTCAATGGGGGTTAGCGTAGAGGACCCCGTCGCAATCCTATTCAGCTATTTCGAGACTTCCTGAAAGCACGTACCACGTCCAATGCTAGGACTTACCACCTCGCAAGTTTTCGGGCTTGATTTAGCCTTTTAAGACAGTTTTAATCATTAACTGGGCGTTTTAATATTGTTACTTAAATGGCAAAGGCTGTTATGCATATTAATTGAGATGCACGAGGCGTAGTTCACGCAAAAATGCAAATAAACTGTTGTTTAATAATATGTCCGTTTTGACTGTACGGGTCCATGATGGATGAGGCGTGATTTTTAGCAGCCAACCCCTGATCTAAGTACAAGAGTCCGCCATTTTCTTTTTAGCTGACGTTGTTAGTGTACTCATATGATAGGTCCATTTTTTCCGAGGCGTTTACTGAATTACGTTGCTATGTATACTCTAATAAAAAGTTTGTAAAATCGTCCGGAAACCGGAATTCGCTCTCAGTAAACGAGTCGTATGTTTTTGAGGTGTACTTTAGCGGGGAGTACGTTGTGTCCCTTAAAGCACTGTTGCTCTCAATTTTGCGCATTCCTCTCTTTAAAAACGTCAAGCAATACATTTTAGTAAGCGCAAAACTGGACTAAGGCGCATATGCCGTTAGATGGGTGGCCTACCTTCCAAAAAAATAAGGCGCGGATGACTCACCTGGTATAATAGAGGCTGGACTTAATTGATATATGATTTAATTTGTCACGTATGCAAGCACTAAAATCGGAAAACTTACTTTTCTCTAATGCAACATCGTTATTCGTTGTTCATTTTTTTATATGTTAAATGTGGAAATAGAACGCATTCTCAACGCTTTAGAAGAATTGACTATCGCTCAAAGCCTACTGTATTCACATAATGAAGAAGATATAGGAATAAGAGTTTGTAAGAATGGTTAGTACAAGGGTAGAGAAAGTCATGTGAGTGCAACACATCAGAGTTTTAGTACTGTTTTAATGCTAGGAGGGCGTTCATAGCCACAAACATGCAGTCTGTAAGACCCTTTGATCTGTTTTAAAGTTCTATTCGAACTCTTAGTCCCCAATTACGTCATCCTTACAGTCTAATGTGGTAAAGTAGGTCATTATGAAACATTTCTATGTCGTTATGCCTCACTTTAGGTAATAAAAGTAGATAAATATAATATAAGGCAGCTTATAAACTGAAGGCATGGTGCGTTTTACAGTATAAGGAAACTGGGCGTTGCACAGATGAAGTTTAACTTGGAAATTATCAGTGAAACCTTTGGAGCAAGTTTGTATACAAGAAAGAGCAAAGTGCGTCATTAATATACGATATAGGTTATGTCAGTTTATTGCAGATTCTCTAGAGAGATTTGCCTTAAGTTGTGCGCTCTTACAGCTCAAGCGTTGCTACGTATAGTAGGTGATTAAGGGAAGTGTTTAATTCCACCTACAAATTCGATATAAAATTTTCACGTTGTGATAGTCCTGGAATTAAAAATGAAAGCATCCTTAGAAAACGCTATCTCTCTGTTCTGTGTGTGTGTCTGTGTCTATATGTATATTTTTATGACAAATGAAATGTATATCTTGAATTTTCTGGCTATAGCCCCTGTAGTTGTATTTACTCTGGATGACTTTTGTATAACTGGTAAACCGTAAGAGATGTAGATTGCGCTAAAACATACAATTTATGTGAACCGTTTCTGAGATATTCTCTGTTGTGTGTTCCCAAATAGGAGTATCGTGTTCTCTAACACTTGAAGCAGGTTGGTACTCTGAACTGACCTCTGTTCACTGTAAACAGAAGCTGGGAAAACAGTTCGCCCCAGGGGGTAATAGCAGCAGCAGAGAGCAGTAGGTGGGGGGGGGGGGGTGATGGAAAGGGGCGAGGGATAAATACGTAAACTTTTAATACGGGTACATCAACTGCGCCCGGCGGTCAATTTCTTAACGAACTTCCCCTCTCATCGCTCTCTCTCTCTCTTTCTCCCTCTGCACCTCCTGCGTACCTAATTAACAGTTCAGCTTTGCTTGTGGAAACTTTCATTTATTTGAGTATTTTTATTTTCTCTACTACTTACCTATTGTGTTATATTCAAAACTTCCACTTCTATTATATACTCGATATTTTCTAGCATCGTGAAGTCGAACTAAAATGAGTGAACAGTGCGGCGTAAGAAAGCCCGTTATGAACACCGCTAATGTATTAGTGCGCGCAGCACGTGGGGAAACGCGTGTGACTTCGCGTAGCCTCGGTTATATCTACTGAAATAGCTTCCATTTAAAAGAACAGCTTTAATTTTGGTGTTAAACACATAATTATGTGACCATATGGTTCTAACTTGTTCTCGAAAACATCGACACTTTAAAGAACACTATCTTATTATACTAACATCTTTAAGCTAAACCTCTATATTCTTCGAAAGTTCGATTTATTTGAATAGGCGGTGTTTTAAGAGATGCCAGTCAACATACGCGAAAGAAAACTGATATGTTGCACTCACATGACTTGCTCTCCTCTTTTACTAACCATTCTTACATTCTTCTGCCTTCTCTTTGCATGGCTGAGGTATAAAAGTTGAATAACGATGTTCCATTTGATGGAAGTTTGTTCCCCAAAACTCACACAAACAACCAGGAATATCTCCGAAATGGTTCAGTCCACAAAAAAAATTATTCGCATATAAATTATGTTCTTTAGGCAAGATCTACATTTTCTGTAGCTACAGTAAGATTTGGTCTATCTCTTACGGTTTAGTAGTTATGCAAAAGTCATCCAGAGTAAATAGGACTACGTGGGCTATAGGCAGAAAATTTTAAATATACATTTCATTTGTCATAAAAATATAATAAACGTACGGTATTTTAATCAAAGCCGTTAGAGCCATTTTCGAGAAATTTTACAAAAAATGTTCATATAATTTTAGGATACTTCAGGATGGAGGAATTTTCTTCGAAATCTTCATGTCGCATCCTTAAAAAACATTAAAATTAAATACTGACTTTGGTTTTAACCGATGTTTCGCTTTTGAGTTATGCTTTCCACAGAAGGAAAGAGACAGACACGCAGACGTACCTTTTTCTAAAAATGTTTTTTTTTTTAATTCAGCGGACCTCAAAACACATATTTCCGGTGAAATCTCGACATCGAATTTTTGGGTTGAATACAATACTTCCCCTACTTACTATGCGCAGTAGAGAAAGTAAATATTAGAAATGCACATATAAAACAAATTTTAGATTTTAACAAGAAGAAACCGGTTAAACAGTATTGGAGAACTGAATATGAAAGACTTGCACAGCAAATCATGGATTGGGAACTGCAGGGCGGGAGGAAGAAGGGATGGCCTGCTATTACGTGGATCCGAGGAATCAACGAGGCCAAAACAGGGTGGGAAGTAAAAGAAGATATGGCAAAATCTATTAAATCACATTTCGTAAGGACTGTGAGTTTGAGTGAATAAACATTTTTCCGACATTGTAAAACCGTTTTAATAAAATTATTGTCGTGGTCATCATCATAAGAAAAGAATAACTATCATTGTTTATTAAGGTCTGGTCCACACATCCCTGAGAAGTAAGGTCCTCAGTTCCAAGAAATACTCTTGAGAGTAACTAATTACCTGGTTTACCCTTTTATTTTTAAACTCCTTCCGTCAAACATAACCTATATTGCTGCCGAAATAAGCAAGCTACTTCAAATACACAAACGCTCACCGAAGCACTCTGAGGAGGGAAAGAAAATAGTTCCACCACTTTTTAATGTTATTGCCGTTTAAAATATGTTCGTAATAATCTTTCATGTTTCCATTGTATATATACTACACTTATAAGTTTTATTTAAGTACAGGAGAGTTCTAGAGTTCTCCCTATGACACGGATTTCTAAGACTGATCTTTTATCTGCAATTCCGTTTCGTAACGGTGTAAAGGGCGGCATCGCACTGCCGACGAACATATGATTTCGTCATATAGGAATTCTTCATTGTGATAAATCAGTGAAACAAGTCACACTTAAAATATTTTCTTACTTAATGACAGCGATTAAACAAGATATTCATCCTCGCAATAAAGAGTAAAGACTGGTTGTTTCTAACACTGGCATGTGTGGTAAATACAAGAACAGACTTAATATCGTCTTCCGGATATTCATTATGTTGGGAAATTTTTGCAGAGGTTGGCAGCGACCTTCTCTGCTACTCAAGGATACCTTTCGGCAAGTTCCGTCAGGGTTTACTAGACGTCCGGAAATTCCCGAACATTCCCTACATTTTAACCATATGTCCAGCGGCCGGGGGGGGGGGGGGGTGTACATTTTTGGAAACAAGCAGTGATCACTAGAAAATAAACTGGCAACTGCGAAAATAGAAATGAATAACTGCTACTCGCTATGGCAACACCGGCTACAGTCAAAGACCATACTCATGCACAATAACCTCAAACAAGAGCTTGGCAACGCAGCATTTGCACTCCAGGCAAAAGGTTGGTTTTCTGGGGAGGCAAAGCAGCACAATGCTAATGTCGAAAGAACATTTTCAGTAATAAGAGCGTAATGGTCGGATGCAAGGGACAGATTATGTATTGATTCAGTTAGAGCTATTGTTTAAGTCGAATACAAATCTAAAAAACTTGTGTTGTGTGGAATTTCTTGATTATATTTCAAACAACCTAGATGTTTTGCGCAAGATATTTCTACATAGAAATATACAAATAGTTTTTGTGGGACAAAGTAAATATAATTGCAAATTTGAACATGCTCTGATACTTACTGTTACTGCAGTGTTGTTCGAGACCACACTGACTACATCTGTTTGGAGCTCCCCTGCCACAGTGACACCCTCCATCATGCACGCAACACGCACAGTCCTGTCGAGTCGAGTCAAAGGGACAGTGGCATCCTTTCGCTTCCTGAGTCCAGAGGTCAACCTGACCTGCAACAAACAAAGAAACCAACTCTGTACTCACTCACTCCACTCTTGGGACCATACATGGCAAAAACTCACATTTGTATTCCATAATTTTAAAATTACTCAGTGGCTCCATAGTACAATGTAGGTATTTTAAAATTTCAGGTGTTCCGTGATCAGAAGTGAGGTTATAATAGAGATATCGTTTTGTTTACCTGCAAGTTTGGGCAAAATGAGTGTAAAACGTAAGTTCTCATACCTGGAAGAGGAAAGGATTATTGATTTTGTTCAGCAGAATGAACTTCTATACAATCTGCAGCACGCAGAGTATAGAAATAGTGAGAAAAAACAGAGGCTGTGGAAGGAACTGGCAGAGGAATTAGGAAAAACAAAAAAACAAGCATTTTTACAACTTACATTTTTATGTATTCAATTGATTTTATTCACTATGTGCTTTCTATACAGAAATATCAGCTTTGTCAAATTAAGTAGTAGAATAATACATAATGAATCGACACAGAATCATGCAATATCGACATGAAGAATACATATTTATGTAACAATATTAGGTAAAATGTCTATTTCATTATTTTCGTGTCACTTTTAAACTATTTGTCCACTAAAGGTAAAAGCAAGGTACAAATGTATAAAATTCAAATTCAAATTTATTGCTCATAAAACTTGTAATACAAGCATGGAGCATTGTCAAATGCTAATACATGAATAAAAAATACATCATGGCACATAGACTTATGGAATACAAACATGGAATACTGAATATACAAAAATACATTAACAGTACACATTAATTTAACATCTCTTCTAACCTGTATGGGCACTTTTCAATTAGATAATTCTTTAACTCTTTAGCAAAGGAGTTTTTTCTTGAGTGCTCTTTTATACTTCTTGGTAGGTATCATTACAATCGGATCCTTTTTGGTTGAAGCCTTATTTAAGTGCATTCTATGGTAATTTTCATTCCCTCTGGTGTTATATGCATGGATATCTGTGTTTTTAGTAGGTGATTTGTTTTGAATCAGTATAATTACTTTGTATACATAAATAGCAACTATTGTCAATATTTTATTCTTTTTAAGGAGTGGCTTACACGTGTCTGTAGTCTTTAGTTGAAAAATACGACGTATGCATCTCTTCTGTAGCAATAGTATCCTGTTTAATTTGTTACCCCACACCCTCAATACCATATTCCAAGTGCACGTATATTATGCCACAATATATAGCTTTAAGCTCTCCTACATTCAGGTATTTTGTAAAGTATTTTAGTAGGTATATGTTTTTTGTGATTTTCTTACATACTTCGTTTACATGCATTTCATATGTTAAGTGTTCCTCAAGATATATTCCTAAACATTTTTTATTAGATACCTGTTCTACTTTAGTACTTTCAAGTCTTACATTTATGTAGTTTAGTTCCTCCCCCTTTTTCGCTGATGCTGAAAATGTATCAGTTTGGTTTTTTTTATGTTTAATTTAAGAGAGTTATCTTTTAAGGGACACTGGGAGTGAAATGTTGGTCAAAATTGTCAAAAAGTCGAAAATTGTTTTTTACCTTAAAGTGTTCCTGGAACACCTGTGTATTTGGATCAGCTAACATTTTTCATATCCCCCACTCAATGTGGTCATTACGGCCCAGCGCTCTTCCCTTAACGTACACAGGATGCTCCTATATAAAAGCCTGTTTTTCTCAAAACTACATTTCTGCACATTCCAAAAGAAGGTCGCGCCTGAGTTTTGCTTCAAATTCAATAACAATTTCCAAAAGTATTCATAAATAGCAACTAAACAAAACTATGCTTCAATATTGATGTTATCTTTAACATGAATTCCAAAAACATTTTTTGTATGAAAAAAATCAATAATTTTTAAGATTAAATTTTCTTTGTTATTAAAAAAATATGTACAGCATAATCAGCAAACTTATTTGAAATATCTCTTCATAAAATTGTTACCCGTGATTTAGAGTATCAGTTCTGCCAATATAAATGAATTTTGAAAAGTCAATAGACGCGAGCTCTATTTTGAAAATGTGCCTATTAAATTCATAAAATAATTTATGTATCAAAAACGAATTATCCAATTTTAATGAAATTTGGTGTACCTCCTATTATCATATAAATACAAACACAGTAAAAATTTCAGAAAAATCTATCACGAAATGTGGAACTTTCAAATTTCACTCCCAGTGTCCCTTAAGATAATTTGACATTTGTAGGAAATTTTGTTTTCTAGTTGTAGCAAGTTTTTTCCTTTACAAATGAGTGAAGTATCGTCAGCATACAATATGAGTTTCAAATCGGTTGGTTCCCCCAAATCATTTACATACAAAATAAAGAGCAGTGGCCCTAGGACGGATCCTTGGGGTACTCCAGATTTTACATTGCCTTTGAAATGATTTCCATACAGCCAATTTACTTCACAACATTGTTTACGATTTACTAGATAAGACTGTAATATTTTATTTATTTTCCCCCGGTGCATTGGGTTTGTTGTTTTGTGATGCGTTTGCACTTACTTTCCAGAGGCTCCAGAGGCAGTTCGAGTCGAGTGGGGAAGCTTATTCCCCCACCCGAAGTGTCTTTACCGCAGTACCTAGCCGTTATACGGCTTTACCTGCGCGATAGTATGGTGTTTTGGTCTACAGGGATTTAAACTCTGGGATTGTTTGAGATCAGGGGTATCTTAGGGACAAGATGGATGATGGTAGGGATAGGTCCATGAACGGGCACTGCCCATACATGCTGATTGGCTGGTTAGTCAATCAGGTGACGCGCTAATCTCCTCCTGGTTCTGGCCGTCAGTCACACACTGAGAGGTGATCTGAGTTAGGCGATTTACTCTGTTTTAAGTACAGATATTCGTTTTGCCTTTCCCATCTGCGAAAATTAGACCGTTGGACTTAAGATGTCTTTCGGCAATTTTTTAGATGGTAGTCGGCGAGGCTCTCTCTGGTCGTATTGTCCCAGAGTATTCACCAGTGGGTTAGGGTGGTTCTGGAGTTTGTTGTACATTGTTCGAGCGCGGGTTTTAATCACGTCGACAATGTACGGGATACCGGAATGTTCGTGAAGGATGTGGGCAGGAAATCTCCATCCAGTGTCGTAGATCATCCTTAATGCCCGGTTCTGCAACGTCTGGAGTCTGATGAAGGTGGACTTTGCCACCACTCCCCAGATCTCGCATCCGTACAGGACCAGAGGCGGGATGATCGCACGATACAGTTGGAGTTTCAGGCGAATGGGCATGGTTTTGGAGCTGAGGATGGGATACAACTGCCGTAGGGCTGCATGACCTTGTAGTACTTTGCCCCTGACGTGATGCCTATACGTTAGCCGCCGGTCCAACGTGACCCCGAGATACTTCGCCGTAGTGACCCAAGGGATCCGACGGCGCCGAAGCACGAGGTCCTGCGGGAGCCGGTTTGCCAGCGTGTTGGCCAGGAGAATCGCAGAGCTTTTCTCCGGGTTGATAGACATGCGCCAGTTCTCGCACCATCTACTGATGGCACAGAGGTGGGCTTGTACTTGACGGTAGCTGTAGCGCGGGTTCTTGTTAGCTGCGAAGATCATGAGATCGTCCGCATACTGACAGATGTGAGTGTTGGGGTGCGTGGGGAGATCGGCCATGTAAGCATTAAAGAGTGCCGGTGACAGTACACTGCCCTCGGGGACTCCTGCGCCAATGGGCCTTTCTCGGGAAAATGAACCCTCCACTTTCACCCGGAAGCTACGTTCCTGTAGGAAACTAGCCACCAAGTAAATATATGGAGGGGGGATTTCGTGCTGTATGAGCTTGTAGATAAGCCCTTCGTGCCAGGTGGTAGAGAACGCCTTTTCCACGTCAAGCAACACTGCCACCGTTTTGGCCCTTTCCTGGTAAGCCAGGGAGGCCTTTTCGGCTACACGCAGTAGTTGCTCGGTTGTGGAATGGTCAGAACGAAAACCAAACTGATGTTCCGGTAGGAGGCCTTTTTCCTCTAAAAGAGGTCGAAGGCGGGTCAGGAACAGTTTCTCGAAAACTTTCGAGATAACTGGTAGGAGGCTGATGGAGCGGTAGCTGGAAGGAAAGATCGGATTCTTGCCCGGCTTCAACACGCATACCACACGCGCCTTCTTCCAGTCTTCTGGAAAATGACGCATGCTTAGGCACTCGTTGTAGATCCGAGTCAAGTGCATCACGGCTCTAAAGGGAAGGTGCTGGAGCATTTCCGCTGTTACCCGGTCCTGCCCAGGGGCTTTTCTAGGTTTTAGGTGTTGGATGGTGTTAGTTACCTCGCGAGGGGTAACTATCGGGATGTGGAAAACCTCGTGGCCCGCAGGTCCAACTTCTAAGAAGTCTTCTACTGCTTGCTCCACGAGGTCAGTATGATCGTCGTTCTGAGGGTCGACTCTAGGCTGGAATTGAGTTTCCAAATAGTCTGCTAGCGCCTCTGCTTTTTCCCTCGGTTCAAAGACAAGTCTTCCCCGAGGGCTATGCACAGGATGCTGGTGTACAGTTTTATCTTTCCTCAAGCCTCGGACGATGCGCCATGGTTTCCTCTCCTGGAGGTTTACATGTCGCAACGTGTTTTCCCAAGCTGCTTGCCTATGCTTTCTTAGGAGTCGTCTCACCAGGGATTTGAACCTCTGGTGTATTACTCCTATCCTAGGGTGACGGAATCTCTGCCATAGCCTTCTAACAGCGTTTTTCGCTTGAATGAGGCGTTTCAGTGGAACAGGGATAGCTGTAGGGTTTGGTGCATCGGTAGGAATACGGTGGGTATGAGCACGCACCGCATTTAGGATAGAGGTTGAGAACCCCGTGGCTGCCTCCTCGAGAGCTTCTATCGAGTCTATTCGAGGACATGCTTCCACGGAGTTGTGGAGGGCTAGGACGGCTGCATCCCAGTCGACTTCCTCAACCCAATCAGGCACTCCCAGCGCAGTTAGATTAACGTCTGAGTCGACCACAACAGGGTTGTGATCAGAATCCAGAGCGTTAATCACCGAGAGATCCAGGTGAAATGGAATGTTCTTTGTGACAATGAAATCTATGACATCCGCGGCGCCGCGTGCCGGGTAGTATGTTGGACCTCTCGGCCCGTGTACATGCAGGGCGGGGTTCCCACTTATGAGACGGTACAATCCCCGACCCTTCACGTTCTGGGTGCGGCTGTGCCAGCTTGGGTGTTTGGCGTTGAAGTCGCCTGCGATACAGACTCTTTGGTGTAGGTTTAGGAGTGCCGTAATGTCCGCTTCATAGAAGCGCCCATCCGGGGGATCATATACCGCTACAAGTACCACGTCGCATCCGCCTAAGGATAGTCTTATGGCGGTTGCCTCTAGGTGTTGTAGTGGCGGAATGGCAACAGGAATATGTGTGAGATGGTTCTTTATGAAAATGGCAGTACCGCCGCCCTGTCGGCCGACCCGATCAGACCGATGGGCGACGTAACTTGGCAGACTGAACTGTACACCGGCGTGCAAGTGTGTTTCACAGACCATAAGGATATCAATCCCATGGCTGTCTACAAACTCTAACAGGCCAGGTCTCTGCTCTCTAACACCATTTGCGTTCCAGAACGCAGCTCTAAATGAACGCACATTTCTATGCGCCATTTAAGAGCTTATGGAATTAGCGTAGAGTTCCTTGGCCGTTTGAAGCACTACGAGGTGCTTCTTCACAGCCGAAAGTTCAGGGTTGAGGATTTGCTCTCTGCAGCGCCTTAGTATGGGGAGGGAACGTTGTACGAGGTCCGCAAACCAAGTTGCCAGTTCAATAAACTCCGCCATGTCCTCTGAGCCAAAGGCCTCTCCCAAGACCTGTGACTGAGTGATTCAGATTCAGATTATTTTATTAAAAGAATTTTGTCTGGTGCTGGTACATGGGGCCCAGCGTACAGACTTAATTTATCATTGGATTACAATTTTTTTTATATTTACAACAAATATACATTGGGTTTTAAGAAAACCCATACAGTGACCCTCTTTTGGGCCACCGAGAACAGTTCTCTTGTGTATAGTTCTTGGGTATGTGTTTATATTTTGTTTTTGTCTTTTTTCGCTTTTTTCTTGCTATATACATATTTTTTTACACACATGCATTCTCTCATTCACTCTGGCATATCATGTGATATGCCCTCATGCACGCACACACATATACATACACGCACGCACACTGGGCACTTCAAGTGAGCGTCCCGCTCGCACATGTTTGCTGGGCACACGTAACTATGCGTCCCAGCATTATAACAAAGGACTATATACACACGTTAACTATATACACTATATATACACTATGTACACTCCGCGGTTATCCTGGGCGGGGCAGGGTGCAGCTCCTGACCTGTTCCCTGGGGTGCAGGCCTCTAAGGTAGCGTGTGTGCGGCCTAGGGCCGTGTTTGCGTGGACGCGCATCAGTCGGTGAGCCGAGTGACGTTTAAAACATTTTAATACGAGCATGCTTCCGATGCTTCGGCTCACCTTTGCCGATATTGGCAATGACATAATTGTCGTGGTTTCTGATGCGCGCCCACGCGGCAGTGGCTCTTTTTGTAATTGCCTCGGGTATGGATGGGGTCTGGGTTTCTTGGTGAAGGGTTTGATTAGTGGTTAGGATGGGAGCAGAGAGGATTTTTCGGAGGGAGAGGTTTTGGAGGGTTTGGATGGTCTTCAGGGCGGTTTTTGAGGCATTTGCCCAGGCCACACACGCGTATAGAACTACCGATAAAATAAAAGCTTTATACAGGACGAGTTTGGACTTCAGTTGCAGCTGTTTGCTGCGGAAGATGGGGGCGCATAATTTTAGCCGCTGTCTGCCTTTGTTGGCGCTATTTTTTATGTGGGTGGACCAGCACATTGTGCGGTCCAAGGTAACCCCTAAGTATTTAACTTGCCGACGGCAATGCAATACCTGACCACCGACCGTTAGGTCCATTGCCAAAGTGTGATGCCGCTTAGAGAAATGAATCAGCTGGCATTTGTTGGGATTAATTTTGATTTTCCAGTCATGTTGCCATGAAAGGAAGTTGTTAACATAACGTTGCATTTCTGCAAGGCCAAAACGGGGATTTCTATGGTGGTTGTATATTGCAGTGTCGTCGGCGTACATGGCGACCTTACATCTGGCGTCCACTGGGAAATCATTGGTGAATAATATGTACAAAAAGGGGGACATAATTGCCCCTTGTGGGACGCCAGCCCGCATCACTCTCTCCCGTGAGGAGGAGCGGCCCACTTGGACGTAAAATTTCCGTTTTTCTAAAAAATTGTGCAGCAAATATAGATAATTTTGAAGAGCCGGGAAATTGTGGTGCAGTTTGTAAATAAGGCCATTGTGCCAGCACCGGTCGAATGCGGCTTCTACGTCCAGAAATAGCGCCAACGTTGAAGCCCCATTGTTAAATTGCTCTGTTACGTCATCAGTTAGTCTGAGAAGCTGTAAATCAGTAGAATGTCCTTTTCGAAAACCAAACTGTGAATTTGATAGTTCATGAGATTCCGAAACTTGTTTTTGGAGTCGAAAAAGTATAAGTTTTTCGAGCAATTTACCAATAGTAGACAAAAGACTAATGGGGCGGTAGTTTTGCGGTTGCCTGGTGCTTTTCCCTTGCTTTGGGAGCATAATTATCTTGGCTCGTTTCCAGGTAGAGGGGAAATAGCCTTGCTGCAGACAGGCGTTAAAAATTTTAGTCAGTTGCACCAGGGCTTTTCTCGGGAGATGCTTAAGTTCCTCATTAGTCACTTTGTCTGGGCCGGCAGCTTTCCCATTAGGTAATTTCCTAATGAGCTTGTAAACTTCCTGCGGTGTTATGATGGGTAGTTGTTGCTCTTGCTTCTGCGCCACCCAGGTTTGTACCCATGTCTGTACCTCCCGTTCTATATCTCGGTTGGTAACTGGGTTTTCGCTGAATCTATCTTCAAGACAGTCAGCGAAGACCTCGGCTTTCTCCTCTTCGGAGAAGTGCAGGCCGCCATGAGTGTGCAACGCCTCAGTTGCGGAGTTGACGTTCGTGGAGACTTTAAATGCCTTTAATAATTTCCACAAAGAAGAGTCCGAATGGGTGGTACTCAGCATTTTGTTTTCCCACTGTTCAGTTTTGTTAATTTTAATTTGATGCCGAATGATGTTGCGTAGCCATTTTGCTAGCACTTTATATTCAGGCTGACGGGTGTACCGCCACAGTTTTGTCAAGCGTCGTCTCCGCGCAATGAGTTGCTCTACCTCGGGGTACGTGCAAAAACCGGGTGGTCTTGTGGTGTAAGTGGTAGCGCTTCTCTTGGCCGTGTGTAGCGAGGCAGTGAAGTTTTCAATGGCGACATCTATGTCTGCCTCGCTATAGTATGACAGCCTGGGTTGCGCCATTCCGTGCATTTCCATGGTGAACTTATTCCAGTCGGTCTCAGCCCTCCTTCGAGGCCCAGAGGCACCGGCCGGAATGCCACCCTGTATATCGAAATGCACGGGAAGGTGGTCAGAGTCCAGGCTGTGATACACTGTAAAGTTAATTAAAGGTGTCGCATTTTTTGTTAGTACGAAGTCCAAAATTTCGGGGTCAAAGTGCCCCGATCTGTGCCAAAATGTGGGATCTGGGGGAAGGTGTACCTCTAAGTCGTCATTATCTGTTATAAGTTCAACCAGGAGATTTCCAGCCGCGTTTGCCCGGCGTGAAAACCACCAGGGGTGCCGAGCGTTGAAATCTCCTGCAATTATAACGTGCTCCTCTAAAGCGAGGATTTGTTCGAGGTCATGTATGAAATTTAAGGAGTTGGGGGGCCGATAGAGCGCTACCAGCATCACCGTTTGATTATTTACACGGGTTTTAAGTGCTGTGCACTCTAACGCTGCCATTGCAGGTAGCGTAACAGAAGCATGAGCAACAGTGTTTCTGAGCAAAATAGCAGTCCCTCCCCCCTGTCTGCCAGTTCTGTCATTCCGAAAGATTTGGTACCCCTGGAGCTTAAAAGTGTGCTCGTGCTGTAATTTTGTTTCGCAAATGAATGCGACATCAATTTTGTTACGCCGCAGGTAGTTTTCAAGTTCGTGTTGCTTCCTGTGGATGCCATCTGCATTCCACAGGAGTGCGCGAGTTAAAGTTATGCCTCCCCTTGAAGTTGCCATTTACTCGAAGAGAGTGGTTACCAAGCATATGATGGCTTCTAGCTTCTCCATGGTATCGTTGCAGCTTTTTAATCTTGCGATTATGGGCCGCAACTTTGGTAGTAGAACTGGGAGGTTTAAATCCTTGAAGAGGCTGAAAATTTCTTTCAAACCTCCCAGGTCACTGGTGGGTGCCTCTGAGGGCTGGGGTTGTGGAGGGGGACCATTTGGTGGTTGCTCGGGAGCATTTTGCCCTCCGGCGGCTCCTGCAAAAGAGGTGCCGTTTTGGACCAGGGCCGGGTGGCGGATGGGGCGTGGCCCTGGTTGAGTACCAGGAGAGTTCCTGGCAGCGGCGGCCAGTTGACGGCGGTGGCGTTCCATCTTAAATGTCTCGCACCCCCTGTAGCTGGCAGGATGCGCTTCCCCACAGTTCGCACAGTGGGGTACAGCGTCCTCCTTGGCCTTCTTCGGGCAGTCAGCTAGGCGGTGGAGGCCACCGCAAAGAACACACCGGGAGGTCATGTGACAATTTTTGAAGGTGTGGCCTAATTGTTGGCAGTTAAAACACTGCGTGATGTTTTGGAAGGTTTTTAAGACCTCCACGGTGACCATCATATGGCACACTTCTCTTTCCTGTATGAGCTTCTGATTATCGGTAGTTCTATTTACGCTTACCTGGTAATTCGAAAGAGGCCTACCGCGGGACACCATTTGTCGCACCTGAACGCCGGTGTATCCCTTCTGCTCCAGGTCCTCCTTTATGTAATCCACCTGCAGATCTGCAGGCAGGCGTTTGATCACGAAACGCAGGGGCTGGTCGCTTCTGGGTGTAAAGCTGTAGCATTCGACACCGGCGTTCGTCAGGAGCTGCATTGTAGGGACGGCGTCTTGTTTCCTCTGAAGGAAGAGTTTCAGGCAATCCCTTGTTGTTTGTATTTTGTATGAGCCATTGTTGAGTTTATTTCTTAGTAGTTGCAGTACTTTTACTGCCTGCTTTGTGTCCGGTATGATAATCCTGGGTGGCTTTTGATTTTCTTCTGTAGAGGTCGTCGGGGGTGTAGTTGTGGCTGTTGAGGTGGAGGGGACTGGCTTAGGGGGGAGAGAAGAGGGGCGGGTTTTTGTTGGGGTCTTCTGGTGTGGTGGGATCTTTGGTTTGTGGAACTGTGTGATGGGATTCTGTTTGGGTGGGGGAAGTGCTGGGAAGTCCGACTCCTCGCGTTCTGCTACCTCCAGTGGTGTGAACGAGTTGCGTAGAGCGAGGGGGTGGGGCGGTGTGGATTGTCGTGACTGCCTCTTGTTATTAGAAGACTGGGGGCGTTCGCCATCAGAGTCGCTGCCGCTGTCTCTTGTTCTTTTCTTCTTGGGTGCCGCTATCTTCCACCCCTCGCTCTGTTTCACCAGTTCGCGCTTCTTTATGGCGTACTCCTTGTAGCAGTACGCGAGGTCCTGAGAGAATTTGCCAAAGTTCATGGAGTCTGCGTCCAGATTTGATAGTATTCCGGTATAGTAGGTTATTTCTGCTTGAAGCTCTTCCACTTCCTTTTTTAGTTTTGCAAGGGATCTTGCCTTCTGCTCTTCCTCCAGTATGCGTGCTTCGTGTTCCATCTCGTCCGCCAATGTGGGTGGGGAGGGCTGGATCTGTGCTGCTGCGGCTGTGGTGGTGTCTATAAATATAGGCGCTGGCGCGCCGCTGGTGCTCGGCTCGGCAACATGTTTTGCCGCTGCTGCCATTCTTTCACTGTCTTGCGCGCGGGGGAACGCCAGGCGCACCCCACGCTATACCTGTCACTAAGGATATCACAAACACTTTCACTGTCACTAACCATAAATTAAGTACTGGTTAGATAATATACACAGGAAAACACGAAGATTATATACACTGTTTACTCATATGTACAACACTGTTTAGACTTCACTTGAAAGAATTGATATGTACACTCCATAAAATAGTTACACAAAATAAACCACTATATACACGTCTGTACACTACACTTTCAATCCTCCCGGGAATATCTTCGCGCCACAACCACTTGATATTTATACGTCTTTCCCGCCAAAATTATGACAGTTGACAATGATCCCGCCAAACCGTTTCTCGCGCGCACCAACAAACGATCCTCTTCTCACAACGGCTGCGTGACTCCAATCCTCCCTGACTGAGTGCTTGTTGTGTGGGTCCTACTTATAGAGCCAGTCTGTAATGACGGGCCAGCGCTGATTGGCTGCGCTGTTGCTGTTGCCTGGTTGGCTGTAGCGGCTGGTGCCTGATTGGCTGGTGTAGTTGGTGGGGGAAATTGGGTAACACTTTTGTTACCTGCCTCCACCGTGGCTGGTTCTGGCTCTGCACTTACAGTCACATGAGCCTTTCTCCCCTTCCTCCTCTTTTTAGGAGGACGTTTGTCCTTTGGGGCAGCACTGGGGGGTGGCACAGGATGTTTTGTGCCCACCTTTGGGGCGACGCTTGGGACTGGCGTTGTCTTTTGACTGACAACTTGGTTCTGTGGGGTTGCTGCTTCTGCACTCTCGGCCCGTACTAGGGCACTTTCGTGCTCCGACATTGCCTGTGCAAAAGACACCCCCTGTCGGATCTCTGGTACTTTGCCCTGTCTTCCTTGCATAATTGCAAGTCGCTTTGGGCAACCACGATAGATGCCAATGTGGCTCCCGTCGCAGTTTGCACACTTTTTGTTCTCTATTGGTGTCGGGCAATCCTTCACCAGGTGCTCACCCGCACAGCGAAGGCACTTGAGTTGCCTCTCACAAGCATGACTCGAGTGGTGAAAGCCCAAGCAGTTGTAGCATTGGGCTGGTCCCTCTCTGCTGTGGTAGGGCTCAATGGTGACCCTCGTGTTATACAAATGAGTCACCTCGTCGATTTTTGGGGTTCCCTCCCCCTGTTTTTCAACTACCACTAAAAATAGTGGCAGGGGTACCTTGGTGGGTTTCCCCTCTTTTACCTTTGTGGTGGTTAGTTGCACCACGGACCTCGGTTTGATTCCGTGTTCGTCCTGTAGGCCGTCACGGATATCCTGGGGGTCTGTCTCAGAATCAAGACCCCTGACAACTCTGCGAACCACGTGGGGACGCTGAAGCGAGTAAGTGTGGAACTTAATTCCACTCTCTTTCAGTACCCCTTTCGCGGCCTTGTGGTCGTCAGAGGTAGTGGTTCTGATGACAACCCGTCCTGGATGCCGGGTTGCCTGGAAATTGGCCTTTAACTGCCGTCTCAGTTCCTTCATTACCTTTATGTGGTTCGGGAACGGATCAGACACAATCGGAGGGATTCTACCCTCCTTTTGTGAGGCCTGGTTTGGGGCGAGCGCTGCAGTTGCAGATGTTGATGAAGCAGGAGTCCCTTCCGGCTTTGAACCGGAAGATCTCCTCCTGCGGTTCTGCACTACAACGAAGCCGTCGTCATCCGGTGTTGTAGGTGCTGGGACAGGGGTCATAGGTACTGGTGGTGGTGTGACAGGGACTGCTGTCCCTTGGTTCACAAGGCCAATAGCCTTTTTGGCCTTCGGCCTGTTCTTGGCCCTGAGGAGCGTCTTGGCTTTCGCCTTGACGATGTTCACCCTTGGACCATGGGAAGGGTTCTGGGTAGAGGTACCTATCGCGTCAGGTCTTACCTTGGCGTTGGTACTCGGTATGTCTCTAGTCATTGCAGGTGCCATCCGGCATCCCACAGAGGGTTTAACGCCTTGCGACGCGCCTATGGGGGTTCCAGTGAACCCCGGGTCCAGGCTAGAGCCTGGTCCCTTGGCTGCAACCATGTGGGCCTGCGGTTTCGTAAGTCCGTCGGTCGGTGCCGAGTCGGCTCTGGAGTCCTCCATGTCTGGGTGGTGCTGGTTTGAAATAGCTCGCCGAGCTATCTCTAGTAGGGAGGCAAGTAGAGGGCTGATGCCCACTTCCTCCACCGCTCCGGATCCCCTCCGGGAAAGGTTGTCTTCTAATACTTCTTTCTTCTTCTCCAATTTGGAGTGCCCTAAAATCTGCTATCAGATCTCTTATAGGACACTCCTCGACGAACTAGCGGCGCCCGGCCTGGCTATTACACTATTGAGTTGGCGCGGTGCGTAGTAGCTCCTCCCTGGCGAGAGGTCTCACAGTTGGCTTTCCCCGTTCTTCCAGTGTCCAGTAGACTCGAGGTGCAGACGATGCGAGTTCCAATCACCGAATGATGGATGGCCATGATGTGCACTTACTTTAGCAAGTGTTGAGCTGTTAAAGTAACTGTAGACGTAGTTGCTTCCGACTGCAGCGTTGCGTGTGCACTTGGAGAACTAAGCCAAACGGGAGATTGCGAACAGCAGGGAAGGAACGAAACACACTAAAACATAATTGAACATTTCCCTGGAATAAGGATGTAACTAACATATCTGTAGCAAGTTACACGTTGGTGGAAATAGGATGTGACATCTCTACTATGCACTGTGCTACCATCGTGTGACATATTACAGAACTAGATGCAGCACTAGAGCCACCTAGGAGAGAAACTCTAACTTTCTTCAAAATGATTGACTGGATACTCGTAAAACCTCTGTAAATTGTTAAATAAAACTCTTAGAGGTAACGCAAGTGTAAATGAGTGGAAATATATACAAATCAAACATGTAAGGCACAGTGGGAAAGAATGTATATAATGAAAAGTCATTGTAATACTGTATTTCTGCATGTAGCCATGTATGTATCTGTCAGTGTGACCAGAGAAAGCGACACGGAATCGGCACTTGAAGGCGCAGGACAAGCTGCAATGTATATGCGCACACACTGTACAGGGGGGGGGGGTATTGGTGGAAGCTCTGAAGGCATCGCCTAAAGTCCAGTTGCACCGCAACCTAAGGTCCGTTTTGGCATAACTAACAATGAAACAATCCCTTCAATGGACGCGAGGTTACCTCTTTAGCGGATTCTGAACTTTGCACCCGGTCAGAGGTCAACAAGAACAGTTTCCAGGTGCAGAAGAACCCACTCTCAATGACCTAATGTTTATATAGTACGCGTTGACGTTACGCAGATAACTTGGTTAGAAAGGAATTGTTTCATCTTTAGACATAACCTGCATGTTTTAACAAGATCTGCATTTCTTGTTCTATCTCTTACGGTTTACCAGTTATGCAAAGTTCATCAAGAGTAAACGGGATTTCATAGGCTATAGTCACGAAATACAAAATATACATTTCATTTGTCACAAAAATATCTTAAACATTTTTTTTAAAACAAAATATTCGAAAAATGTTCCGTGTGTATAATTGAGGGTGGAGGAATTTTACTCAAAATCTTTACGTAGCATCGTTGAAGGACATTAAACTTAAATACCAACTTTGGTTTTTAATCTACTTTTCGTTTTTGAGTTATGCTGTCCAGACTGACATAGAGAAACAAACGCGCGGAACGTTTTCTAAAAATGTGATGTGTTACACTCACATGACTTTCTCTACTCTTGTACTAACCATTCTTACAAACTCTTATTCCTATATCTTCTTCGTGTTAGTTGAGATAAACATTCGTACAAATTAGCTTATTACTTATTTCCTTGTAGGTACAAGGGGAATATTAGAATACAGAAGACTTTGTGCGACAGTCAAATCTTTTTTACCTTTGAGATTCCGTTCTCTTTGCACGATTAACATGTAAAAAAATGAACAACGTTGTTGCATTTCGCTAAAGTTCTACGTTTTCCGAAACTCACACACATAACAAGGAATATCTCCGAAATGGTTCACCCTACAAGAAAATTTATTGAGACATAAATTGTGTATTTTAGCAAGCTCTACATTTTTTGTAGAGTATGATTTGGTCTATCTCTAACGGTTTACCAGTTATGCAAAAGTCGTCCAGAGTAAATACGACTACAGGGGCTATAGCTAGAAAATTCAAGATATACATTTCATTTGTCATAAAAATATCTCAAACATATGACATTTTAATCAAAATCGTTAGAGCCTATTTCAAGAAAATCAAAATTTTCGAAAAATTTTCCATGTAAAGGGTAGTGTAGGGTGGGGCTATTTTCTTCAAAACCTTCGTGTCGCATCCTTGAAAGACATTAAACTTAAATACCAACTTTGGTTTCTAAGCGAGTTTTCGTTTTTGAGTTATGCTGTCCACAGACTCACGGCTTAACACACAGACACACACACGGACCTTTTTGTAAAAATGCTTTTTTTTTTATTCAGGGGGCCTCAAAACATATATTTCCGGTGAAATCTCGACATCAAATTTTTGGGAGGAATACAATAGTTCCCCTACTTACCAGTAGAGAAAGTAAAAATGTAAGAAACCCTACAGCTCTGTGAATAACACCGTCAGTTGTTTCTCAGGTCAAAGCCTTCAAAACGACCAAACAAGATAAAGGAGGTTGTGCATGTGCAACAATAGGATGAATATAGGTTAGAAGAAAGCTTTTAACAGTTGTAGGAATGTTTGTTGCTGGGTTTTCTAAACCTTATCAAGCACAAATGTGCTTTTTGTGCAAAATAATCAAAGTAGGTAGTTCATTCTAATATGTTTGTGGAGGAGAAAGAAAGATGAAATGTGGTGAAGTTATTTGTACCGTAGCACGAGTGTCGCCACTTGTGAAAAAGCAAGGGACAGTAGAAGGCTTTGCTCGGAGCACTTAAGCCGGAGCTCAAGTGTTGATGTACCGACTCGTCTCCTGGTGATTAAAGCCTTCTTTTGCATGGAGTGGGAACAAATCCAATTATATGCCACAAATCCCATGCGACGTTTATTGTTATAGCACAGTTGCAAAAACTTCCACCCTTACCACACTTAAGTGCTCACTGTTTTCTTTTTTCCTTCTTGAATACTCACAAACTTTCATAATTAAAATTGAAAAAAATGTTGTGTTTCTCTTACGAGGGCGAAACTGACAATTTTCAGAATGCCATGTTTTCCAACACAAACGAAATCTGTTTATATCTAAAAAGTACTAAGTAATCAAATTGCGTAAGCTGTCACGGCTGGTGACGTAAAATACAATATGATTATCTGGGTTGTGGGCCGTGGTCTTCTTCCAGACGTTTCGTTCGAAGCTGCGCCGGACATCCTCAGAGGTGTGATCGTAGTACCTGCTACTCTAGGCGACGACTGATACGGAGGTTTTATATCTCTAGCATAGATAATCTGGCCTTTGTTTATTGGTTCGGCTGCTGCATGGGCTGCTTCCATTGTTCTTCGGTCAGTTCTAATGTTTTACAAGTTGATTGTCATGTATATTGTTAGATTTTCTCTAATAGTTTCTTAATTCTCTAGTATTCGCTAGGGGCCTGGGAGACCCTTAAGTTTATCCAATAAACGCACCTATGTAATTACCTGACTAGGGCATCTAACATTACACCTTACTCGACTGTTTGGTGGAGCGACAAGCTTATCTGTTTATTTCTTTAGCTCCAAGAATCAACCAAACCCTGTCCGTCTACTTTCATTACATATTACTGACATAGTTGTGTAATATTGCCTTGTGATTACAAGTACTATGTGAGTACTTCTCACAAACAGGAATAAAAGGTATGGTTTATAAACTTCCAAGACCATCTACCTGTCGATGATGACTTACAAATGCATGATAATTGGTATGTATCAGATGATTCCAATTCTGAAGATAAACTGAAAATGATATCTTAACATTGAGAAACTAGTCATAAAGAAGCTGTGAATCAATATGGAGGAAACCAACTGCGCGCAAGGCATATTTGGGATAGGTCAACTGCGCGCAAGGCATATTTGGGATAGGTCAACTGCGCGCAAGGCATATTTGGGATAGGTCAACTGCGCGCAAGGCATATTTGGGATAGGTCAACTGCGCGCAAGGCATATTTGGGATAGGTCAACTGCGCGCAAGGCATATTTGGGTTAGATCAACTGCGCGCAAGGCATATTTGGGATAGGTCAACTGCGCGCAAGGCATATTTGGGATAGGTCAACTGCGCGCAAGGCATATTTGGGATAGGTCAACTGCGCGCAAGGCATATTTGGGTTAGATCAACTGCGCGCAAGGCATATTTGGGATAGCTCAACTGCGCGCAAGGCATATTTGGGATAGGTCAACTGCGCGCAAGGCATATTTGGGATAGGTCAACTGCGCGCGGCGGTTATTCCTGAGTTTTCCTTCCAAATTTATTAGAGACTTCGAACTATCTATGAACGCTGGTCTATTTGCCATTCTTGAACTGGCAATTTCTTTGCGAATCAAGTTTAATGGTCCTTCAGACAATTCAGTAACAGCTTTGCGCTTTGCGTACCGTATCAGAACCGTGTCTGAAATATTCCTTGCTATTTGTGTGAATTTTGGAATACAAACTTTCGTCAAATAGAAGATCGTTATTCACTTTGTTATATCTTAGCCGTGTAAAGAAAACGGAATATTACCATATTCCCTTGCACCTACAAGCAAATAAGAGATACGGTAATTTATTCAAATGTTTGTCTCAACTAACACGAAGATATAGGAATAAGAGTTTGTAAGAATGGTTAGTACAAGAGTAGAGAAAGTCATGTGAGTGCAACATACCACATTTTTTCGAATGTTACTGATACCAAATGCACAGTTTTCGTTCAAGCAGAATCAAATTCTAGGGAACGCTTCGAGGTCAGAATAGAAAGGGTTTCAGGTTTGGATCAACTGTTCCATTGACTGGCGAGCAAATCACTGAATCTGAACCATTAGATCACGTGAAGCAAATGGCCAAATTGTAGGGAACGAATTATGGCTGCATTTCCCAGGGTAAGTATTGGAAGATTGGAAAAACCTTTCAGGGGAAGTTCGATTCGGTAAAACAGGTTAAATCTCATCCAAATGACGTCGACGGGGTTGTATAAAAGGTGATAAAGAAAATATAAAATTATTAGGTATACTTATAGGGACTTTGTACCTTCTCTACTGGTAAGTAGAGGAAGTATTGTATTCCACATAAAAACTCGATGTCGAGATTTCATAGGAAATCTGTTTTGAGACCCCCTGAATTAAAAAAAAATATATATATATTTTTAGGAAACGGGGTGTGTGTGTGTGTGTGTGTGTGTGTGTGTGTGTGTGTGTGTGTGTGTGTGTGTGTGTGTGTGTGTGTGTGTGTGTGTGTGCCGCTTGAGCGCTCACCAAAAATACGGAAAGTATTGGCATTGTTTCTGGTGAAGGTTTTTACGCTATCCATTTTACTCTGCGACGTATTACATTCACATGGTTTTCTCTACGCACTCTTCAATACATAATTAATTTCCGCAATGATGGATTGGTCGAAGGGGACTCATTGCATGGCCTGCTCGATCGCCTGATTTGAGTACAATGGATTTCATAGTGTGGGGACATTTGAAGTCGTTGCTTTATGGGACTCCTGTACCTGATGTAGACATTCTACGAATGTCCACAGTGGATTTGATCAAATACGAAGCACACCAGAGCACGGAATACATGCTTACTGCATGCATCGAAGCAAGATGAATCCAATTTTGTGTTGTAACTCTGAAACAAATGATTTTCAGATCCATGTAAGTACATAACTTTTTTACTGTTTTGATGTCAGGAATACCTCCCCCCAAATATATGACACCAACGAAGATATACCCTCTAATATTTAGCACTAATGATCCAACTTTAAAAAATTACATCATTTTGAACTCTTTAACTCAAAAATTGTAACCATCACAGACGGATGTTTGTAAATTATCCTGCTACAAACACCGGAAATGGCTTATTCTACGGAAAAGGTTATTTGAAATGAGTGATAAGTTTTAAAGAAGTTTAAGTTAATTATTCAGTACCTTTCTCTCTCTTAACTACAAACTTTCTTTTGCATGAGGATTTAATACGATATTTCCAAAAAAGTCAACAGACAACATGTGCCATTTTAATGTAAATCAAGTCATGCAAAGTTCGGTAGTTATAATAAATTTTGTTTTTAGGTCATACTATTCGTGCGAACTCACCCTTTGAAAAGCATCTTCATTTTTAAAAAATTACGGAGCTTAAAATATATTTGCATTAAACGTTTGACATGAAATTTTTGGGTGGAATAGAATATTTGTCCTATATAGGAGGTAGAGACAGTAAAAAAGGATAGTGGGGTAAGAGTCTGTAAGGGAGAGAAGGTCATGTGAGTGTAACACACTGGACGTTAGGTATACGATGGAGGATATTTCTGTATAAAAGAGAGAACAAAACGAATAGAGAAAATCGCGAGATTGTTCCACGTGACGTTTTTTTTATTCTGTTCCTTGTATCCTGACAGGAAGAGCAGGTTGAAATTACTTTTTGTGCCTGAAGCTGGTTCTCGCAGTTTGTCTGACGGCGGTAATCTGCAGCCAGCTGACGTCCTCACAGTGAATTTAAATCCCTCTTTTTATTCTAGATCTGCGAATCATCATTAGTAGCTAGGCACTGACCTATATAGTGCACGTCTACTAATGAATTTTCCACTGTATTCCCATGATTTCACAAGCAACTAGTCAACCAGAGTCTGTCTTAACTCAAAACTAATAATATATATTCATACTCGATCATATCCAGATTTATATATTAGTCTGATAGCGATCCTTTAATGGACATCAAAGTTTCGCAACTAGAGCGAGTTTAGAAAACACTAAAATGTCGGACACTACTGCCAGTGAGATGTAACTTACACAAATTAACCTCAATACAGCATCAACTTCCAAGAATATCACACTAAACACAGTCCCTAAGCAAATTAATTTCACTAATTGTACAATAAGTAAGTTATACGTGAAATAAAGTTTAAATATATTCAATTTTATATTTTTCAATGTTACGTAACATTCCAAGGTTTCATCATGCAGCTGAAACGTGCTGGAAACAAAGTGATCGTTTAGCGCCTGCGCACAACTCCAAATATCAATATGTAGGTCATTGTCCCTGGTGAGTGTAACTTAATTACTACAATAACAGTCTCGTTACATAATATACTAGTGGACCCGACAGGCGTCCCTCCGTGCACGTGTACAATGACTCAGCAAAGACGATTCTAGAGCTTCTCGAACACTGTTCGATCTCATACATATAGTCGCTAGTTGCCCTGTAGCCTCGGACCTCCTTTATGTTTGCAGCGGTTATTACGGCCTGCACATACATAGCCGATCGCCGTATCCAAGGTCAGCGGGCCTCGTCTTGTCTGCATATTGTTGAAGGACCCAATGTCATTATATTACTGTGTAATAAAACGTACTAAGCAGGGTGGGTGAGTGGGTGGGTGGGTTCCAGCCTGTACTTACAATGCACGTCACAAATCTATTCTCTTTAATCTGAACAATGTACTTTAGTTTATATTATAAACAGTGAACCATAAGCATCTTAAGAACGCACGTTCGCTTCGCCCAAGTGATTTATTATGATCAGTAAGTGCTAATTAAGCTCAAGGGAGCCATGTCCAGAGCTGGTTGTGGTTTACTTGGACGGGAAATGCAGGAAAAGCGCTTATTTATCTCCCTGTGTCATCTATCTCCTTTGTTTTCATAACGGTTACTATCAATTGTTGTATAATGTTCCAATGGTTGTTGGCTCTGTAGCACAATTTGCACAATGTATATTGTTTAACTGCACTTTAGAAACGTACTTCAATAAATAACTATACTCTCAAATTTTTAGGTTATGCGGATTGTTATAGAATGACTTCTATACATAATTGGAATACAAATACTCATTTCAATAATACACCTTACCTATTTGCACAAAGTATATTTGTTAATTACACCTTTAAATGTTTTTTCTCAATAAGCGCGTACTTTTAATGTAATATTAATGCTAAGCTGCGACAAAAACACCCTAGAATCCTATCGCAGAACAAAATACCGGAAAGAATAAAACACGATCGCAGCGCTGCTTGATGGATGCAATTGTGAACCTAAACCATCTAAAGATCAACGACACATTTATTAATTAAAAAACTTGTTATGTTGGGTCAAAGTGTGAATCTAAACCATTATCGATTAACATGCAGAACTTCATTATAAATTGGTCCAGCCGTTTAGGAAGACTACACTCACATACACACGGACAGAAGAAATATATATACATACATACAGACTTCTTCATTTAAAACCTAACGGGCGCACAACATTTCGGCCGTTCTTGTAAACTTGAGGATTTGTCTCGTAAACTTTGTCTTTCAGGTTACTACCCCACACACTGTTAGATCGGGGGTGTGAGAGGGGAGGGGGGGGGCCATACACAAGCACTATCTTCAAACACTTGCCTAAGTTTATTCATGGACTGTATGGGCAGTAGCAGAATCTTCTCGAAACCACCCATATAATTTCTCTTCTTCTGTCAGTTCATGATAAAATGGGGTCAAAATGTCATTTCGGTAACTTTATCCATTTACAGTCTGCTCGTAGAATATTCGACTATTACGCGTCTACCACACCAAACTCCAACTCTCCGATGATAATGAGGGATTTCTTGAACGCGATGTGTATTTTCAGAGACCCAGTACCGACTACCTGCGTGCACAACGGCAGCCGGTAGGACACTGGGTCACCTTGTTTTGAAGCATGGACACTTTTACACTTACACGGTTTTAGTTTTAGACAAATCCTCATACATCGGAAGAACTAAAACAAAATAATAGAAATGAAGTCGGAAACATTACAGTGTTCCGACTTAATCAAAATCAGAAACTGAAAAATTCAATACCATAGCCGGGATATGAACCTCGGATCTTCCGCTTATAGAGCGGCTGCTCTAACCATTAAGCTACCATGGCCAACTTGCCAGTACGACATTAAATTCCCCAGCTGATTCGTACTTTTTCCCGGTTAGACCATAAAGGAATCTCACATCAGAGATAAATACCCCAAGGGCGACTTACAATTGTAAGTACTTTATGTCCCGGGTTTAAGCAACCTTCAGATGGTAATTATTATGCCCGGCATTTTTTATATAGTAAGATTTGGTCTGTCTCTTGCGGATTAACACTTATGCAAAATTCGTCCAGAGTAAATACGACTACAGGGGCTATAGCCAGAAAATTGAACATATACATTTCATTTGTCATCAAAATATCTCAAACATATGACATTTTAATCAAAATTGTTACAGCCATTTTCAAGAAAATCAAAATTTTTGACAAATTTTCCATGTAAAGGGTAGTTTACGGTGGGACTATTTTCTTCAAAATCTTCATGTCGCATCCTTGAAAGACATTAAACTTAAATACCAACTTTGGTTTCTAACCGAGTTTTCGTTTTCAGTTATGCTTTCCACAGACACACACACACACACACACACACATACACGTAAACGGAACTTTTTCTAAAAACACTTTTTTTGGATTTAGGGGGCCTCAAAACATATATTTCCAGTGAAATCTCAACATCGAATTTTTGGATGGATTACAATCCTTCCTCTACTTTACTATACGTTGTAGATAAAGCAAAAATGTAGATATAAGTAACAAAGTTTATCTCGGAAATGGTTCACTTACTTAAATTGTCTTTTAAGGAGATGTACATTTTTTATTTATTTTTTATTGTGAAGACATTCACAGATAATTCAAGGTGCGACTAAGAAACTGCCATGGAATCGCATGTTAGTGTCCGTCACTGGATACTGACTGTCTAGCTGTGAGCTGATTAACCCTCCGAGTGAAAGAGGGGGTGGGGAAACAGCAGATAATTACGTAAGCGTCTCTAAAGGGACAAGGTTGGACATCGCTAATGTAGAAGCTTATACACAAATACTCCAACTTTTATACATTTTAATACTTCTCAAAGTTTGACAAACCGTGTAATACGAGTGGTGCGTTTAAAATAAAACTTACTAAAAGTAATATTTCCCTCATTACTGTGAACAAGAAGGGAAATTAAAGTTTTCTCCGTTTACCACGACGAGAGTCTGACGAGCTCAGCAAAGAGAAAGAAGAAGAAGAAGAGAGAGAGAGAAAAAGCTGAAGTCGAGAATCCGTAACGCTGCAGTTGATCTGCGATTAAGGTTTTTGTAGCGTTCCTTGGCTAACAAAATCAGATTAGCTGCGGAAATGGGGGAATGCAGAAACCAAGGATGAAAGAAAAAGTTGCCAGGCTACACGAACGCAAAACCCCAAATTACGGAAATTTCTTTGCAAGAAACAAGTAGAACAAAGAGAAAAAACCACCTCGTAATCAAAGAGGCAGCTTTAAAATCTTAACCCTGGCCAGCGAACCAAAATGAGAGATTGGGCACTTCTATAAGCTTACCTGAATATTTACTTATACAGAATTTACAGGAAAAGCCACTCGAATTACCGTTTTTGCTTTCTACACCACCTAAGGTAAGTAAGTAAGGGAAGTTCTGTATTCCCGAACCATAAACTACCCTTTACATGGAAAATTTTTCCAAAATTTTCATTTTCTCTAAAGTGGCTCCAACGATTTTGATTAAAATGCCACATCTTTAAGATATTTGTATGACAAATGAACTCTCGATGACTTCTGAATAACTGGTAAACCGTAAGATATAGACCAAATCTTACTCTACAAAAAATGTAGATCTTGCTAAACTACACAATTTATGTCTGAATATATTTTCTTGTAGAGTGAACCATTTCCGAGATATTTCTTGTTATGTGTGTGAGTTTTGGAAAACAACTTTCGTGAAATGGGTCATCGTTGTTCATTTTTTACTTTCTCTACTGGTAAGTAGGGAAGTATTGTATTCCACCCAAAAATGCGATGTCGAGATTTCACCGGAAATATGTTTTGAGACCCCCTGAATCAAAAAAAAAAAAAAAAAAAAAAGAAGCATTTTTAGAAAAAGGTCCGTGTGTGTCTGTGTGCCTGTGTGTCTGTCAGTCTGTGGACAGCATAACAAAAACGAAAAGTCGGTTAAAAGCCAAAATTGGTATTTAAGTTTAATGTCTTTCAAGGATGCGACACGACGATTTTGAAGAAAATAGCCCCACTGTACACTACCCTTTACATGGAAGATTTTTAGAAAATTTTGATTTTCTTGAAAATGGCTCTAACGATTTTGATTAAATTGCCATATGTTTGAGATATTTTGATGACAAATGAAATGTATATTTTGAATTTTCTGGCTATAGCCCCTGTAGTCGTATCTACTTTGGACGAATTTTGCATAACTGGTAAACCGTTAGAGATAGACCAAATCTTACTATACAAAAAATGTAGACCTTGCTAAAATACACAATTTATGTCTCAATAAATTTTCTTGTAGAGTGAACCATTTCGGAGATATTCCTTGTTATGTGTGTGAGTTTCGGAAAACTTAAAACTTTAGTGAAATGGAACATCGTTGTTTATTTTTTTATATGTGAAGTGTGCAAAGAGAACAGAATCTCAAGGCTTTAAAACATTTGACTATCACTCAAAGCCTACTGTATTCCCATATTCCCCGTGTACCTACAAGACAATTAGGAATATAATTTCTGCAAATGCTTTTCACGATTAACAAGGGTAGAGAAAATCATGTGAATGCAACGCATCAAATCTTTTTACTTTCTGTACCAGTGAGTAGGGGAAGTATTGTATTCAAAAAAGCGATGTCGAAATTTCGTCGAAATTATACGCCCTCCTGAATGAAAAAAAAAAAATCATTTTTAGAAAAAGGTAGGCCTGTGGACAGCGTAATTCAAAAATGAGAAGTCGGTAAAAAACCAAAGTTGGTATTTAAGTTTAATATTTTTCAAGGATGTAACACGAAGATTTTGAACAAAATTCCTACACCCTAAACTACCTTTTATATGGACAATTTTTCGAGAATTTTGATTTTCTTGAAAATGGCTCTAATGATTTTGATTAAAATGTCATATGTTTGAGATATTTTTATGACAAATGAAATGTATATCTTGAATTTTCTGGCTATAGCACCTGTAGTCGTATTTACTCTGGATGACTTCTGTATAACTGGTAAACCGTTAGAGATAGACCAAATTATAGTATACAAAAAATGTAGATCTTGCTAAAATACACAATTTATGTTTCAATAAATTTTCTTGTAGGATGAACCATATGGGAGATATTCCTTGTTATGTGTGTGAGTTTCGGAAAACTTAGAACTTTCGTGAAATGGAACATCGTTGTTCACTTTTTTTATATGTTAAGTGTGCAAAGAGAACAGGATCTCAAAGCTTTAAAAGATTTGACGATCGCTCAAAGCGATCCTCTTGTGCCTACAGGAAAATTAGGAATAAGTAAATTTCTGCAAATCTGTTACAAAAGGAAGGCTAAATACCTTGTAATCCAGGAGAGGTGCGAGAACGAGGGAATGAAAAGGCAATTTTAACGTGCCTTGTTTCCAGTTAGTTGTGTAATGCGAGTTTAAAAGCATGAAACGGTGAGATCTTGTTTCCAGAGCTAGCTGTTGGATTAATCTTCTTCTTTGTGAGGTTGGAAACACTGCAGCACTATTCATTAGAAGACATTATTGCTTCTGAAGTTAGGTGTCCGTTTGAAGGGCAAGCAGAGAGTGTTTGTTCAGGCATACCAACCCTACAACTCTAATTGCCTCGAGAGATGTTCGACATAAAGAGAATGAATTATGAATTATAAAGGCTAATAAAGGAAGCATCCTTTGGGAGCGAGTCATTCGCGACGGAATAACAAAACACGCACGTTGATTCAGTCCTGAATCTCTATCGAGAGATATCTAACCTCATTCACAAGTTCGGGCGCGTGCAGGAATAAATATGGATACGAAATAAAATCGGTTTTTCCTGTGTTCACTGTAAAAACGCACCTGACAGAAAAAGTAAACACTAAAACAGATAGAGATGATACAAGTGGGAAGTCTTTACATAAATATAACGAAAAGAATGATAATTCTGGAATATTTAAATTCCTTTTGAGCGTTGGTGTTTCAAAGTGGCCTTCTCTGTAACTTTATAAAAGAATAAAATCCACTTCCAGGTCAATTTTACGACACTGTATTATACATTCAGAAGAAGAGGAAGGATTTACTCTCGCGAATGGTGGCAAAAGCATAATTTGACTTTTATCACAACACGAAAGGAATATAAACTTTAAACGACTATGAAACTTTGCACTCGAGTGGTCAACTTAATCCCAACTCTGCTTTACTACTCAAATTATTGCACCCCATAATATTGTTACGTCTTATATTTTATGTTCCTGAGGATAACTTGGAAATCTGACCACCAAAAGGCAAGATGGGGCTGAGGTACGAAAGGGTGTCTGCACCGCTCAAAGAGTTAGTTTGTTTATACAGAGACAACAAAAACTTACGAACCGGCTGCGCGGTGTTTTGCCTCTCCACATGCTCGGCGCTCGTCGCCGACTGCCGCTATCATAGAAAGGCGCGAACGAAACCATACATTTTACTTTCTCTACAATACACAGTGAGGTAGAGAAAGTATTGTATTTAACTCAAGAAATCAAGGTCGATATGTGCTTTGAGGCCCCTAAATAAAAAAAAAAGCATTTTTAGAAAAAAGTTCTGTATGTGTCAGCCTGTGGTCAGCATAACTCAAAAACAAAAAGTCGGTTCAAAAGCAAAGTTGGTATTTAAGTTTAATGTCTTTCAAGGATGCCACACGAAGATTTTGGAAAAAATACCCCCACCCTAAACTACCCTTTACATGGACAATTTTTCGAAAGTTTTGATTTTCTTGAAAATGGCTCTAACGATTTTGATTAAAATGTCATATGTTTGAGATATTTTGATGGCAAATGAAATGTATATATTGAATTTTCTGGCTATAGCCCCTGTAGTCATATTTATTCTGGATGACTTTTGTGTAACTGGTAAACCGTTAGAGATAGACCAAATCATACTATACAAAAAATGTAGACCTTGCTAAAATACACAATTTATGTCGGAATAAATTTTCTTGTAGAGTGAAGCATTTCGGAGATATTCCTGGCTGTATGTGTGAGTTTCGGAAAACAAAACTTTCGTGAAATGGAACATCGTTCTTCATTTTTATATTAACCGTGCAAAGAGAACGGGATCTCAAAGCTTTAAAAGATTTGACTATCGTTCAAAGCCTTCTGTATTCCCTTATTCCCCTTGTAACTACAAGGAAATAAGAAATAAGATAATTTGTACAAATGTTTATCTCAACTAACATGAAGAAGATATAGGAATAAGAGTTTGTAAGAATGGTTAGTACAAGAGTAGAGAAAGTCATGTGATTTTTATTTAATTCAAGGAGCCTTAAAACATGTATTTGCGGAGTATTGAGAGATTCCTCGTATTGGTGAGTCAGAGAACTCAAACGTTCGGAATACATTTTCAAAGGCTTGATGAACTATCTAGTTGAAGGGCAGAGCACAAGGAGGCGCAATAAATCTTTAAATAGGTCACAGTGTCGGAACGGGCATCCCATTTAAATTTAATTCAATTGAAAGAGCTCATCCCAGAAACCACAGAGTGACAAGGACACTCCGTCAGTTGCTGCTTTTATTGTTAAGGTCTTCCCTTCATCTGTCATGCATTGCTCCCTTAACAAATGTTCATAAAAGTACACAACGAAGCAAAATTAAAGCAAAGGTTAATACCTGAGTAGCTATATACCAAGATGGGGAGAACCGACGCATTGTGTCACTTCCCCTACTCCGCAGATTTAACCCCGTCCACTCTCCTTCACACCGGTTAGCTACTAGAACAAGCACCGCTGTTATCTGTTTAATCTGATGTGTTGCACTCACATGACTTTCTCTACTCTTGTTCTACCCGTTGTTACAAACTGTTATTCTTCTTGTAGGTACAAGGGGAATATGAGAATACAGTAGGGCTTGAGCGATAGTCAAATCTTTTAAAGCTTTGAGATCCCGATTCTCTTAGCACGGCTAGCGTATAAAATGAATAACGATCTTCTATTTCACGAAAGCTTGTTTTGAAAAACTCACACATATAACAAGGAATATCTCTGAAATGGTTCACTTCGCAAAAAAGTTTACTTCGACATACATTTTGTTTTAGCAAGATCTACATTTTTACTTTCTGTACTGGTAAATAGAAGGTTGAGACTCTCTGAATAAAAAAAAAGTAGCTTTAGAAAAAGGTTCGTGTGTGTGTGTGTGTTTGTGTGTGTGTGTGTGTGTGTGTGTCTGTGTGTCTGTCTGTGGACAGCATAACTCAAAAACGAAAACTCGGTTAAAATCCAAAGTTGGTATTTAAGTTTAATGTCTTTCAAGGATGCGACACAAAGATTTTGAAGAAAATAGCCCCACCCTAAACTACCCTTTACATGGAAAATGTTTCGAAAATTTTGATTTTCTTGAAAATGGTTCTAACGATTTTGGTTAAAATTGTCATAAGTTTGAGATATCTTTATTACAAATGAAATGTATATCTTGAATTTTCTGTCTATAGTCCCTGTAGTCGTATTTACTCTGGACGACTTTTGCATAACTGGTAAACCGTTAGAGATAGACCAAATCTTACTATACAAAAAATGTAGATGTTACTGAAATACACAATTTATGTCTGAATAAATTTTCTTGTAGGGTGAACCATTTCGGAGATATTCCTTGTTGTGTGTGTGAGTCTCGGAAAAAAAACTTTCGTGAAATGGAACATCGTTCATTTTTTTATATGTTAGCAATAAGATAATTTGTAGTCATGTGAGTGTAACATTAGATTTTTGTTTGAGTATTGTTGCATAAATTTTCACTATGTAACAAGAGTGAGAATGAATTGCCTTTGATGTAAGTGGTTGCAGATTTGCAGGTGTTGTAACACTGCAGGAGAATTTAATGAAGGATGTCTGCCTTATCAAGTTTTGCTCTCCAATATCGCACACACTCACATTCCTTTTGAGTACAGAAGGGCTGGCTGGCTGGCTCCAACATAAACACAATCTGCTGACATGGCTTGCTTTGCCTTTGGTTTCATTAAACGTCGAGCCTTGCCAAGCGTAACTTGATGTGGAACAAGATAAGAACTAGTCTAACGAAGACGCCTGCAAAGGGCCAAGGAGAAGAATATATGAGCCAGAAGGAAAGGTATCACATGTATATCAATATAGTTCTAAGTTTTCCGAAACTCACACCATAACAAGGAATATATCCGAAATGGTTCATTCTACAAACAAATTTATTCAGGCATAAAGTGTGTATTTTAGCAAGATCTACATTTTTTGTAAAGTATAATTTGGTCTATCTCTAACGGTTTGCCAGTTATGCAAAAGTCATCCAGATTAAATACGACTACAGGGGCTTTAGCCAGAAAATTCAAGATATACATTTCATTTGTCATCAAAATATCTCAAACATATGACATTTTAATCAAAATCGTTCGAGCCATTTTCAAGAAAATCAAATTTTTCGAAAAATTTTCCATGTAAAGGGTAGTTTAGGGTGGGGCTATTTTCTTCAAAATCTTCGTGTCGCATCCTTGAAAGATATTAAACTTAAATACCAGCTTTGGTTTTTAACCGACTTTTCGTTTTTGAGTTATGCTGTCCACAGGCTGACAGACACACACACGGACCTTTTTCTAAAAATGTATTTTTTGGATTCAGGGGGCCTCAAAACATATTTCCGGTGAAATCTCGACATCGAATTTTTGGTTGGAATGCAATACTTCCCCTACTTACCAGTAGAGAAAGTAAAAATTAATAACGATGTTCTATTTGGCAGAAGTATAAGTTCTCCAAAACTCACACAAACAAGAAGCAATATCTCTGAAATGGTTCAATCTACAAAAAAGTTTATTCAGACATAAATTGTGTATTTTAGCAAGATCTACATTTTTTGTACAGTATAATTTGGTCTATCTCTAACGGTTTACCAGTTATGCAAAAGTCGTTCAGAGTATATACGACTACAGGGGCTATAGAGAGAAAATTCAAGATATACATTTCATTTGTCATCAAAATATCTCAAACATATGACATTTTAGTCAAAATCGTTACAACCATTTTCAAGAAAATCAAAATATTCCAAAAATGTTCCAGGTAAAGGGTAGTTTAGGATGGAAGAATTTTCTTCCAAATCTTCGTGTCGCATCCTTGAAGGACATTAAACTTAAATACCAACTTTGGCTTTTAACTGAGTTTTAGTTTTCGAGTTATTGCATCCCGAGACTGACAGAAAGACACACACACACAAGGACCTTCTTCTAAAAATGCTTTTTTTGGATTCAGGGGGCCTCAAAACATATTTTCTTTGCAATCTCGAAATGGAATTTTTAGGTAGAATACAATACTTCCTCTACTATACTATTTTATACTCGGATTATGTCTTAATCTTATCTCTAATTACAACAATATCATTATCTGTTGTTGCACTCTAAATAAAAGTCCATTGTGGTTTATTAAACAAGTGAAGTCAGCTCTTTAATGCCTCTCTTTGGGTTGTTCTTTTAGAGGGCTTAGGAAGAACCCTGTTCCCAATCAAAACGTGAACAGAGAACCAGCTTTTGGCTTTAGCACGCCGAAGGTTTCCTATTGAAATCGACTGGGGTGTATGTTCCAGCCTTCTGGAGTCATTGTTCTCGGCGGCGGTTTTGCCCTTACACATGCAGGGACAGTGTCAGATTTGTGGGCGTCACTCGCCCCGGAAATTAGCAAATCCATACATTAACTCGACATAGAATTCATAGCACGGGTCCGTGCGGCTAACCAGGTCCTTAGGTCCTTAAAAACGGACTGGGCGTCTATCGATTGTACATTAACGTTTCAAAGACTGCTTCGGCTTTCACGGAAACGTCCGAAAACTGCCGCCAAACCTTACACCAGGCCATACTGACTTACTTGCATGTGGAGAGACATAACCTAACTTGAATCACGTATGAATGAAATTTTAAATACTATACTAGTAGTAAATGTGGGAAAGTTTTTACTCTTTCCAACATTTCGACGTCGAGATTTCACGGAACATATGTTTTGAGGCCCCCTGAATCCAAAACAGCATTTTTAGAAAAAAGTCTTCGTTTAAGTCTGCACACCATAACACAAAACTGAATAGTCAGTTAAAAACCAACATTGATATTTGATTTTCGTGTTTCAAGAATACGAAACAAAGATTTTAAAGAAAATTCCTACACCCTGAACTACACTTTACATAGAAATTTTGATTTTATCGAAAATGGCTTAAGATTTGCATTTTTAAGAAAATCAAAATTTTGGAAAAATTCTTTATGTTAAGGATAGTTTAGGATAGAGCAATTTTCTTCAAAATCTTCGTGTCGCATCCTTGAAATATACTAAACTTAAATACCAACTTTGGTTTTTAACCGACTTTTCGTATTTGCGTTAAGCTGCCAACAGACAGACAGACACACACACACACACACACACACACACACACACACACACACACACACACACACACACACACACACACACACACCTTTTTCTAATCATGTTTTCTTTGGATTCAGGGGGCCTCAAAACCAATGTTTGCGGTGAAATCTCGACATCGAATTTTTTATTGGAATACAATATTTTACTTACTATGCGTAATAGAGGAAGTAAAAAATGGTTGTTAGATTAATTTGTGGACTTCATGCAAAACAACATTGTAAAGCAGTTTTTATGGATTTAGATATTTTAACTCTGCCATCGATGTATGTCCTTACTTCTCTCCTGTATTTTGACAATTTTAGCAGTTTTACAGTTTACTCGAATATTCCTAATTACACAACACGAATTATCTGACTTTATAGGTCATCAAATTTAAGCACACGAAAATTCAAAACAATATATTCAGTTTGCCTTCTATTTTTCAATGTTACGTAGAATTCCAACATTATCATTTTCATCATGCAGCTGTGACGTGCTGGGAACTCACCGATCGTTTAGCGCCTGCGCACAACTCCAAATACATTCGTTTCCTAATACGAGTATATACTCACGTCTTAATTACTTCCATTATAGTTTCGTTACATAATAAACTATTATAGATATTTGTATTAAACTATATAACTTTTTAGCACAAAGGATAAGAGAGTTCCCTATTTCAACTTTAAAAACGAATTTACGCCATACATTGTTACCTAGTCCATTGTACTTTGTTAATGATTTTTACTTTCTCTACTGGTAAGTAGGGGAAATATTGTGTTCCACCCAAAAATTCGATGTCGAGAGTTCACCGGAAATATATGTTTTGAGACCCCCTGAATCCAAACAAAAGGCTTTTTAGAAAAAGGTCCGTGTGTGTGTGTCTGTCAGTCTGTGGACAGCATAACTCAAAAACGAAAAGTCGGTTAAAAGCCAAACTTGGTATTTAAGTTTAATGTCTTTCAAGGATGCGACACGAAGATTTTGAAGAAAATAGCCCCACCCTACACTACCCTTTACATGGAACATTTTTCGAAAATTTTGATTTTCTTGAAAATGGGTCTAACGATTTTGATTAAAATGTTATATGTTTGAGATAGTTTGATGACAAATGAAATGTATATCTTGAATTTTCTGGATAAAGCCGCTGTAGTCGTATTTACTCTGGACGACTTTTGCATAACTGGTAAACCGTTAGAGATAGACCAAATTATACTATACAAAAAATGTAGATCTTGCTAAAATACACAATTTATGTCTCAATAAATTTTCTTGTAGGGTGAACCATTTGGGAGATATTCCTTGTTATGTGTGTGAGTTTCGGAAAACTTAGAACTTTCGTGAAATGCAACAACGTTGTTAATTTTTTTACATGTTAATCGTGCAAAGAGAACGGAATCTCAAAGGTTAAAAAGATTTGACTGTCGCTCAAAGGCTACTGTATTCTCATATTCCCCTTGCACCTACAAGGAAATAAGCAATAAGATAGTTTATACAAATGTTTATCTCAACTAACACGAAGAACATATAGGAATAAGTTTGTTAGAATGGTTAGTACAAGAGTAGAGAAAGTCATGTGAGTGCAACACATCAGATTTTTTAATCTAGTTTGGTAACTTACAATTTTGACACTGCTATGGTGGAATAATTTTTGATAATAAATACTGCCTCTCCGTGTCTCCCTCTCTCCGTACCTCCCTCCCTCTATCTATGAAGCACCTCAGACAACACATTATTATTAAGCAGGAGGTTAGAAGGAAGAAGCCCTTGGTCGAGGGGCCTGCAGCTTTTAGCTCCATTATCAGAATTATCCCATCAACTAATGGCCTTGGAAACAACCTCATGAATCAATAAACTGCTGGAACTTGGCTATCCTCTCGGAGAGCCTCAGTTTGTTATACTGAAACATACATTGCACTTTGGAGGTCCCAGGTTCGATCGCACACTCCAATCTTGAACTTCCCTGATAGTCAACCTAATGCTGGGGTGGTGTCTTATGATGACGAAGATGATCTAGGTTCAAGGCGATCAGCTACTTGATCAGCAATACCCACACAAAACGGATAGTTTTGTATAGTAAGATTTTAAGATTTTGTCTATCTCTAACGGTTTACCAGTTATGCAAAAGTGGTCCAGAGTAAATACGACTACAGGGGCTATAGCCATAAAAAAGTTTAAACATGATATTTTAATTAAAATCGTTAGCTATTTTTGAGAAAACCATTTACCATTTCAAAACCTTGTGTCGCATCCTTGAAAGAAATAGAACCCAAATACCAAGTTTGGGTATTAAACAACTTTTCCTTTTTGAGTTATGCTGTTCACACACACGCACTCACGCACGCACAAACACATTTTTCTAAAAATGCTTCTATTTTATTCAGGTGTCCCCAAAACAAATATTTCCAGCGAAATTTCGACGTCGAATATTTGGGCCAAATATATTACTTCCAATATTTACTATACGTAATAAAGAAATCAAAGAAAGAAAGAATGAGAGAGAGAAAAGATAAAGAGAGGAAGACAGACAGAAAGTAAGAAAGCAGAAGGAAGGCACGAAAGAGACAGACAGACAGAAAGAAAGAAAGAAAGAAAGAAAGAAAGAAAGAAAGAAAGAAAGAAAGACAGAAAGAAAGAAAGAAAGAAAGAAAGAAAGAAAGAAAGAAAGAAAGAAAGAAAGAAATAAAGAAAGAAAGAAAGACAGGCAGAGAAATAAAGACAAAGAAAGAGAAAAGAAAGAAAAAGAAAGAAAGAGAGAGAGAAAGAGAACGACAGAAAGAAAGAGTGATGAAAGACAGAGAAAGAAAAAGATAGAGGACAGAAGGACAGAAAGAAAGAGAAAGAGAGAAAGAAAGAGAGAAAGAAAGCATAACAGAGAAAGAAACTGAAAGACAAAGAGAAAGAAAGAGAGAGAGAAAGAAAGACACACAGAGAAAGAGGGAGAAAGAAAGAGAGAGAAAGACAGAGAGAGAAACACAGAAAAAGAAAGACAAAAAGAGAAGGAAAGAAATAAAGACAGAAAAAGAAAGAAAGAGAAAGACAGAAAGAGAAAGAAAGAAAGAGAAAAAGAAACAAATAAAAAGAGAAAAGGAAAGAAATAGAAAGAGAAAAAGAAATAAATAGAAACAAAAAATGAAGGAAAGAAACAGAAAGGAACAAAGAAAGAAATAGAAATAAGAAAAGAAGGAAATAGAAAGAAGGAAAGAACGAAAGAAAGAAAGAAAGAAAGAAAGAAAGAAAGAAAGAAAGAAGGAAATAGAAAGAAAGACAGAGAAAAAAGAAAGAAAAGAAGCAGGTTTCCAAGGTTTTCAAGCTATCCAGAGGTATGACATTTTCTTATTGCAGATCGGAGCGAAGTGGTCAACAGCATTTACAACAATAATGGAGAACATTGTACCAAAAACAAGGTGTTTTTCTGCTGTAGGCAATACCAACTATGATTACCCGTTACACCATTGCATGCGTCAAGATTAAAATTAAAAATGGGATTTAAAATTAATTTTTTTCGCTCTCAGGAGTAACACAACAGCACAACAATAAACTGGGTTAAACAAGGTAAAAACACTACGACAATCCTTTAGGGAAATATAGGCGGCAAATGTTAGGTAGTTATTCCAACAAAATGACTGCAATCAACAACCAGTCGAATATGGTGCTAATGAAGTTGCCTGGATCTCGTAAATTATGAAAACTCTGCGTATTGCAAACATCAGGCAATGGAAAGAATTCCTACTGCCACATTCCGCTCCATTGGGTGTGCCACAGCCGACTTTGCTCCTACATAAACTCCGCGCGATTGGGTGTGCCACAGCCGACTTTGCTCCTACATAAACTCCGCGCGATTGTGTGTGCCACAGCCGACTTTGCTCCTACATAAACTCCGCGCGATTGGGTGTGCTACAGTCGACTTTGCTCTTACATAAACCCCGCGCGATTGGGTGTGACACAGCCGACTTTGCTCTTACATAAACCCCGCGCGATTGTGTGTGCCACAGCCGACTTTGCTCTTACATAAACCCCGCGCGATTGGGTGTGACACAGCCGACTTTGCTCCTACATAAACTCCGCGCGATTGGGTGTGTCACAGCCGACTTTGCTCCTACATAAACTCCGCGCGATTGGGTGTGCCACAGCCAACTTTGCTCCTACATAAACTCCGCGCGATTGTGTGTGCCACAGCCGACTTTGCTCCTACATAAACTCCGCGCGATTGGGTGTGCCACAGCCGACTTTACTCCTACATAAACTCCGCGCGATTGGGTGTGTCACAGCCGACTTTGCTCCTACATAAACTCCGCGCGATTGGGTGTGCCACAGCCGACTTTACTCCTACATAAACTCCGCGCGATTGGGTGTGCCACAGCCGACTTTGCTCCTACATAAACTCCGCGCGATTGGGTGTGCCACAGCCGACTTTACTCCTACATAAACTCCGCGCGATTGGGTGTGCCACAGCCGACTTTGCTCCTACATAAACTCCGCGTGATTGGGTGTGCCACAGCCAACTTTGCTCCTACATAAACTCCGCGCGATTGGGTGTGTCACAGCAGCCGTCCTAGCCCTCCACAACTCCGTGGAAGCATGTCCTCGAATAGACTCGATAGAGGCTCTCGAGGAGGCAGCCACGGGGTTCTCAACCTCTATCCTAAATGCGGTGCGTGCTCATACCCACCGTATTCCTACCGATGCACCAAACCCTACAGCTATCCCTGTTCCACTGAAACGCCTCATTCAAGCGAAAAACGCTGTTAGAAGGCTATGGCAGAGATTCCGTCACCCTAGGATAGGAGTAATACACCAGAGGTTCAAATCCCTGGTGAGACGACTCCTAAGAAAGCATAGGCAAGCAGCTTGGGAAAACACGTTGCGACATGTAAACCTCCAGGAGAGGAAACCATGGCGCATCGTCCGAGGCTTGAGGAAAGATAAAACTGTACACCAGCATCCTGTGCATAGCCCTCGGGGAAGACTTGTCTTTGAACCGAGGGAAAAAGCAGAGGCGCTAGCAGACTATTTGGAAACTCAATTCCAGCCTAGAGTCGACCCTCAGAACGACGATCATACTGACCTCGTGGAGCAAGTAGTAGAAGACTTCTTAGAAGTTGGACCTGCGGGCCACGAGGATTTCCACATCCCGATAGTTACCCCTCGCGAGGTAACTAACACCATCCAACACCTAAAACCTAGAAAAGCCCCTGGGCAGGACCGGGTAACAGCGGAAATGCTCCAGCACCTTCCCTTTAGAGCCGTGATGCACTTGACTCGGATCTACAACGCGTGCCTAAGCATGCGTCATTTTCCAGAAGACTGGAAGAAGGCGCGTGTGGTATGCGTGTTGAAGCCGGGCAAGAATCCGATCTTTCCTTCTAGCTACCGCTCCATCAGCCTCCTACCAGTTATCTCGAAAGTTTTCGAGAAACTGTTCCTGACCCGCCTTCGACCTCTTTTAGAGGAAAAAGGCCTTCTACCGGAACATCAGTTTGGTTTTCGTTCTGACCATTCCACAACCGAGCAACTACTGCGTGTAGCCGAAAAGGCCTCCCTGGCTTACCAGGAAAGGGCCAAAACGGTGGCAGTGTTGCTTGACGTGGAAAAGGCGTTCTCTACCACCTGGCACGAAGGGCTTATCTACAAACTCATACAGCACGAAATCCCCCCTCCATATATTTACTTGGTGGCTAGTTTCCTACAGGAACGTAGCTTCCGGGTGAAGGTGGAGGGTTCATTTTCCCGAGAAAGGCCCATTGGCGCAGGAGTCCCCGAGGGCAGTGTACTGTCACCGGCACTCTTTAATGCTTACATGGCCGATCTCCCCACGCACCCCAACACTCACATCTGTCAGTATGCGGACGATCTCATGATCTTCGCAGCTAACAAGAACCCGCGCTACAGCTACCGTCAAGTACAAGCCCACCTCTGTGCCATCAGTAGATGGTGCGAGAACTGGCGCATGTCTATCAACCCGGAGAAAAGCTCTGCGATTCTCCTGGCCAACACGCTGGCAAACCGGCTCCCGCAGGACCTCGTGCTTCGGCGCCGTCGGATCCCTTGGGTCACTACGGCGAAGTATCTCGGGGTCACGTTGGACCGGCGGCTAACGTATAGGCATCACGTCAGGGGCAAAGTACTACAAGGTCATGCAGCCCTACGGCAGTTGTATCCCATCCTCAGCTCCAAAACCATGCCCATTCGCCTGAAACTCCAACTGTATCGTGCGATCATCCCGCCTCTGGTCCTGTACGGATGTGAGATCTGGGGAGTGGTGGCAAAGTCCACCTTCATCAGACTCCAGACGTTGCAGAACCGGGCATTAAGGATGATCTACGACACTGGTTGGAGATTTCCTGCCCACATCCTTCACGAACATTCCGGTATCCCGTACATTGTCGACGTGATTAAAACCCGCGCTCGAACAATGTACAACAAACTCCAGAACCACCCTAACCCACTGGTGAATACTCTGGGACAATATGACCAGAGAGAGCCTCGCCGACTACCATCTAAAAAATTGCCGAAGGACATCTTAAGTCCAACGGTCTAATTTTCGCAGATGGGAAAGGCAAAATGAATATCTGTACTTAAAACAGAGTAAATCGCCTAACTCAGATCACCTCTCAGTGTGTGACTGACGGCCAGAACCAGGAGGAGATTAGCGCGTCACCTGATTGACTAACCAGCCAATCAGCATGTATGGGCAGTACCCGTTCATGGACCTATCCTTACCATCATTCATCTTGTCCCTAAGATACCCCTGATCCCAAACATTCCCAGAGTTTAAATCCCTGTAGACCAAAACACCATACTATCGCGCAGGTAAAGCCGTATAACGGCTAGGTACTGCGGTAAAGACACTTCGGGTGGGGGGAATAAGCTTCCCCACTCGACTCGAACTGCCTCTGGAGCCTCTGTGTCACAGCCGACTTTGCTCCTACATAAACTCCGCGCGATTGGGTGTGTCTCAGCCGACCTTGCTCCTACATAAACTCCGCGCGATTGGGTGTGTCACAGTCGACCTTGCTCCTACATAAACTCCGCGCGATTGGGTGTGTCACAGTCGACCTTGCTCCTACATAAACTCCGCGCGATTGGGTGTGTCACAGTCGACCTTGCTCCTACATAAACTCCGCGCGATTGGGTGTGCCACAGCCAACTTTGCTCCTATATAAACTCCGCGCGATTGCCTGATGATCTATGATACAGGCCGAAGATTTCCTGCCCATATCCTACACGAACATTCAGGTATCCCGTACATTGTCGACGTGATCAAAACTCGCGCTCGAACAATGTACAATAAACTCCAGAACCACCCTAACCCTCTGGTGAATACCCTGGGCCAATACGACCAGAGACAGCCGCGCCGACTACCATCCAAAAGATTGCCGAAGGACATCTTAAGTCCGGCGATCTAATCTCAAGATGGGAAAGGCGAAAATGCAATCTGTACTCAAAACAGAGCGAATCACCAGTTCAGTTCACCTCTCAGCGAGTGACTGACGGCCAGAACCCTGGTAGGAATTAGCGCGTAAAATTCGCGCACAGCTCACTTGCGGACCAATCCCTGCCTACAATCCCTCCCGTTACTATAAAACCCCTGATCCAACAAATTTTTCCCAGTGAAAACATCCCTGTAGTGACACCGTCAAAACCATTGCGCAGGTAAAGCCGTATGACGGCTAGGTACTGCAGTAAAGACACTCGACCGGGGGAACAATCACCTCACCTCCGTTCGACTCGAACTGGCGTCTGGCGTCTGTGCCACAGCCGACTTTGCTCCTACATAAACTCCGCGCGATTGTGTGTGCCACAGCCGACTTTGCCCCTACATAAACACCGTGCGATTGGGTGTGCCACAGTCGGTTTGCTCCTACATAAACTCCGCGCGATTGGGTGTGACACAGCCGACCTTGTTCCCACATAAACTCCGCGCGATTGGGTGTGTCTCAACCGTCTTTGCTCCTACATAAACTCCGCGCGATTTGGTGTGTCTCAGCCGTCTTTGCTCCTACATAAACTCCGCGCGATTGGGTGTGTCACAGTCGACCTTGCTCCTACATAAACTCCGCGCGCTTGGGTGTGCCACAGCTAACTTTGCTCCTACATAAACTCCGCGCGATTGTGTGTGACACAGCCGACTTTGCTCCTACACAAACTCCGCGCGTTTGGGTGTGTCACAGCCGACTTTGCTCCTACATAAACTCCGCGCGATTGGGTGTGACACAGCCGACTTTGCTCCTACACAAACTCCGCGCGATTGGGTGTGTCTCAGCCGACTTTGCTCCTACATAAACTCCGCGCGATTGGGTGTGACACAGCCGACTTTGCTCCTACACAAACTCCGCGCGTTTGGGTGTGTCACAGCCGACTTTGCTCCTACATAAACTCCGCGCGATTGGGTGTGACACAGCCGACTTTGCTCCTACACAAACTCCGCGCGATTGGGTGTGTCTCAGCCGACTTTGCTCCTACATAAATTCCGCGCGATTGGGTGTGACACAGCCGACTTTGCTCCTACACAAACTCCGCGCGTTTGGGTGTGTCACAGCCGACTTTGCTCCTACATAAACTCCGCGTCATTGGGTGTGTCTCAGCCGTCTTTGCTCCTACATAAACTCCGCGCGATTAGGTGTGTCTCAGCCGTCTTTGCTCCTACATAAACTCCGCGCGATTGGGTGTGTCACAGTCGACTTTGCTCCTACATAAACTCCGCGCGATTGGGTGTGTCACAGTCGACCTTGCTCCTACATAAACTCCGCGCGCTTGGGTGTGCCACAGCCAACTTTGCTCCTACATAAACTGCGCGCGATTGCGTGTGACACAGCCGACTTTGCTCCTACATAAACTCCGCACGATTGGGTGTGTCACAGCCGACTTTGCTCCTACATAAACTCCGCGCGATTGGGTGTGTCACAGTCGACCTTGCTCCTACATAAACTGCGCGCGATTGCGTGTGACACAGCCGACTTTGCTCCTACATAAACTCCGCGCGATTGCGTGTGACACAGCCAACTTTGCTCCTACATAAACTCCGTGCGATTGGGTGTGTCACAGCCGACTTTGCTCCTACATAAACTCCGCGCGATTGGGTGTGTCACAGCCGACTTTGCTCCTACATAAACTCCGCGCGATTGGGTGTGTCACAGTCGACCTTGCTCCTACATAAACTGCGCGCGATTGCGTGTGACACAGCCGACTTTGCTCCTACATAAACTGCGCGCGATTGCGTGTGACACAGCCAACTTTGCTCCTACATAAACTCCGCGCGATTGGGTGTGTCACAGTCGACCTTGCTCCTACATAAACTGCGCGCGATTGCGTGTGACACAGCCGACTTTGCTCCTACATAAACTCCGCGCGATTGGGTGTGTCACAGCCGACTTTGCTCCTACATAAACTCCGCGCGATTGCGTGTGACACAGCCGACTTTGCTCCTACATAAACTCCGCGCGATTGGGTGTGCCACAGCCGACTTTGCTCCTACATAAACTCCGCGCGATTGGGTGTGTCACAGTCGACCTTGCTCCTACATAAACTCCGCGCGCTTGGGTGTGCCACAGCCGACTTTGCTCCTACATAAACTCCGCGCGATTGGGTGTGTCACAGTCGACCTTGCTCCTACATAAACTCCGCGCGATTGGGTGTGTCACAGTCGACCTTGCTCCTACATAAACTCCGCGCGATTGCGTGTGACACAGCCGACTTTGCTCCTACATAAACTCCGCGCGATCATGCGTCTAGCACACCCAACTTGAACTCTTAAATCATAATGAGGGATTTCTTGAACTCGACGTGGATTTTCAGAAGCCCATTACGCACTAGCCGCGCGCACAATGGCAGCCGGTAGTGGTGGAATCCAGCAAGGTCGCGGGAGAGGCGAAGCGCCTGTACTTCGTTAGGTTTTAAATGAAGAACTCTGGGTTCCGTCTCATATCTACCTGAAAACCGGTGTAATTCAAGATTATTTAGACGTTTCCAATGAAACATAGGTTGGGCAAAGTTGCTGTTATTGCACAATGCTGCCATTGATTGACAAAAATGCAACAAATGAGGTATGTTTACAAAACAGCTAAGTATCCATGTGTGTAATTGATTTGTTGTATCACTTGCATCCTTTTAGTCAATATAATGTGGTAAAGTGTGGGGTGGAAACATAATAAAGGAAAGGAAAACTAAACTTTTAGCTGGAAGAAAATGGAGACATTCTACAGCAGGCAAAACTGAATAAATCTCCGTGCTTCTGTTGGCGGGCTGGGAGAAGCCCGAGGTGTTTCATGCGTGAACCTGCCCTTTTAGGGCTTGACCACTTTCATGACAGGATGTGGGGTTTTCAGACAGGCAGGTGAGAGTGAGGTTGAGGGTTGAATGGAGCTAGCAAGGCTGCCAATAAGGGTGCAAGTGTCGTTGGGCACTGCTGATGTATGGAACCTAATATTAGCATTTTAATACTGCATTTTGAAATCCAAACACTTCTTGGAAGGACTGTATGAGAGCTCAGCCTTTGCTGCTGGTGGGTTAGCCAAAGTGGGGAAGTCAAAAATGAAGAAATTGTGCTAAAAGTGTTAAATGCGCTCTCCTGTGTACAGAGTCACATTACCTTCCTGTTTTATATACTGAGAGTAAAGAAGGGTGTGTTACTGGGAATTTGAGAGATTTCTATGGTTTTTCTCTGAAGATTATAGCGAAGTGCATGTGCGAAGAGCAATATTCCCAATAACCGTGTTCCAAAACCTTACATACCTTTTTAACCATTTAACATTTTTTGTACTTTGGGGTAAACTTTTTTGCAGTAAATATTGATGGATAAAGCTCAAATTTTCAGGACATGTAGAGTATAACTTTCTAAAGAAAACTGTGCATTGGTTTGTTGATTACGCTCATACATACAAGTATGTGTTTATTTTCTTTTTAATTGTCAGTAATATTCCGTTTATTCTGTTCTAAACAGAAAAAAATATATATTTCTAACAAGTTTTAATATTTTGGAAAACAAATGCACCATTTTATTACACGGGCATCGAAAAACTAGTAAATCACATTTCAAGCCTCTAGTTTAATTTTAAACTGCAAAAAGCCTCCCTTTTAGTGCTATTGAATTCTTTCTAAAATAATAAACAATTTTAATTAAAAAGCTGTCATCTACTGCAATAAAGGTCAGGTGCAACTTAATCTAAAAATTTCATTAAAATTGGTTGATTTGGAAGAAAGTTCATTTCGTACCGGTGCTCCCTTCAGACGTCTGACGTAACTGATAAATTCTCTAGCGGAGTGAAAGTCGGAGCGTCCAATGATTTTATATGGACTATTCATAAAAAAATATGAATTTAAATACAAAAAAAATTATTTAAAAATAATTAACATATATTTTTTTCGATTAGGTAGTACAGCACTGCCAACTGAAAAAACGAAACCCAAAAATTACATGTCTTTTGATCTTCCTTGTTTTAACAGGAAACCAGCTTGTAATCTCAAATAAATTTCACTTAATTTTTAACATTAAGATATAACATTTGTTATATGTTGCAGTCTACTGCGTGGACTTAGTGGGGAAGTTTATATTCCACCCCAAAATTAAATATCGAGCTTTTACGAGATATAACCCCCATGACCCGTATCCGTTTCTCAATCTTAGCACGATATAGGGAGATATTATTACTGCTAACTTATATCAGTCAATTTACGCTTTAAAATATAATAATAACAAAAACATAAGTTACCGCGAGTCACTGAAATTCTAAGCGGAAAGTCCCCATTCAGGTACCGCCAAGTATGAACTAAGTCGACCGCGGTTTTAGGCGCTACGGACTGTCGACAATCGATCACAGTAGAACACTTGTGTATTGTAAGAATGTGTAATACATACGAGTCTCCGCTATTTGAGGAATACCCTATCGAAGTTGCTGTATTATACGCTATTTTATTGACATCTAAAATATAGTTTTTACATTGCTGCTCACTAAATCGTAAGAAAGTGTTTATAATTTTAAAGATGTCTGATTGTGCTGATATTTTATTATATCCAAACTTTGAGCTATTTTTGACTGATATTCCTACAACGCTTAACCTAGTCCTGCATATAACAAATTGTTCATACATTTGTTGATTAATGATTTATCTTCACGACAATATTTCATTTGGTGTTTCTTATATTATAGCATTTTTTGAATGGAAATTACTTATTTTTTATAAAATTAATATTCCTACCGTTCAATAAGTGCAATTTCAGATTTGAAAACGAATTAGGGGCTTAGAGGTGTACTAATTATTTAATATTAACACTTCCCATGAGAGAAAGAAAGGGAGAGGGAGTGGGGGAAAGAAGAGACAGAGAAGAAGAGGGCAAGAGAGCGAGAGAGGGAGCAGGGAAAAGAGAAGTAGGGGAGGGAAAGCAGAGAGTTAGAGACGGATAGAGGTATAATACTACAAGAAGTGCCCAATCAAGTCGTACATAACACACGAGCATATCAGCTTTAACACTTGCGACTGCAGCGCCGCGCTGCGCCGGGACGGCCTACTTCCTCCCATATAAGAACCACCACATTCCGCCGCATTGCGTTCCTGCATACAGTCGTATATTAAGAAAAGGACGAACTTTATATCCAGCCAACTAACCTTGCCTAGGAAGTAATTACACAAAAATAACTGTTACTGCCTCTGCTTTATTATATGTATACCTACAAACTTACATTATGAACTACCATATTTATTACTCGTATTTTTAATGAATATAATAACCTCAACCCCGGACATAGCACTGTGTGAAGCGTGTTTTCTGACCTTGTAGGTGAAATGTGAATAGATAAATCCAGCAGGCTTATGGGCACACCGAAGTTAAAGGCTGATATCTGAAGTATTGAAGTTAGAGATTAATATTATTTCACAGCCGTTTCCATGAACTAACGCAATATGTGTAACAAATTTCATTTCCATATCTAATAACTAGAGCCCGGATTTTTAGGTTCTTAAAATTGACTTTTTAGTTATTTTTGTGTCTTAAAAAAGTTTTTTTTTTTTTAGTTCTTTAACCTCCTGAAATAGTTTTTATATTATTGTTCTTTATTAATTTTATTATTAATTGTCCTCTTTTTATAGCAATGTTGCTGATATGTCCTGTAGATCCTTTGTGCAGCTCAGAATGCGATTTTTGACCAGAGGGCGCCTGGAAAATACGTAAATAAAATTATAGTTTATACGCTATGTGCATTATAACAGGTGTTTAATCCTTACCTGCATTCCAGCATTCGAGAACAGGTTGTACAGGTTCTCCTGTACGGTATGTTTATCTGCACAGCACCTAGCCGCTTAATGCGACTTTATCTGTGCAGTATGGAAGATGTTCATATTTGTTCAAGCTTTTGTGTCTGTGGGCTGGTTTCTTTCGCTATTGGCAGATTTGGCAAAATATTACTTGCCACCTGTGGTGAAGTTCGGATCGTTACCTATCCACTGACGAATCAACCACCTTCGAGATGAGCTGACATTAGGCATGACACTGGCTCCTTAAATTACCTGCCTAATCTAAGGAAAATTAACTAACTTCTAACGATGTAGTAATTGTATGCATTAACAACACACGATAGTGGACTGAACACAACGGATACTATTTTTAAACTGATTGGTTTGAGTTTATGGCGGGTTCTCCTAATGACCCCTTTCCCCTCGACAACAATCCCCGCATTCCTTACTTGCAACAATACAGAGCTTGGTCCCATACAGCTAAATACAAGTTGCCTCTTGCATTGTTGTCATTACCTACTCCTATAGGCATACATGAGTGAAAAGACGTAACAAAGATGTAACAGTCAAAGTCCATTCATAATTTCATAAACATTTCATTTTCCCATTTTAAAATAAAGTTTTTTGTTTTCATTTTAAAATAAATAGGGAATTTAGCCTCTTTTAGGTTTTAAAGTCTCATTTAGCCATTTTTAGTTTTTATAAGATTCAAGCATTTGGCTTCGATGAACATGAAACAGATAATTAAATTAAACCCCTGCAGTTAACTATCAAGGAATAAAATAGTTAAAAAACTAAGAATCCGGGCCCTACTAATAACATTCCTGATATATTAATTAATTTATATAAATTTTATTGGGCATAGTGAAAATCGATCTCCTCCAACAGATGTTGAACTACAAACTTGATTTTTTAAAACTATTACGCTTATAATAAATTAAAGGATGGAAGTTGTCATATAATCAATTATTTTCCTTAAAATTTTTTAATACCGCAGAGTATAAAAACGTCACTTTTTTAAAAAGTTATAACCAATATCACAATTTCAAACGGACATTTTAGTAACCATCTTCTGAAGTATATTCGAAATTTTCTTTAGATCTCTAGCTAGATTTTTGAGGAAGAAAGTAGAATTTGAATATGAGAAAGTAACAAAAGAATAAAATTATTTCCCATAAATATAAGTTTAAAGTTGAACATGACTCACATGACTTTCTCTACTCTTGTACTAACCATTCTTACAAACTCTTATTCCTATATCTTCTTCGTGTTAGTTAAGATAAACATTTGTACAAATTATCTTATTGCTTATTTTCTTGTAGGTACAAGGGGAATATTATAATACAGTAGACTTTGTGCGATAGTCAGATCTTTTAAAGCTTTGAGATTCCGTTCTCTTTGCATTATTAACATATAAAAAATTAACAACGTTGTTGTATTTCGCTAAAGTTCTAAGTTTTCCAAAACTCACACACATAACAAGGAATATCTCCGAAATGTTTCACCCTACAAGAAAATTTATTGAGACATAAATTGTGTATTCTAGCAAGAACTACATTTTTTGTATACTATGATTTGGTCTACATCTTACGGTTTACCAGTTATGCAAAACTCATCCAGAGTAAATACGACTACAGGGGCTATAGCCAGAAAATTCAAGATATACATTTCCTTTGCCATAAAAAATATCTCAAACATGTGACATTTTATTCAAAATTGTTGGAGCCATTTTCGAGAAAATCAAAATTTTCGAAACATTTTCCATGTAAAGGGTAGTTTAGGGTGGGACTGCTTTCTTCAAAATCTTCGTGTTGCATCCTTGAAAGACATTAAACTTAAATACCAACTTTGGTTTTTAACCGACTTTTCGTTTTTGAGTTATGCTGTCCACAGACTGACAGACTGACACACACGGACCTTTTTCTAAGTCCAGTGAAATCTGGACATCAAATTTTTGGGAGAAATGCAACATTAACTCTACTTAGTTAAAAAAGTTAAAAATTAAAGAAGTTGGGCGAAGGTTCATATTGTGAATAAATTGTATAGTTAATTTCCTCAAACCTATTAAATAGATTATGCGGAACTTACTGTGGTAATTTATAACGGAGTCCCGTAGCTGTGTAAAGTATTATTTGATGCCTAAGAAAATACAGCAAATTCTCTTAAAGTGACTTAGTTGGAAATAAACTTGCTTTCGTACACTAAGAGAAAGTAATGAGAGTATAATGTATTAGAGCTCATTATTCTTTTCCTGTAACCAACGCGACAGTTTGATTAAATTAAAATGCTGTTGCAGAAAGAGCGAAATTCAAGCATCTAAAAGGCTATAATTATATTTACCTTATAAAGTATTCAACAGACCTGAGACGTTATTTGCTTGCGAGTTTGTGGATGTTTTAAAGCTAGCTTCAGGCATAACGTTCAAGTCTGGGATTTATGTCATTTTTACTTTCTCTACTAGTAAGTAGAGCAAGTGTATTCCATCCAAAAATTCGAAGTCGACATTTCCCCGGAAATATATGTTTTGTGACACCCTAAATCCAAAAAATCTGATGTGTTGCACTCACATAACTTTCTCTACTCTTGTACTAACCATTCTTACAAACTCTTATTCCTATATCTTCTTCGTGTTAGTTGAGATAAACATTTGTACAAATTATCTTATTTCTTATTTCCTTGTAGGTACAAGGGAAATGTTAGAATACAGTAGGCTTTGTGCGATAGTAAACTGTTTTAAAGCTTTGAGATTCTGTTGTCTTTGCACACTTAACATATAAAAAAATGAACAACGATGATCCATTTCACGAAAGTTCTAAGTTTTCCGAAACTCACACACATAACAAGGAATACCTCCGAAACGGTTCAACCTACAAAAAAATTTATTGAGACATAAATTGTGTATTTTAGCAAGATCTACATTTTTTGTATAATTCTTAAAGTATTGGAACAATGATGAAATTTGCCTAAAGATGTCCCCACCCGGAGATCCGATTGGGGGACAGTTTTAACTCCGGAATGTTTATTGTGCTGTTCTGAGCACAACACTCTTTAACATATATATAAATGACCTTCCATCAATAATAAAAACTTTAGAAACCAAAATTGCTTTATTTGCTGACGATGTAGTCATTTGGACTTCAGGCTCTTCAAAAAAACCTGAATTAATTAAAGACAGAATAGAAACAGCCCTAAACAAAGTACATGAATGGAGCTCCAAAAACCTCATGACTATCAATGTGGAAAAAACAAATTATGAATTATTTACACTAAAATACAAACCAGTTAATATTAGCATAAATTATAATGGTAAACCACTCAAAGCAGTTGATGATGCCAAATACTTAGGCATCACTTTCGACAGAAAGCTAAGTTGGAAAAAACATAACAAACATCTCAGAAAAGGTTGAAAAGAAATTGCAAATCCTGAAAAGGTTAGCTGGTGCTAAATGGGGCTGCTCAAGGAGAGTCCTTAACACAACATACAAAATGTATATTAAACCAAACCTCTTGTACTGTTCTGAAGCTTTAATAACAGCAGCAAATGCTAACATCAATAAACTTGAACAAATACAAAATCAGGCTCTTCGCCTAATCACTGGAGCAGTTAAATCCACACCTGTTGATGCCATGCTTGTCTTAACACGGACCCCATCAATAACAACAAAAATAGAAGAACAAGCATTGCTCCAACACGAGAAAATGTTACGACTGCCAAACTCTAAATGGACAGAAGAGAACCTCCCCCCTTCAATCCTTAAAACTCATAGTAGTTTCCTAGAAAAGGTAACACAGATTAAATCTAAATTGAACATTCCTAACACCAGAGAAAATCTACTTATTAGAGAAAATCCATTGGAATTATTGCAACCTACCTTCAATTTGGAATTAATAGAGGAAATAAGTAAATCAGACACACCAAAAGAAATACAAAAACTTTTAGTACTGGATACAATCAATACTAGGTATCCCACAGAAGAATGGCTGCACATATATACTGATGGATCCTCGAAGGAAAACCTTACTGGAGCTGGAGTTACATGTTCACATTTTTCCTTTTATCATTCTGTTGGCAGAGACACAACAAATTATGATGGAGAAATTGAGGCTATATACATTGCTCTCCGACAATTATTAAATCTTCCCTTAAATAAATTTAACAAGGCAGTAATTCTTTCGGATTCTAAAGCTGCAATTCAGGGAATATGTTCAAATACTACAAAGAAGTCAACAAAAATTAGAGAATGCTACAAAATGTTAACACAACTCCAAAAAGTTAATAAGACTGTTCATCTCCAATGGATTCCAGCACACTGTGGAGTCATGGGGAACGAAGCTGCAGACTCACTTGCAAAGAAAGCCACAACAATAACACAAAAGTCTAAATTCAATTTCTCATATTCCTCAATAAAACGCTTGATCATTAAAAAATTTTCTCATTCATACCTACAAGAAATAGAAACAAATGCCAAAGATAAAAAATGGATTACACTACTTTCCAATCCAGATATAATCCCCCAGAGACCAAGGAAAACAGCTGTTGCAGCCTTCCGACTAATTGACAAATCATGACTGCTTGGCAAGTCATCTCTACAGAATAGGTATCTCAGCCTGATCAATATGTGTCCTGTGTAACGATCCAGCAGAAATGAACGAAGACCACTTGAAGACCTGTGAAGCATTAAGATCAGAAGAAACTACAGTTCAAAAGTATTGGAAAGCAGGAATACTAATGGCTTCATTGCCAGATGCAAGGCACTAGAAAACAACAACAACAACAACAACAACATTTTTTGTATAGTATGATTTGGCCTATCTCTAACGGTTTACCAGTTATGTAAAAGTCGTTCAGATTAAATACGACTACAGGGGCTATAGCCAGAAAATTCAAGATATACATTTCATTTGTCATAAAAATATCTCAAACATATGACATTTTAATCAAAATTGTTACAGCCATTTTCGGGAAGGTCAAAATTTTCGAAAAATTTTCCATGTAAAGGGTAGTGTAGGGTGGGGCTATTTTCTTCAAAATCTTCATGTCGCATCCTTGAAAGACATTAAACTTAAATACCAACTTTGGTTTCTAACCGACTTTTCGTTTTTGAGTTATGCTGTCCACAGACTGACACACAGGCACACACACACAACACACGAACCTTTTTCTAAAAATGCTTTTTTTTGGATTCAGGTTGCCTCAAAACATATATTTCCAGTGAAATCGGATACAATACTTTCGCTACTTGGTATAAGTGGTAGAGATTACATTTTAATGTAATATTATGCTGGATTTTATGTTAAAATGTAGTTTTATTCATGTGTAGAGTTAATTAAATGGGTTGTTGTTATTTTGTTAGTTAGTGGCTGCAGGTTATGAAGAAGTTAGATATGTGGATCGTGTCCCAGAGGTTTGTCAATGACGTATGTTATCTGGATATACGCAGGCGGCAGCCCTGAATTGCCTAACCTAATCCATATGTCAAGTGATATAGGTAGCTGCATGCAGTTATCTGCCATCTGCAGTATAAACTCTCTGTCCTCTGTGCCTACGCCCTAAATTCATCTTCCATATATTGCCCCCGCATAACCAACACTGTGCGCAGCTTCAAGCAACGTCCATTGTTGTTACCAACAAAAACTGCTCTTATGTTTCAACAGAAATATGCGTTTGGCTCTTTGAGTCCAAAACCAGGACACGATAACTCAAAAACGAGAAGTAGGTAAAAAACAAAAATTGGTATTTAAGTTTAATGTCTTTCAAGGATGCGACACGAAGATTTTGAAGAACATAGCCCCACCCTAAACTACCCTTTACATGGAAAATTTTTCGAAAATTTTGATTATCTTGAAAATGGCTCTAACGATTTTGATTAAAATGTCATGTGTTTGAGATGTTTTTATGACAAATGAAATGTATATCTTGAATTTTCTGACTATAGCCCCTGTAGTCGTATTTACTCTGGACGACTTTTGCATAACTGATAAACCGTTTGAGATAGACCAAATCATACTATACAAAAAATGTAGATCTTGCTAAAATACACAATTTATGTCTCAATAAATTTTCTTGTAGGGTGAACTATTTCGGAGATATTCCTTGTTATGTGTGTGAGTTTCGGAAAACTTGGAACTTTCGTGAAATGGGTCATCGTTGTTCATTTTTTTATATGTTACGTGTACAAAGAGAACGGAATCTCAAAGCTTTAAAAGATTTGACTATCGCACAAAGCCTACTGTATTCTAATATTCCCCTTGTACCTACAAGGAAATAAGCAATATGATAATTTGTACAAATGTTTATCTCAACTAACACGAAGAAGATATAGGAATACGAGTTTGTAAGAATGGTTGGTACAAGAGTAGAGAAAGTCATGTGAGTGCAACACATCAGATTTTTTAAAATGCAACACATATCTGCTAGCCACTACTCTATTCTAAGGGCCTTAAAAGAAATGCTGGAGGAATATTTTGGACAAACGGAAGTCAGGGCAGAAGAAAAGATTGCAGATAATCACTAAGGAAGCCTTTCCTAGACTATTAAATGAGCATTTTCAATATGTGTTGCACTAAGAATTCAAACCTGTCACTAAACTTAGTGTCAGGTTTCAAAAAGTGTGGGATATTTCCTTTAAATTAACTCAGATAGACCTTATCCTCTCAAAACCAGAGGTTACACATTTAAGTTGAATGAAATTGAGGGTTTTAATTTATTTACTTGTATAATTTAAATTCCAACTTTGGAATGTCATTGAAAGTGTGATTTTCATTTTTTGGTTACTAACAAAAGTGTTTTTCTGGTGAAAGTTTGCATATTAAAGTTGAAATTTGAATTTCATATGCATTTGTGTAGAAATAGGGGTTGTGGTCAAAGTAGCCCCAATTGCCGGGTAACCTTGACCAGCAGGTTTTTCTGAAATTACCTTCATATTATAAATAATTAATGAAAATACTTAACTAGTCATGGTCATAACCGTTGAAGCCCCCCCCCCCATAGAAATTTAAGAAATGAAGTTATAGACAATAGCCTTGATTCTACGCTATAATGAAATTTAAAACTGTTCAAAGTAACCCCGTATTACGGTACTGGCATCTTTCATCAAGGATTATGGTATTCCTGCAGACTAAGCGTGCGGAGGCACAATCTCAGAATGGGCCCCTCCCCATTCACTAAATTAAACTAAACACGAAGATATAGGAATAAGAGTTTGTAAGAATGGTTAGTACAAGAGTAGAGAATGTCATGTGACTGTAACACATCAGATTTTATTAATATAGTTATACTGTTCTGTCATACCAAAGGAACAAGATTGGGAAGGTTCTTTTTCTTGTGTAGCGTGGCTGCTTGCCGCGCTGGGACGAAAGTTTAGACAAGAATAAATTGAGGATGGTAGAGACGGACAGAGGGACGGATATCCCCCACGCAGGCCGTAAAGTAGATCTAATGGAGTGTGCCTCCGTTTCGTGGGTACGCTCGACAGATGGCACCACCCGCGCCGCGCCGCATCCCCGGTTTTTCCTCTGGAGAATTCCAGCAGCTAGACTCGCGGCACAAGCCTAAATTAACAGACGAGCTATCACTCTCCATGGCAAATGAATACATAAATTATCTACCCCATCTGCTCCCACAAGCAAGGCCTATACTTTAATAAAACTCTCTGATAATTCTACATTTTGATATTCTCTGTTAGCATGATAGAAAAAACTTGGAAAAAATCTGACGTGTTGCACCTAATCTTGTACTAACCACTCTTACAAACTCTTATTCCTATATCTTCTTCGTGTTAGTTAAGATAAACAGTACCTGGGCGACCGAGCTTCGCTTGGCCTTTTTTGCCAAGTATGAATATAATAGAGAAAGAGCTGTGAATGTGATAGCTAAAAGTAAGTAGAGAAACCACTGTGAATGTAATATGTAGTATCTCTATTACAAACATACAGAAAATTGCATGACTTATTTGTAGAAGAGTGAGTAGAGACAGAGATGTGAATGTGTTACCTAAAAGTGAGAGGAAAAACAGTGTGAATGTAATAGCATTTCTATTTCAAACATACAGAACATGGTATGACTTATTTTAAAAGTGGGGATAAAGGTGTTTTTTGGTGCAAAATCACGTTTCATACGGAAAACTGTTTATAGAAGAGTGAGTGGAGAAAGAAATGTGAATGTGTTACCTAAAAATGAGTAGAGATAACACTGTGAATGTAATATGCAGCATCTCTATTTTAAACATACAGAAAATTGTGTATTTATTTGTAGAATAGTGAGTAGAGAAAGAGATGTGAATGTGTTAACTAAAAGTGAGAGGAGAAAACAGTGTGAATGTAATAGCATTTATATTTCAAACATATAGAACATGGTATGACTTATTTTAACAGTAGGGATAAAAGTGTTTTTTGGTGCAAAATCACGTTTTTTATGGAAAATTGTTTATAGAAGAGTGTGTAGAGAAAGAGATGTGAATGTGTTACCTAAAAGCGAGTACAGAAAACACTGTGAAGGTAATATGCATGTATACAAAAATTTAATAAAATCTTTAGAGTCGTTTCTGAAATACCGGGAATATATATACAAGAATTGCGCAGTAGAGGCGGAAATAAAAAATGTTATTTTTTATGCAAAATCGCGTTTTTTCGGGAATTACACTTATATAGATGAACTTAAAAAGCAAAACCCTATCTGAATACAAAATTTGATCGAAATCGTTAGAGCCGTTTCCAAGTTGCGCGGAATATATATACAAGAATTGCTCGTTTAAATATATAAGATTTGCAGTAATTGTCTTATTGCTTATTTCCTTGTAAGTGCAAGGATAACATTAGACTACAGTAGACCTTGTGCGATAGTCAAATCTTTTAAAGCTTTGAGATTCTGTTCTCTTTGCACATATAAAAGAATGAACGACGATTTTCCATTTCACGAAAGTTTTAAATGTTGCAGAAACTCACACACACAACAAGGAATATCTCCGAAACGGTTCATCCGCATTTTCCAAAGCTTATGACAGACCAAGCTTGCGCAAAGTGATTTTCACTTTTATATGGCACAAATAATCCGCATTAAGCATCTAAATGCTGGGCCAATAAACATCCCGCGCAGCTAAACCTGGGCCACCTGCCTAGAGTAGAGTACCGGAAAATGCTGGACTCCATACTCCAGTGTACAGGATGATTCAAAAATACGTTAACGAACTTTGTAGGCCTGTGTCTTACAAAAAAAAAGAAAAAAAAATCTGTTGTGTTGCACTCACATGACTTTCTCTACTCTTGTACTAACCATTCTTACAAACTCTTATTCCTATATCTTCTTCGTGTTAGTTGAGATAAACATTTGTACAAATTATCTTACTGCTTATTTCCTTGTAGGTACAAGGGGAATATGTGAATACAGTAGACTTTGTGCAATAGTGAAATGTTTGAGATTCTGTTGTCTTTGCACACTTAACATATGAAAAATGAACAACGATGATCCATTTCACGAAATTTTTTAAGTTTTCCGAAACCCACACACATAACAAGGAATATCTCTGAAATGGTTCACCGTACAAGAAACTTTATCGAGACATAAATTGTGTATTTTAGCAAGATCTACATTTTTTGTACAGTATAATTTGGTCTATCTCTAACGGTTTACCAGTTATGCAAAAGTCCTCCAGAGTAAATACGACTACAGGGGCTATAGCCAGAAAATTCAAGATATACATTTCATTTGTCATCAAAATATCTCAAACATATGACATTTTAATCAAAATCGTTAGAGCCATTTTCAAGAAAATTAAAACTTTCGAAAAATGTTCCATGTAAAGGGTAGTTTAGGGTGGGGCTATTTTCTTAAAAATCTTCGTGTCGCATCCTTGAAAGACATTAAACTTAAATACCAACTTTGGTTTTTAACCGACTTTTCGTTTTTGAGTTATGCTGTCCACAGACTGACACAGACACACACGGACCTTTTTCTAAAAATGCTTTTTTTTGATTCAGGAGGCCTCAAAACATATATTTCCGCTGAAATCTCGATATCGAATTTTTGGGTGGAATACAATACTTCCCCTACTTACCAGTAGAGAAAGTAAAAGTTATACATTTTCCCCAAAACCGTTCGTTTTCGGTTTAATTTAGTTAAAAGTATAATTAATGAAAGAATTTTAAAGTGACTATTTTTGCTTTCTCTACTGCGTATAGTAGAGGAAATATATTGCACCCAAAAACTCGATGTCGAAATTTTACTAAAATAATATATTTCGTAAGCCCCCTGAATAAAAGTATTTTTAGAATGTCCGCATGTGTGTGTGTCAGTCTGTGGACAGCATAACTGAAAACCGAAAAGTAGGTCAAGAACCAAAGTTGGTACTTAAGTTTAATGTCTTTCAAGGATGCGACACGAAGATTTTGAAGAAAATAGTCCCACCCTAAACTACCCTTTACATGGAAAATTTTTGGAAAAATTTTATTTTCTTGAAAATGGCTGTAACTATTTTGGTTAAAATGTCATATGTTTGAGATATTTTAATGACAAATGAAATGTATATCTTGAATTTTCTGGCTATAGCCCCTGTAGTCGTATTTACTCTGGACGACTTTTGCATAACTGGTAAACCGTTAGAGATAGAGTAAATCTTACTGTACAAAAAATGTAGATCTTGCTAAAACACACAATTTATGTCTCAATAAATTTTTTTGTAGAGTGAACCATTTTGGAGATATTCCTTTTTATGTGTGTGGGTTTCGGAAAACTTAACTTTCGTGAAATGGAACATCGTTGTTCACTTTTGTATATGTTAAGTGTGCAAAGCTTTAAAAGATTTGACTATCGCTCAAAGCCTGCTGTATGTCCATATTCTTATATAGGTGCTAGTGAAAGAAAAAAGACAAACAGAAGTAGTTTGCGAGTTGACCGCTATGTGGCGTAAATCACTAAAGTTTTGTGCAGTTTTATAACTCGTGCTCGGAGTTGGTTGTTAATAGATCACATTTATCTGGAGTTAAACAGCGAGGCTGGGCGCCGATATCGCAAATGTTATAAATAACAAGTATGGTTCGTTGTTTGCCAATAAAAGTGCCACGTTTCGAATCGGTTTATCAACATGTAAACAAAGAAACATCGCTGGTGCACGTGAACTAGCTATAAAACTGGCTTTATGGGCAAGCCCTTGCACAAAGAGAAGAGATATCACGTGATCGATCTAATCTACAGTTTCTGGAGTTATTACAGCCTCATAAGGGTCCGAGTTGAGAGAATATAAACCAGACCAGCTGCTGATAAACGGAACCCTCACATTCCAGAAGCCCCTTTCTCAATTACTTGCTCACCACAGTCATTAACAAGAGATTGACCATAATCATTACCTCCCAATATGCGTGTGTGTGCTAAGGTGCACTCTAAACTACACGGTATTTCATAAGTAAATACCTTAAGCAAACATCCAAGTCATATTTTAGCCTGTTTAGTCAAAAAAATCGATTTTTACTTTCTCTACTAGTAAGTAGGGGAAGTATTGTATTCCACCCAAAAATTCGATCTCGAGATTTCACCGGAAATATATGTTTTGAGGCCCCCTGAATCCCAAAAAAGGTCCGCGTGTGTGTCAGTGAACACCATAACTCAAAAACGAAAAGTCCATTAAAAACCAAAGTTGGTATTTAAGTTTAATGTCTTTCAAGAATGCGACACGAAGATTTTGAAGAAAATAGCCCCACCCTAAACTACCTTTTACATGGAAAATTTTTCGAAAATTTTGATTTTCTTGAAAATGGCTCTAACGATTTTGATTAAAATGTCATATGTTTGAGATATTTTGATGACAAATGAAATGTATATCTTGAATTTTCTGGCTATAGCCCCTGTAGTCGTATTTACTCTGGATGACTTTTGTATAACTGGTAAACCGTTAGAGATAGACAAAATCATACTATACAAAAAATGTAGATCTTGCTAAAATACACAATTTATGTCTCAATAAATTTTCTTGTAGGGTGAACCATTTCGGAGATATTCGTTGTCATGTGTGCGAGTTTCGGAAAACTTAGAACTTTCGTGAAATGGAACATCGTCGTTCATCTTTCTACATGTTAAGTGTGCAAAGACAACAGAATTTCAAACATTTGAACATTCCTCTTGTACCTACAAGGAAATAAGCAATAAGATAATTTGTACAAATGTTTATCTCAACTAACACGAAGAAGATATAGGAATAAGAATTTGTAAGAATGGTTAGTACAAGAGTAGAGAAAGTCTTATAGTGCAACACATCAGATTTTTGGATTTGTATTGCAAAACTCTGAAGTGTTGCACTCACATGACTTTCTCTACTCTTGTACTAAACATTCTTACAAACTCTTATTCCTATATCTTGTTCGTGTTGGTTGAGATAAACATTTGTACACATTATCTTATTGCTTATTTCCTTTGAGTGATAGTCAATTTTTGAATCTTTGAGATCCCGTTCTCTTTGCACACTTAACAGCGATGTTCCATTTCACGAAAGTTCTAAGTTTTCCGAAACTCACACACATAACAAGGAATATCTCCGAAATGGTTCATACTCCAGCAATACTTATTCTATCTATATCTCTATCTTTGAGGCACGATGGATTGATGGACGAGGTCGAGTAGCATGGCCTCCACGTTCGCCGAACTTCAGTGCATTATGTTTATGGCATAGGGAGGTGTAAAGTCATTGGTATATGTGCAATCTATCGAAAACAGTTCTCTGAAAAAGCTCATATTTAGAAAAAGTATTTGTTTCCGGACATATGTGTATAGGAATATTGATTCTAGTTTTGACCAATCGCAACTCCAGTAGCACTTTTATATGTTAAGTAAGAATATTATGCAGAAATAAAAGAATGAAATATACTGGCACACTTTCCAGTTTCTCTGAACGAGTCGAGGGTCGAACCTACGACGTCCTGCACTGGCTCCCTCTGTGCTGAAGCTTGTATACCAATCGCACTGATCGATAAAACCAGTGTGGTATTAGACTTGATATGGTTAAGTACTTCTCACCATCAGCCGCTTTACTCCAATGTTTTATTCATCAGACAGAAAATGCAGTTTCTTTTCTCTGTACCCCCCCCCCAACACACCCACACACGTTTTTACTGCTAAAATCAATTTGGCTTAAAAGGTTTTATGCCTGTGCATACATTACACCACCCACAGAAAAAACATCGAAGAAACAAATTTAAAATTCAATCAGTATAGTTATATTTACATCTACAAAATATTATCTATTCCATTCACACGAGCTTTTCTACCCACTCTTATGTAAGCTATTGCTACAAAGGCGTATTATTTCCTCTATTACCCATTTGGTGTAATTAGAGAGATATTGTTTTTAACCCAAAAAATTTGTACCAAGACTTCGCTAGAAAGATAAGCTTTGGGAGCCCCTAAGTCTAAAAAACAAGAGCATTGGGAGAGAAAGATCGTTGTATATGTATGTGTGTGTGTGTCCAAGGACGATTAACCATATTTGACACTACAGCTACAAAAGAAATGCTGATTTGAAAAATGCAACGACGTCTGCGGGTTGCATAGATACAATAAATAGGGTCAGGTGATTCATCTGGTATAGAAACCTTATATAAATATTAATCTCTTTAAGCTGTAGTCATAGACGGATGTATTGCGAACTATTTAAACCACCAAACTTTATTTTCTTTTAAGCTTGTATTGACAAAGGCTATGTGAGTTTATCCTATTAGGCAATAGCCGCAAGCGTTGCATGTTTCAAATTAAATGTTGTCATCCACCAATGTTTACGTTATCAAGGGAGTGTTTGATAAACAAACAGATTAAGTGAACACCTCACTTTGTAGAATATAAACATGGCGAGCAATTGATGCTCTGGCAAGGTTACTGGTCACGTAACAGCTGAGTTCATCTCATCACACACAGAGTGCCGCTTCAATATCCCCTTCCGATAAGAGCTCTACCCTTCTATGTTCACAGTGTTGAAATATACCAACTCCCTCTGTCAAACTAGCAGAGCTATCGTGATAAAATTATGTACTAACACGTAACAAGCTCAAACGTTAACTATTCGGCCACCGATGTCGTCTAGAAATAGAACCTTCATCTGTCATAATTAACCAACATCGAATTTATTACGCAACACCATTGAAAGTTATATCAGACAAGGCCCTTTAAGAATTATATTTATGTTTTAAGTTTCATAAAGGTTGATAAATAGGGAAATTTGCTAGATTCAGACCGTTTTTAAAGCTTTTAGCGTGGGGCAATAAACCCTTGGGGTTCTTTTGTGTCGTGAGGGATGTTTACTCGCCTGCCTAAAGTACCACAGGTCGCCAAACGAACTCTCAAACCGTCGCTAAAGTTCAAAAGTTCACAGAGAGAACCAATGAATTTAAAAACCCAATAAAATTGCCAATCAGCGGTTCCAGTATCCCGAAGGTGCTTCTTGGGTTTTTCTTCCGAGGAACCCCGTAGAAAACTCATTGCCTCTAATTACCGCCCAACACCCCGACAACTAAAATCTGTCCTCGAAGCTGAGACCCTCAGAACCTGGCCCCTCCTCAGGTCCATCGAGGAGACCAAGAACGTCGAGCTACCAGGTCATCACTTGGACGACCAGAGGTAACGGCAGGCAACGAAACAGTTTGTCCTCAACAAACTTCTGATTACCTCGGCCTTAATGTCCTCTCACAAGATGATCTCATTGTTACCGGAATAGAGTTGTAACAATTGCGGGTCCAGCACGCAACTGTTGTTGGGTCGATAAGGTTGCACTACTGACTCTAGTTCCAGAACTCGAAGTTATAATTCCCTGGTTAACTAAGCATTTTCATCTCAGGGTATGCGCAGGTATATGTAGAATGACCAAATAATTGAGGAAGTCAGTACAACAGTGGTCTAGCCTATCTTTTCTAATTGGACTACTGTTGGATTAGCACTTTTTCTTCTGTCTTATCATGAAGAAAGAAAGGAAACACGTAAGATTTTTTAATAAAATGAAACATATTTTATCCATACAATTTTTAAAAACTCTAAAGTGCCTATTGCTAAATGATAGCGCATTAAACGTGTTGACTCATAATGCTGAATATTCATATATGTAAAACAATGGAAAATTATTTCGCACCACAATATAATTAGTATATATTCAAAATGTAACGAAATGTATTTTATTCACTCAAGCTTTTGGAAGTGTGACGTTATAGCTTTATTTGCATGTGCATCAGACATCTCTAAAAATATGTGTTGCACTCACATGACTTTCTCTACTCTTGTATTAACCTTTCTTACAAACTCATTCCTATATCTTTCTTCGTTGAGGTAAACATTCGCACAAATTATCTTATTCCTTATTTCCTTGTAGGTACAAGGGGAATCTTAGAATACAGTAGGCTTTGAGCGATAGTCAAATGTTTGAGATTCTGTTGTCTTTGCACACTTAACATATTAAAAAATGAACAACGATAATCCATTTCACGAAAGTTCTAAGTTTTCCGAAACTCACACACATAACAAGGAATATCTCCGAAATGGTTCACCCTACAAGAAAATTTATTGAGAGATAAATTGTGTATTTTAGTAAGATCTACATTTCTTGTATAGAATAATTTGGTCTATCTCTAACAGTTTACCAGTTATGCAAAAGTCGTCCAGAGTAAATACGACTACAGGGGCTATACCCAGAAAATTCAAGATATACATTTCATTTGTCATAAAAATATCTCAAACATATGACATTTTAATCAAAATCGTTATAGCTATTTTCAAGAAAATCAAAATTTTCGAAAAATCTTCCATGTAAAGGGTAGTTTAGGGTGGGGCTATTTTCTTCAAAATCTTTGTGTCACATGCTTGAAAGACATTAAACTTAAATACCAACTTTGGGTTTTAACCAACTTTTCGTTTTTGAGTTATACTGTCCACAGGCTGACAGACACACAGACACACACACACATGGACCTTTTTCTAAAAAGGGTTTTTTTGGATTCAGGGGTCTCAAAACATATTTCCGGTGAAATTTCGACATTGAATTTTTGGGTGCATTACAATACTTCCCCTACTTACCAGTAGAGAGGGTAAAAATTCACCATCCATCTCATTTTCACAGTTTTAAGTAACATTTTCATATATCAAAGTATTGTAAAATGTATAATAAACTTGTGGAGCGTATTTAAAAATATCATTATATATTCTTAAGTTAGTTTGGGTTTATTGGTCTGGGTTTCACATATTTTGAAGAATTCACAATTTGAAAACTAAAATATTTAAAACCAAAATCCAATTATTTTGCACTTTCGAAGTTTCCATGCGGCTTGCTTAACGTCTACTGTATTCCCTTATTTGCCTGATGGTCCTGCATCTTTTAGTACAAACAGCTTCTCCAAATGAGAATCGCAAATTAAAAATAAACACCAATGGAAATTAGTTCGCGTTTTTGCCGCTACTAAACCAATATCAGGTGCCACATGCGGACCTTTATTTTGCAGACTGGGTAATTAACTGCAGTAATTACCTTACGGTAACACAATAAACCATTGTTATCTTTTTACTTGGTAGAAGGGCTAAAAAGTTGAATATGTCAGGTGGTAGCTGCAAGTTTGCTTTATTCCGAGAGCTTGTATAGCACTATGAAATAGAATATATATCTCTGTTGATCTAGGGTTACATCTAGTGGCCAGACTTCAAAGTAGATCAACACGTTCTCAATATACACTATGCAGAAATTATCTTATTTGTATTTTTTAGTAGGTACGAAGAGAATATGGGAATACAGTAGACTTTGATAGTCAAATCTTAGCTTTCAATTCAGTTCTCTTTGCACGGTTTAAAAAAAAATGTGTTTTTTGCGAGATCTAAATTTTTTGTGCAGTAAGATTTTGTCTATTACACTCTACCAGTTATTCAATTAATTGGTTTAAGGGCGCTCAACTTCTAGGTCATTAGCGGCAGTTATTCAAGTCATCCAGACTAAGCAGGACTACATGGCCAGGAAATTTAAGATATACATTTTATTTGTCATACAAATATCTCAAACATATGGCATTTTCATCAAAAATCGTTATAGTCATTTTCAAGAAAATTAAAATTTTCGAAATATTTTCCATATAAAGGGTAGTTTAGGGTGAATCAATTTCCTTCAAAATCTTGGTGTCGTATCCTTGAAGAGTATTAAACTTGGGCATTTAATACATTCCTGTATTTTCTTTTTGCGTGATTTACACGTACAGTATTTTTTGCCTGTTACAGTGGTTAGGGAAAACGACACGGAACCGGCACTTGAATACAGCAGGACAAGTTGCACTGTATATACCTACAGACTACAGCGGGTGGTGGCAGAGGTGGGATGTCCGACGGCAGTGCCTAAAAATCCAGCAGCTGCATCAGCGCTAAACAAATGCTCAACCTAATAATAAGAAAGATAAAAAATGAATACTTACTATTGCCATCGACGTAGATAGGTGTCCAGGCGATCTGAGAGTATCCTGGTTCGATCCATTGCAGTAGTAGGAGGACCAGTAATACCAAGCTATGAGCTTCCATCACTGTAGAGTATCCATTACGGTAATCGATTAAATCAACACTATCACACGGGTAGTATCGGATTACCAACACAACGGCTTTAACGCGCTCTCACATCCTTCTGGAACACTCGTACACCACTCATCTAGTCCCAGACATCGCTTCTCCCATACCTACAAACAAGAAAACATCACTGTTACCATTCTGCAGGCTCACAACATAACAATATTAATAGTATACTGAACTGTAAGTGAACTTATCAGGTCCAGAGCGTATTTTGGTAATACGAGATACTCAGGATAGAGATCCGGTAAGTAACTTAGAGGTCGTGGTTACCCAACTACTTTTACCAATACTTGAAAAAAAATAAGAAGCAATAATAAGGCAAAATATCTTATTTATATTTTATTAGACATTAGTAAAAAATAAATTCTGAATGTAAACAAATAAAAAAATTCGATGTGGAGATTTCGCGGGAGACATGTGTGTAAAATTGGCATTATAGCCTGCCCACCATATTTAAAATTCCATTTAAATGCCTTTGTAGATAATTATTAAGAAAAAAAGAAGGAAAAAGCATCCATTTTTAACCCAAAATCGCTACCGTCAAAACAGCTGCGGTATTGCAAGAACATCAGGTAGCCCCTTATAGTCCGATTTACCCGCACAACACACGCGTCAGAGAAGTTGCCGATATATCACGGGGTATAAGGAAATCGCCTTCTGAAGTTACTTGGTTCAAGTCGAGAGTGATACAAGGGTCCGTGTGTTGCTGTTTATATTCAAGTGATTCATGACTAAAGTATTTGTAGAAAAGGCATATTTTCTTGTAGGTACAATGGAAATAGAACAGTGTAGGCTTAAGTGATTGTCAAATTTCTTAAAGAACTGCTGCCTAAACAGTGGCTTAGATATAGCGTTCTCTTTGCATTTGAAAATACAACCCAATAAGTAATATCTCGGAAATGGTTAAGTCTACAGAAATATAAAACAAACGACGAAAACAGGAAGTAAGGAAGACAAGAAGGAAGCAAAGAGAGAGAGAAAGTAAGGATAGGAATAAAAGCGAGAGGGGGAGAGAGATCAAATTATTTTATGAATACCCTGATATAATGGTTTTGTAAAGCTTTGTGTAAGTGTAAATTTATGAATTTAGACATTGGGGATGATTGTAATTATGTTAATAAATTTTACCATAATTGCAACTACCACCACCACCGCCGCCACCTTTGCGTGCCATCACCTTCAATTTACTTTTTTAAATTTTTATGTTATAATTTTTACCTGTAAATTTTTACGTAAAAGAAACATGGGTAGAGAAAACCGTGTGAATGTAATATGTTGTCTTTATATTTCAAACTTATAAAACATTGTTGGATTGTGTGTTGTTGAAGAGCGAGTAGGGAAGTATATTTGAATGTGTCTATCTTTAGAATTGGAATTATCTGATTGATACAAATTATCATACAAGTCTCTATTTGTCTCCTGATATTTCTCTCTGTCTGTGCCTGTCTCTCGCTTGCTTTCTGTGTCTCTTTTTCACTGTCTAGTGACGTTGCCAGCCCACTGGGCTACACCATACGTCACAATCCACCTGCTGACGTCACTAGACCATTTACAAAGTCTTGTTCTTGGAGCGTGGTACATTTCTGTTAAATGCCGAGCCTCAGTTGGTATCTATTTCTGCCCCACCTGGGGATAGGTGTCGAGATGCACAATCTGGAGGTTTCTCCCCCCTTACCCTCCCACAGGAAGACGCTCATACCCCCCCCCCCTCTCTCTCTGTCGCACACTGCCTGGCTAATTAATGAAACTGCTCCGAATCATAACAGGGCTCCTAAAATTCCCTTACACCTAATATTACATTCAATACCGACATATCATCGTAAATACACAATTTGATACCCCCTAATCCAAAAAAGCCATTTTTAGAATAAGGTCTTTGTGTGTCTATGTGTCTGTGTGTCAGCCTGTGTACAGCATAACTCAAAAACGAAAAGTCCGCTAAAAACCAAACTTGGTATTTAAGTTTAATGTCTTTCAAGGATACCGCACACAAATTTTGAAGCAAATAGCCCCACCCTAAACTACCCTTTACATGGAACTTTTTTCGAATATTTTGATTTTCTTGAAAATGGCTGGAACGATTTTGATTAAAATAACACATGTTTAAGATATTTTTATAACAAATTAAATGTATATCTTGAATTTTTTAACTTTAGCCTATGTAGTCCTATTTACTCTGGATGACGTTTGATTAACTCGTAAACCGTAACAGATAGGCAAAATCTTACTATACAAAATATGTAGATCTTGCTAAAACGCGCAATTTATATCTGAATAAATTTTCTTCTAGGGTGAACAATTTCGGAGATATTCCTTATTATTTGTGTCAGTTTCGGAAAACCGCAGAAATGACATTTTTCGGAAGGGTAAAGGGTGTGTTTTATAATGAGCGTAGTCGAGAACCAGTATATATAAAATATACTATAATAAATAAAATAATACTTTTTCATAGATTTTTCTGCCTACTTGTCGCTTTATTCGTCTAATTATTAAACCAGTTTTCATATCCCTTTCGTAGACAATCTCAGCAGCAGTGGTTCGAATAGCTGTGATCGTTAGAGCGATGAACAATGAACTGGCCATCCATTTAGAGCCAAAGAACACGAGCCCGTTGTAAAACAAGGGCAACGTCTATGTTTTGCCATTGATTTATAGGTTAGAATTAACGCCCAGCGAAGCAAATGTTAAAGTGGAAGCGACCAAAGAGAACTGAAAACATCTGACTAGAATCTGTGACGAAAGAATACCACTGAATGTATACTACGAAGTATAGGGATATAAGACACCCAAGAAAGAGATGGAAGGGGGAACAGGCAATCTGCCTAGTCCTTGGAGTGTAAGAAAGTACTGTTACAGAACGTTAACGGAGTCAAATAACCTAATAATTAATAAAAACCGGATATACAGGTTCTCCAAAGAACAATGTAGCGATTATCTTGGAAATATACGTGAACTTTTGCTGAATTTATTATGAGAAGGGAATAGCTCATGTTCATTATGTTGAACTTCGTATATTCAGTCACACTGGACTGACTCCCGAACTTGAGGAATTTCCTGAGTGGAATGTCATTAACCCTCGGTTCATTTGCGATCTTCACTACCTATATGCAAGGGTTTAGGTGACGTTCCTGGCCTGAACTCGCGCTCGCTTCCCTTATACAGGTTATTTTCCCCCACCACTGACCAAGGCAGGGAGAACCAGGCCTGCTAATCAGAGGCGGGTGGCGCGGAGTAATAATTTATTGCTATGATCATGATAATTGTAATGCTGATGTTGGTAATAGTATCAAAGTTGGTTATTGTGATGGTAATGATGATAAAAATAATAATGTTAATATCCCGAACGTCAAAACTAGTAAATTTACACTTAAACAGAAGTTTACAAAACTATCACGTTCACAGTATTTATATAATAATTTGATTTAGCTCCTTCTCTCGCTTTTATTCTTGCCCTTTCTTTCTCGTGTACTATTTCCTTTCTTCCTTCACTTGTTTGTTTGTTATCACATAAAAATACAGCTTTCATTACACCGTACAATTTATATCAGATAAATATTTCTGTAGACTTAACCATTTCCGAGATGTTCCTTATTAGTTTGCATTTTCAAATGCAAAGAGAACGGAATATGTAAGCCACTGTTTGGGCAGCAGCTCTTTAAGACAAATTTGACAATAACTTAAACCTACTGTGTTTTATTTCCATTGTACCTAAAGAAAATATGCATTTTCTACAAATAATTGTACACATAATTTAGTTATGAATCACTTGAATGTAAAAAGCAACACAGGGGCCCTTGTATCACTCCCGTCTTGCACCAAGAAAATTCACCAGGAAGGAAATTCCCTTATATCCCCGTGATGTATAGGCAACTTCTCAGACATTTAAATTGTGCGGATATATCTGCTGATAAGGGGCTACGTGAAAGTGTTTGGAATCCCGCAGCGATTTTGACACCTGATACCGATTTTGAATTAAAAATGGATGCTTTTATCTTGTTTTTTCCTTAATACTAGTCTACATAGTTTTCAAAACATGCCCATATAAGCTTTTCGTGTGTTTTCGTTAATTAACTGTATTAAAACGGGGATTTAAATGCAGTTTTAAATATAGCGGGCGGGCTATGACAATTGTGCACTTTTATATTGCGCTTGCACGGAATTGCTCAAAAATGTTTTATACATAAAAATACCTACTTCCTTGTAGGTACAAGAAGAATATGAGAATACAATAGGCTTTGAGCGATAGTCAAATTTTTTAAAGCTTTGAGATTCCGTTCTCTTTTCAACATATAAAAAAATGAACAACGATGATCCATTTCACGAAAGTTTTGTTTTCCGAAACTCACACACATAACAAGGAATATCTCCGAAATGGTTCATCCTATAAGAAAATTTATTGAGAGATAAATTGTGTATTTTAGCAAGATCTACATTTTTTGTACAGTATAATTTGGTCTATCTCTAACGGTTTACCAGTTATGCAAAAGTCCTCCAGAGTAAATACGACTACAGGAGCTATAGCCAGAAAATTCAAGATATGCATTTCATTTGTCATAAAAATATCTCAAACATATGAGATTTTAATCAAAATCGTTAGAGCCATTTTCAAGAAAATCAAAATTTTCGAAAAATTTTCCATGTAAAGGGTAGTTTAGGGTGGCGCTATTTTCTTCAAAATCTTTGTGTTGAATCCTTGAAAGATATTAAACTAAGATACCAAGTTTGGTTTTTAACCGAGGTTTCGTTTTTGAGTTATCCTGTCCACAGACTGACAGACACACGCGGACGTTTTTCTAAAAATGATTTTTTTTTTTGCATTCAGAGGGTGTCAAAACATATTTCCGGTAAAATCCCGTAATCGAATTTTTGGGTGGAATTCAATACTTCCTCTACATACCAGTAGAGAAGGTAAAACGTAATGCCTATATGTTCAAAAACAAGGATACGAGAAAATATATTATAGTTGGTTCTGCTTTAAAGGAATAATTTTTCTTGCTTTAAGTGCATACGTGTTTCTGATCTAGTCTATAACATTTTCTTATTAAAACCAATTCAGAACTGAAAGACAAAACCGCTGTTCAAAAGCAAGCCCCAGATACTGTTTGGTGCCACGACATTGTCGCGCCGAAAGCCGCAGCACTACTGGCAAACGTGTTTGTCTTTTGGTTCCGCGGCCGAAAGCCGACCAGTCAGCTTGCGTTTCTGTCAACAGATATAACCAGAACGCACCCAGAAGTTCTTTTAAGACACTGTATACTGTATGTTTATTATAATTATGTCAAACTCAGCTGTATTTCAGTGACGGTTAATACGTATAAATGTATTACGTGTAAATAAGGTTGTATTACACGTTTTTGCCGGGACCTACAACAAATTACGTATAAATATAAATTACGTAGGACAGAGATGGGGCTATAAAATCACATAATTTCATAACTTAACCACTCCTGAGGCATAAACCCCTTTCCAGGCTAACATGATCAATAATGGGCTGGTTGCTACGTTCCTTGGAGGCAGCTCGAGGGCGACCATTCATACTTCTCTGGGTACGTTTAAATCTTGAGATAAATTTCAACAGCATAATTTAACAAGGAATTTAACAATAGTAGGTTGTCGAAAAGAAACATTGCAGTCTGTCATACTTCTTGTGATTACTTGACAGAAGCTAATGACGTCACATGTGGTGCAAAGTTTATAGATTGTGGTCCTCAAAGTGAACAGTTCCTGGTTCTTCTGTTGCAAGCTTTTAACAGATAATGAAGGAGCGTTTGACAAGAACCGCTTCAGGGTTCTTTGTTGGTGGTTATTTTGCACAACAATTCACCTCACGAAAGTGCCTAATCATTGGAAGAAAACGCACGCAAGCTCCTTCCATCGATAATCTCTCAGCACTCAGTCTGGGTGTCTCAGTGGTTAGACGCTGGTCTACTGATCCCAAGGTCGCGGGATCAAATCCGGCCCCCACAGAAGATTTTTAAGTGTGCCCATAAAGCTCCGTGTGTGGGTGTGTGCCAGTTTTTGGACAACTCAAAAATCTAAAGTCTGTTAAAAAACAAAACTGCTATTTAAGTTTAACGTCCTTCAGGATGCCACACGAAGATTTTGAAGAAAATTCCTCTTCCTTAAACTACCCCTTACATAGAAAATGTTTTAAACATTTTGATTTTCTTGAAAAGACGTTTAATTAAAATGACATGTGCAAGATATTTTTATAACAATTGAAATGGATATTTTGAATTTTCTGGACAATATTGTCCAAGCGAGCTTCACTCTCTCTCTCTCTTTAAGGGTTGTTGACGTATACAGAACGGTGATCTGTGACAATCAGCTTTCATTTACCAAGATACCACCTTTTTAGTTAAATGGAAGTCTCCAGGGTTCGAGTAGAACGTGAATCACTCGTAAATTATAATAGATAAATCAAATCTTACTCTACAAAAAATATAGATCTTGCTAAAACACACAATTAATGTCCGAATACATTTTTTGTAGAGTGAACCGTTTCGGAGATATTCCTTGTTGTTTGCTCGTGAAATGGAACATCGTTGATCATTTTTATATGTTAACCGTACAAGAGAACAGAATCTCAAAGCTTTAAAAGATATGACTATCGCTCAAAGCCTACTGTATTCCCATATTCCCCTTGTACCTACAAGGAAATGATCAATAAGATAATTTCGGCAAAAGTATGGTTACTACAAGAGTAGAGAAGGTCATGTGAGTGTAGACCTTTTTAAATAGCCTGTATATAGAAGCAGATAGGTACATAGCGCTTCGTTAGGTTGGTAGCAGTGGCCGACTTTCTAGACGCCAGATATCGATGAAACGACGACAGTTCTCGTGAAATGAACCAGATAACGTGAACAAAGGAAGGGCAGGTTCCGTGAATTCTCGAGATGTTTCCATTATTTGTGGCATACTTCGGTTGCTCCATGTATTTTTGGTGTAGTCTCTCTCTCGGGGTTTAAATCAGATTACAACGCATGGATCCCCATAATTGGTCACCAGCGACTGACGGACGGACGGACGGACGATACAGCGTAAAAAAGAGCGATATCCCCCTCTCCCTCTCCCTCTCTGAGCGTCCATGATTTTAATCGCCCTTGTCTGGGAAACGATAATTTGATTTGAAACTCAGTAACATCATAACATGGCTCGTATCTCTCTGTCTCTCGAAACGGAATGTTCTAATTTCCAGCTCCAGGTAAGCTTCCAGGCAGTCCAGCAGCGTTTTACTTCATACTGCCTGCAGATTAACTCGCACAAAGACGACGCTACTTCCTGCGTAATCTACTGAACACTTTCACCAAGTAGAGAAGGTGTTCTAAATTCACTCATTACCCCAATTTAAGCACCAAATTAAGCAAACGTTTAGGAAGTTTCAATTGCCAATTGCGTAATTGTTATTTCATTGTCTGCAACTGTTTTTGAGATTATGACTTCCTTGTAAAACAAAACTACATTAAAAATTCAATTACAACTACTCAAAGGGCATACCAGAGAGAATTTGGTGCTGGGAATCCTCCCCAAAGAAACACAATACTGAAACTGGTAAACAACTGCATCTCTGGTTGTTGATGTAAGAGTAGGACTGGAGCAGTCAGCAAATATCTGATGTGGATAGACGCCGGCTGCGAAAGCCTAAGCTCACATAAATTGTGTATTTTAGCAAGATCTACATTTTTTGTACAGTAAGATTTTGTCTACCTCTTACGGTTTACCAGTTATGCAAAAGTCATTCAGAGTAAATATGAATTACATATATAATTATATAGACATTGGTCTAGAAAGAATAAGCAGGGTATAACTCTTATCTTCCTTGACTTTAAGTTTCGCATGTTTGAGACGCTTGTAGCGGTTAGTCCGAGGTTCGAAGAGACTGCATTTACTTCATATATAACTATTTTAACCACTAGTGTCGGCATACTTTTTTCCAGGGGGGGCCACATGTTGGAAATTTGCAATCATATAATACTAAATCATTTTAGTGTCAAAATTTATAATATTTGTTGCAGATAACCGTATTAATTTGTGCTAAATAAAAATTGTTCTTTACATCAAGATTAAAATAATATTTTAATAGTCAGTAACTGGCTGCATATTAAGTTCACCAACTTCCAAGGGGGGGGGGGCGCGGCCCCCCTTGACCCCGTTTCGCGACGCCAATGATTTTACCTCTTGCAGAATTATCTGATACAAAATACAGCGCAAAGGAAGATTCAAGTGGCTGAATTGGTTGGAAATATGCCCCATAGGAAATAGTTCCGCAATAGTTCTTAGAGATGGCAGTGCTATAGGCTGTTCCTTGTGCACGTACAGAGATGGCAGCATAGGAAGGTTGTACTATAATAGAAATATAATTCGCATTTTGGTGATGTATCTGGTAATACATGTCAAATATCATTATGAACTTGTAAAGAGGATCGTAACGTGCACTGAATAAAGGCAGTGGCGTGTCTTATAACTAGGTGTTTACACTTTGGACACGTATCGTTTTATTCACTGGTGAAACACAAGTCTACAATGGTTCTTCAAGAGGACTCGGTCTTGGCTGGAATTACGGGTGCTAATGCAGGCGCATCAAAGTCGTGCTTACAAAGGTTTGTCACCAGGCCCCTGGGCCCCTAAGTACTTTTTATTTTAATGCAACAAAGTAATACATTAATACATTACTGATATTTGTTTTTCTGTTGTACAAATTGGAAAAGCAAATGTCAGTGATATGTATTGAAAGTAGACACAGTGTGTGGTTGTACGTAATCGATTGTCGATCAGTCGTTGAGCTAAAGAAACAAAACAGAGAAGATTGTGGTTCCATCAAACAGTCGAGTAAGTTGTAATATTAGAGGTCCCAGTCAGGCGATTGCATAGGTGCGTTGGTTCGAAAACTAGAACGTTTAAATAAATGTGGGGTCTCCCAGGCCCCTTAGCGACCACTGGACGGTTAGAGCCATTTTTGAGAAAACCAATATTTTCGAAAAATTTTCCATGTAAAGGTAATAATTTTCCATATTATAACCATAAGAAAAATAATGATGATGTGCCGCGTGGCCGAGTGGTTAGACTGTTCCGCTATCGCCAAGGCGGCCCGGGTTCGATCCTAGGGACCCGCATGTGGTGTTTGTGCTAGACGAAGCGGCGTCAGTACGGGTTTTCTTTGGGTTCTCTGGTTTGCCCGTCACTCTTTGCACCAGCTATTGTATTATCACTTTTTCCATAATCGAATTCGCCTGAATTGCATATAATCCTCTTCCTCACTCTCATACTGACCATTTGGCTCTGTCTGGCAGACGTCTGACTCTAGACACTGACTTGAAAGTCCTAGAAAAGGGAGGGGTAATTAGGTAAAGAAGATAATGATAGCAACAATAGCGACAGTGATCATGATTATAATGACGTGTTTTAGCACTAGTAAAAGATTCACGTTTACATTTCCTCGTATGCCCTGATTCCGTTTGAAAGTTCTGAGAATATGGCGCACTTCTCTTACATGATCATATAACCTTTGTATTCACAGTTGTTCACAGCACGTTGTGTGTGTGTGTGTGTGTGTGTGTGTGTGTGTGTGTGTGTGTGTGTGTGTGCGCGCACATTATCGATGTAACACAGTTTTTGTTTGCCTTTTTCCCCTGGTGTAGCATTTATCAGGAGTCTTTGATTCCCCTCAGATGTGATACTGTGACTTTGGTGGGTGTTAAGTAAAGGAGACAGATGTAGTCGAGATAAAGAAACACTTTTATTTCCGTAAACAGTAACTTTGTACACTCGTTGCAACAGCAAGAAAGTCTTTTCCGATTCACCAACAGCACGGCTCCGAATTACTAACACAAAAACTGTCCCTTCTCACGCTTTACCACTATTTATATCTCTCAGGCACTATTCTGGAAACTTCAGGAAAGTTCAGTTATTATTGCTGTGAAATACAAAGCAGACAATTCCAGAAGTGTCTATCCCTTTCTCTCTTTCGGAAGCGCCCCAACAATGCGGCCATTCTCTGTCTCTTCCCTTCGGCTCCTTTGCGGTAGTGCCGACAATAGTGCGATGGGCGACACTGCTCCCTCCTCAAGGCTGGTCGTCCCGAACAGCACCATCGTAACGCGCCAGACGATCCAGGTGTACCACTAACATGTTCCCTCGGGGCACCTTCTGGATGCGGTAGACTACGTCGTTAATCCTCTTTACCACTCGGTACGGTCCTTGCCACAGTTGTTGAAGTTTTGGGCAGCGTCCCTTGGTCCGGGTAGGGCGGTACAACCAGACCATGTCACCTTGCTGGAATCCTCGGCTGTTGGCTTGTCTGTCGTACCGGATCTTCATGCGGTCGCTCGCCATCTGGATGTTCTGACGAGCCATCTCGTGCATGTCGTGGAGATGGTCTACTAGATTCTCCACATACTCGGTTGCCGGCTATTTTGCTTCCGGGGGGCTCCCAAAAGCCAGGTCACAAGGGAGGCGTAGCTCTCGGCCGAACATTAGGCTTGCTGGTGTCATCCCGGTGGTGTCGTCTGTCGACGAACGGTAGACCAGAAAGAACAGTGGTACCTTGAGGTCCCAGTCTCGCTGAAGGCTGGCCACGACCTTCCTCAGGTACTCCTATGGGGTCATGATATATCTCTCAACCATGCCGTCCGACTGTGGATGTAGGGGTGTTGTGCGGGTCTTGTTCACCCCAAGTCTTTCCAATACCTCCTTCATTAGGTGCGACTCAAAATTGGTGCACTGGTCGCTGTGGAGCTCTAACGGGACCCCAAAACGGCAGAACAGCTGTTCCATGAGGCAGTCTGTAATTGTCTTCGCCTCTTGGTTCGGGATGGCATACACCTCCGGCCACTTGGTGAAGTAGTTCACAGCTACCATCAGGTACTACTTGCCTCGATCGGACACTGGGAATGGTCCAGCTATGTCGACGGCGATGCCTTCGAAGGGCGCTCCGACGTTGTACTGCTGCATGCGACCCCGGCTCCTAGTCTGGGGGCCGCGACTCGCCGCGCACACGTGACATTGACGGCACCAGTTCTCAGCGTCTGCTCGGAGCCTCAGCCAGTAGTAGCGCTGTCAGAGTTTGTCGATCGTCCGGTTTGCTCCTAGGTGTCCACCCGAGGTACCGGCGTGCACTTCCTTCAAGACTTCCGGGACCTTACTTCGGGGAAGTACCAACTGCTCTTTCTGGGTCTTCCCATCAGGTGATTCCCATACCCGGAACAACACGCCCTCTTTGGTCTTCAACGAGTCCCATTGGGCCCAGTACGACTTGTATGTAGCGCTTCTGGGTGCGATGTCCTCCCAAGTTGGTCTTGTCCCTGCCTGCACTTCTCTCAAGAGTGGCCCCAAGTCGGCGTCCGCCAGCTGCTCCCTCTTCAGGCCCGCGCTATCCCATCCATCCGCAGGCACTGCCGTGACCACTCCGACAACTGCGGTACGCTCCTTCTCTTCCACTCTTGCACATTGGCCGCACTCTTCTGGGCAGGGTCTTTGGGACATGGCGTCTGCGTTGCCGTGGCTCTTCCCTCTGCGATGTTCGGAGGTGAAGTCGTACTCCTGCAACCTCTGGACCCAACGGGCTGTCTGGCCCTCCAGGTTTCTAAAGCTAAGTAGCCAGGTTAGAGCGGAGTGGTCTGTCCTCAGGTGGAATGGCTGACCGTACAGGTACTTGTGGAAGTGCTCCAAGGTCTTCACTACCGCCAGTAGCTCTCGTCGGGTGACACAGTAGTTCTTCTCTGCCTTGGACAACGTCTTGCTGTAGTAAGCTATCACCCGCTCGTGGCCGTTCTGGACTTGGGATAGGACGCCTCCAATGCAATGGTCGCTGGCGTCGGTGTCCACAATGAAGGCGTCGCCTTGTTGTGGGAATCCCAAAATAGGAGCACTGCAGAGCGTCCCCTTCAGCTGCCGGAAAGCGCCTTTGGCGTCCTCCGTCCACACATAAGGTCGATGTTCTTCCGTCAGGCGAGTGAGGGGTTTGGCGATGCTGGAGAAACCCTTTATGAAGCTGCGGTAATAACTGCACAATCCAAGGAAACTGCGCAGTTCTCGCTTATCCTTTGGGCGAGGCCAATCTCTCACGGCCTGTGTCTTCTCCGGATCCGTGGCCACTCCGGTTGGTGAGTCTGTGGCCCAAGTAGTTGACTTCCCTGCGGAAGAGCTGGCACTTCTTGGCGTTCAGCTTCAAGCCGGTCACCTGCAGTCTCTGTAGCACCTTGCTCAGTTTGTCAAGATGGTCCTCGAATGTCTTGCCGACGATGATGATGTCCAGGTATAACAGGCAGGCGTCATAAGTCAATCCTCTCATCAGCTGTCCCGGCTGGACATACCCCCAACACACGCCACCTGGTCTTCGTCGGCGTCCCTGGACTCGTCTGCGGTCTTCATCGTAGCGGACACTCCTTGTCTTCGAGGTCGGGGTAGCCGTCACTTTGGCCGCTTCCATCCTTAATGCGGCCGTTAGCGCCTCGTGGATGGTCTTGTAGTCGCCGAGCATCAGGCGTTGACGTATCTCGGCATCGCGTACCCCGTCGACGAAGGTATAGGAGGCTTCTCGGGATACAAATTCGGAGGGGAGGTCGACCAGGGCTTTGCTGGCCAGCTATTCGATTGCCAGGGCGAACTCCTGCAGCGTCTCCACTGGCAGTTGCATTCTAGATTTCAATTGGCTGCGGTAGGCTGCGACTAAGCGGTGGTTTCCGAACCGGTTCTCCAGGGCCTCCCAGATGTCCTTGGGCGCCGCCGCTGTCTGGACTGCGTTCAGCAGCTCTGCGGCTCGTCCCTGGAGGCTGGCTATCAGCTGCGCGGCCTCTTCTTCTGGCGACCATTTGTTGTGCTTGGCCACTGTGTCGAATTGACGGCGGAAGACCTCAAACGTTGACGTGCCACCGTACTTTGGTGGTTTGACGCGCGTCGATGTTGTGTCGCGTGCTGGAGCCTCGGCCTTGTAGTTCTTGAGCTTTTCACTAAGCATCCCTTCCACCATTGCATTTAGCTCCTTGGCGCTACCGTCGACCCTGTCTTCGAGAACGCTAAGCCGTTCCCCGACATTCTCCAGGGCGTCAACGCGTTGGCCGAGGTCCTCCATCTTTCCACCGAGCTCTTTCACATCCTTCCTTACGCCAGTCAGTTTCTCGTCAATTTTCGCCGATAGCTCCGTCTTCATCTCTTTCAGCTCGGCAGCGAGGTTGTCGTTTGCCGTCTTCATCTCTGCTTTCAGCTCTTGTGAAAAGCTCACCAATGTAGCCTCCATCGTCGTGTCCCGCTTCTGACACCAGTGTGACTTTGGTGGGTGTAAAGTAAAGAAGACAGATGTAGTCGAGATAAAGAAACACTTTTATTTCCGTAAACAGTAACTTTTTGCACCCGTTGCAACAGCAAGAAAGTCTTTACCAATTCGCCAACAGCACGTCTCCGAATTAGTAACTCAAAAACTGTCCCTTCTCACAGTTTACGGCTATTTATATCTCCGAGGCACTATTCTGGAAACTTCAGGAAAGTTCAGTTATTATTGAGTGAAATACAAAGCAGAAAATTCCAGAAGTCTCTATCCCTTTCTCGCTTTCGGCAAGCGCCCCAACAATGCGGCCATTCTATGTCTATAACCTTCGGCTCCTTTGCGGTAGTGCCGACAATAATGCGATGGGCGACACTACCTATATGCAAGGGTTTAGGTGACGTTCCTGGTCTGAACTCGCGCTCGCTTCCCTTATACATGTTATTTTCCCCCACCACTGACTAAGGCAAGGAGAACCAGGCCTGCTAATCAGAGGCGGGTGGCGCGGAGTAATAATTTTTGTTATGATCATGATAATGATAAAAAGAATAATGTTAATAGTAATGACGATATCACTAACGTCAAAACCAATAAACTTACACTTAAAAAAAGTTTTCCAAACTATCATGGTTACAATTTTTATATTATAATTTGATCTCTCTCGCCCTCACGCCTTTATTCTTGCCCGTGTACTATTTCCATTACTTTCCTTTCTTCCTTCACTTGTTTGTTTGTTTGTTTGTTATCACATAAAAATACAGATTTCATTACACCGTACAATTTATATAAAATATATATTTCTATACACCTAACCATTTCCGAGATATTCCTTATTGATTTATATTTACAAATGCAAAGAGAACGGAATATCTAACTATTTAGGCACCAGCTCTTTAAGAGAGATTTGACAATCCTTAAGCCTACTGATCTATTTCCATTGTACCTACAAGAAAATATGCCTTTTCTACAAATAATATTACACATAATTTATTTATGAATCACTTGAATGTAAAAAGCAACACACGGGCCCTTGTATCACTCCCGACTTGCACCAAGAAAATTCATCAGGAAGGAAATTTCCTTAAAACTCCGTGATTGGTCGGCAACTTCTCTGACAAGTGTGCTGTGCGGGTATATCTGCTTATAAGGGACTACGTGAAAGTGGAATCCCGCAGCGGTTTTGACACTTGATAACGATTTTGAATTAAAAATGGATGTTTTTTTCTTCTTTTATTCTTAATACGAGTCTACATAGTTTGTAAAACATGCCTATATAAGCTTTTTGTGTGTTTTAGGCAATTAACTGCATTAAAACGGGGATTTAAATGCAGTTTTAAATATGGCGGGCGGGTTATAATAGCAATTATACACTTTTATATTGCGCTTGCACGGAATTGCTCAAAAATGTTATTGCTTACTCAAAGCCTACTGTATTCCCATATTCCCCTTGTATCTACAAGGAAATAAGCAATAAGATACTTTGTACAAATGTTTATCTCAACTAACACGAAGAAGATATAGGAATAAGAGTTTGTTAGAATGATTAGTACAAGAGTAGAGAAAGTCATGTGAGAGCTTAAAGCACCAGGCGGTCTCAGAAATCAGTTGTTGGGCGTGAAATATATTAAAGTTAAATATTAACTTAGGTATTTACACAACTGTTTGTGTTTGAGTAATGCTCTTCTCTGTTATATTCAAGGGACTTCAAAACATACATTTTCGGTGAAATGTAGACATTGAATCTTTTAATCTAATGCAGTACTTCCCCCACTTACACGTAGTAGAGAACCAAGGAGTAAGGGTGGAAGTGTTTGATTAAAAAAAAGATGAAAAAAACCTTCAATGTTCAAAAACAGGTGAAGAGGCAGGAACCTGAGTGCGAGTCCTCAACCATTAAAATGTTGTTTGACGATCGTCGGATGTTGACCAACATTCTATGTTAGTAATAACCCTCCATATCGATTTGATGCTAATTAGAGCGCTATTTAATTAATACGCGGTTTATTATTTTAACTAATTAGTGATAACGTGTGTTTGAATAGCACTTAGGTGAACATTTAAATCAAATACACGGGGGGTCATTATCGATTAGGCTTCTATTTTTGACCTCTCTGTTGCGCACACAGCGCGACACTGTGCATGTGTACCAACATTATCATTTGTGTATCTAGGGTAAACAGAAAAAACTCCCAACTATTTTGATAACTATTTCATCATTGAAAACAACTCTCTCTGAGGGACATGTAGCTGTTAAACAGGCGATGTCCAAAGTTCTGTCTTTGGAGAACCTTAGGCAGTGAGCAGCTACCCCCACTCCACTCCTAAGACAGTCAGTGTCCAGTGACAGACACAAATATGGAAGTTTCTAAATAAAGTCTGAAATTTTCACTTCCTCTACTATGTATACTAAAGTGGAGGAAGTATTGTATTCCAACCAAAAAATCGATGTCAAAATTTCAACGGAAATATTATGTTTTGAGGCCCCTGAATAACTAAAACCTCTTCAGAAAAAGATGTTAAGCTTGCAAAGAGAAGGGAATTGACTATCGCTCAAAGCCTACTGTATTCCCATATTCCCCTTGTACCTACAATGAAGTAAGCAATAAGATAATTTGTACAAATGTTTATCTCAAGGATTTGTAAGAATGGTTAATACAAGAGTAGAGAAAGTCATATGAGTGCAACACATTAGATTTCTTTGTTTTTATGTATCAAACATTTTTGAGCAATTCCGTGCAAGCGCAGTATAAAGTGTAAAATTGTCATTATAGCCCGCCCGCCATATTTAAAGGGCATTTAAATCCCCGTTTTAATGCAGTTAATTGCCGAAAACACACAAAAAGCTTATGTAGGCATGTTTTGCAAACTATGTAGACTGGTATTAAGAAAAAAAGAAGAAAAAAAAGCATCCATTTTTAATTCAAAATCGCTGCGGGATTGCACTTTCACGTAGCCCCTTATAGGCCGATGTACCCGCACAACACACGTGTCAGAGAAGTTGCGATACGTCACGGGGTTATAAGGAAATCGCCTTCTGAAGTTACTTGGTTCAAGTCGGGAGTGATACAAGGGCCCGTGTGTTGCTATTCACATTCAAGTGATTCATGACTAAATTATGTGTAGAAAAGGCATGTTTTCTTGTAGGTACAATGGAAATAGAACACAGTAGGCTTAAGTGATTGTCAAATTTCTTAAAGATCTGGTGCGTTAACATTGGCTTAGATATTCCGTTCCCTTTGCATTTGAAAATACAAATCAACAAGGAATATTTCGGAAATGGTTAGGTGTATAGAAATATGTATTTTACATAAATTGTGCTGTGTAATGAAATCTGTATTTTTATGTGATAACAAACAAACAAACGAGGAAGCGAAGGAAGAAAGGAAAGTAAAGGGAATAGTACACCAGAAATAAAGGGCAAGAATAAAAGCGAGAGAGTGAGAAATATCAAATTATTATATAAATATTGTAACCATGATAGTTGGTAAACTTCTGTTTAAGGGTAAATTCATTAGTTTTGATGTTCGTGATATCGTTATTACTATTAACATTATTATTTCTATCATTTTTACCATCACAATAACCAACTTTGATACTATTACCAACATCAGCATTACAATTATCATGATCATAACAATAAATTATTACTCCGCGCCACCCGCCTCTGATTAGCAGGCCTGGTTCTCCCTGCCTTGGTCAGAGGTGGGGGAAAATAACACGTATAAGGGAAGCGAGCGCGAATTCGGACCAGGAACGTCACCTAAACTCTTGCATATAGGTAGTAAAGATCGCAAATGAACCGAGGGTTAATGACATTCCACTCAGGAAATTCCTCAAGTTCGGGAGTCAGTCCAGTGTGACTGAATATACGAGGTTCAACATAATGAACATGAGCTATTCCCTTCTCATAATAAATTCACCAAAAGTTCACGTATATTTCCAAGATAATCGCTGGAATGTTCTTTGGAGAACCTGTATATCCGGTTTTTATTAATTATTAGGTTATTTGACTCCATTAACGTTCTGTAACAGTAATTTCTTACACTCCAAGGACTAGGCAGATTGCCCGTTCCCTCTTCTATCTCTTTCTTGGGTGTCTTATATCACTATACCTCGTGGTTTTCTTTCGTCACAGATTCTAGTCAGATGTTGTTTCAGTTCTCTTTGGTCGCTTCGATTTTATCATTTGTTTCGCTCGGTGTTAACGATAACCTATAAATCAATAACCAAACGTGGATGTTCCACTTCCTTTACAAGAGGACATTTGATTGCATTTGGTAGGATTCGAGCTCGTGACGTTTGGCTCTGAATGGATGGCCAGTTCATTGTTCATCGCTCTAACGAACCACTGCTGCTGAGGTTGTCTACGAAAGGGATATGAAAACTGGTTTAGGAATTAGACGAAGAATGCGATAATTAAGCTCAAAAATCTATAAAAAGAAGTATTCTTTTATTTATTATAGTATATTTTATATATCTTACTTCTCGACTATGGTCATTGTGAGAGACACCTTTTACCCTTCCGAAAAATGTAATTTCTACGCTTTATAATTCATTTAACATATAAAAAAATGAACAACAATGTTGCATTTCACGAAAGTTTTAAGTTTTCCGAAAGTTACACAAATAATAAGGAATATCTCCGAAATTATTCACTCTAGAAAAAAATTTATTGAGATATAAATTATGCGTTTTAGCAAGATCTACGTATTTTGTGTAGTAAGATTTTGCCTATCTCTTATGGTTTACGAGTTATTGAAAAGTCATCCACAGTAAGGGCTGCATAGGCTCTAGTTAAAAAATTGAAAATATGCATTTAATTTGTCATAAAAATATCTTAAACATATGACATTTTAATCAAAATCGTTCCAGCCATTTTCAAGAAAATCAAAATATTCAAAAAATTTTCCATGTAAAGGGTAGTTTGGGGTGGGGCTGTTTTCTTCAAAATCTTCGTGTCGCATCCTTGAAAGACATTAAATTTAAATACCAAGTTTGGTTTTTAACCGACCTTCTTTTTTGAGTTATGCCGTACACCAGGCATCGGCAAACGTACTCAATGAGGGGTGAGTATGACGTCACAACATGCAACCCGCAATACACATGACGTAGTGTAGAACAGGGGATGGCATTGACCTTCGTTCAGTGTCAGTGGTGAACTCGCTCGCTACAGAGTACAATAAGGAATAGTGCACATACTTGAATCCAGCTACGAGTGGTCTACGATACTTTAGGTAGGCCTAGATATTTGAGCAATATATTTCAATTCACTTCTATTTGCAATGTACCTACCATGAAAATCTAGTGATATACCACAAGAAGCCACTCTCAGTATAGCACGCAAATTAACATGTTAGTCGCGATACAAGATTTTTTTGGATTCAGTTTCTTTCCTTCTACGTATTTCTTAAATGCTTGAGATAATTCTGTCCCTGTTGTATGTTCCCTAAGTGGAATTACTTCATGCATATATATATATATATGTGTGTGTGTGTGTGTGTGTGTGTGTGTGTGTGTGTGTGTGTGTGTGTGTGTGTGTGTGTGTGTGTGTGTGTGTGTGTGTGTGTGTGTGTGTGTGTGTGTGTGTGTGTGTGTGTGTGTGTGTGTGTGTGTGTGTGTGTGTGTGTGTGTGTGTGTGTGTGTGTGTGTGTGTGTGTGTGTGTGTGTGGGTGTGGGTGGCTCAGTTGGTTAGACGCTGGCCTACTGATCCCAAGGTCGCGGGTTCAAACCCGGCCCAGGCAGATGGTTTTTAAGTGTGCTTAAAAACGACATCTCCATGTCCGTAGATTTACTGGCATATAAAAGAACTCCTGCGGGACGAAATTCCGGCACACCGGCGACGCTGATGTGATCCTGGAAATTGACAGCGTCGTTAAACAACAAAATATTTTATTTTTTCAAGCATATATTCTTGTATCGAGAGGTTGTTAGTGACACCAGGAGTGAAAATTACCAACGTTGTCAGTGCTTTCATCCAACGCGAGAGAAACGGCTGTAAATTCATGGACCTCGGTTTGTAGTCTTTTTTCGGCTATTTCTCCTATTTTATGTATCCTTCTCTGTATGGTTCGTGGTGATAATGCAATATTACTAAAAATAGCATATTGTTCAGGGAAAATTATGTTGGAAACTTTACTCTCACATTTTTTATGGAATCTCCATCACTAAAACACCTCAGTGACTGACCAATGTCCAAAGCAACAGCACAGCTGGCGTGAAGCTGTCTATCAGTTGTAATATTTCAATTAATATTGGGTGTATTATCAACTTTGAGCTGTTGCAGTTGGTTCGTCCGATCTAGATCTAAAAAAATGAATAAAAGACATTACGTCAGTGTTATGCTACTTTAAATCGCTTGATGTTCCATTGATGAGTGCCTTTTTGAACTTTAGAGCACAACAAACACCTTACGTTCCTTACATGATGAGAGAAGAAGTCATCAAAGTGCTATTCTAGATATCAAATTTAATAGACCAGGAATAATTACATGCGCAGAAATTTATCGTTAAGTCTTAGTATTAAATTCCACTTTGACAGACATGTTTAGAAGTGCAGGTAAATACGAGACGACAGTGATCGGTGGGTATGCAGTGCCAGTTAAGGCTGCGAGGGAGGGAGGGGGAGACAGAGTAAGCGCTGCCCCTGACACGTCATAGTTGCGAGGCCTCATTGAGTACAGGTTTGCCGATGCCTGCTGTCCACACACACACACACACACACACACACACACACACACACACACACACACACACACACACACACACTGACCTTATTCTAAAAATGCCTTTTTTGGAGTAGGGGTCTCAAATTGTGTATTTACGATGATATGTCGGTATTGAATGTAATATTAGGTGTAAGGGAATTTTAGGAGCCCTGTTATGATTCGGAGCAGTTTCATTAATTAGCCAGGCAGTGTGCGACAGAGAGAGAGGGGGGGGGGGTATGAGCGTCTTCCTGAGGGAGGGTAAGGGGGGAGAAACCTCCAGATTGTGCATCTCGACACCTATCCCCAGGTGGGGCAGAAATAGATACCAACTGAGGCTCCGCACTTAACAGAAATGTACCACGCTCCAAGAACAAGACTTTGTAAATGGTCTAGTGACGTCAGCAGGTGGATTGTGACGTATGGTGTAGCCCAGTAGGCTAGCAACGTCACTAGACAGAGAAAAAGACGGTAAGAGACGGAAAAAGAGACAGAAAGCAAGAGAGAGACAGGCACAGACAGAGAGAAATATCAGGAGACAAATAGAGACCTGTATGATAATTTGTATCAATCAGATAATTCCAATTCTAAAGATAGACACATTCAAATATTCTTCCCTACTCGCTCTTCAACACACACAATCCAACAATGTTTTATAAGTTTGAAATATAAAGGCCACATATTACATTCACACGGTTTTCTCTACCCACGCTTTTTTACGTAACAATTTACAGATAAAAATTATAACATAAAAATTTAAAAAAGTAAATCGAAGTGATAGCACACAAAGGTGGCGGCGGTGGTGGTGGTAATTGCAATTATGGTAAAATTTATTATCTTAATTACAATCATCTCCAATGTCTAAATTCATAAATTTACAGTTAAAAAAGCTTTACAAAACTATCATGTCACGGTATACATATAATAATGTCATCTCTCTCCCTCTCTCGCTTTTATTCCTTTCCTTACTTTCTCTCTCGTATTCTATTCCCTTTTCTTTTCTTTCTTTGCTTGTATCTTGTCTTCCTTACTTCCTGCTTTCGTCCCTTTCTTCGTCGTTTGTTTTATATTTCTATAGACTTAACCATTTCCGAGATATTACTTATTGGTTTGCATTTTCAGATGCAAAGAGAACGGAATGTCTAACGAACTTCTTAGGCACCAGCTCTTTAAGAAATTTGACAATAACTTAAACCTACTGTGTTCTATTTCCATTGTACCTAAAGAAAATATGCCTTTTCTACAAATACTTTAGTCATGAATCACTTGAATATAAACAGCAACACACGGACCCTTGTATCACTCTCGACTTGAACCAAGTAACTTCAGCAGGTGATTCCCTTATACCCCGTGATATATCGGCAACTTCTCTGACGCGTGTGTTGTGCGGGTATATCGGACTATAAGGGGCTACCTGATGTTCTTGCAAAACCGCAGCCGTTTTGACATTTACTAACGATTTTGTATTAAAAATAGATGCTTTTTCCTTCTTTTTTACTTTCTCTACTGGTAAGTAGGCGAAGTATTGTATTCCACTAAAAAATTCGATGTCGAGATTTCAGCGAAAATACATGTTTTGAGGCCCCCTGAATACAAAAAAAGAATTTTTAGAAAAAGGTCCGTGTGTAGATCTTGCTAAAACACTCAATTTATGTCTGAATAAATTTTCTTGTAGAGTGAACCATTTCGGACATATTCCTCGTTAATTATGTCAATTTCATAAAACTTAAAACGTTCGTAAAATGGAACATCGTTGTTCATTTTTTATATGTTAAGCATGCAAAGAGAACAGAATCTCAAAGCTTTAAAAGATTTGACTATCGCTCAAGGCCTACTATATTTCCATATTGGCCTTGTACCTACAAGGAAATAAGCAATAAGATAATTTGTACAAATGTTTATCTCAACTAACATGAAGAATATATAGGAATAAGAGTTTGTAAGAATGGTTAGTACAAGAGTAGAGAAAGTCATGTGAGTGTAACAATAGATTTTTTGGTGGGGTGAAATACAGGGTGGGGGAAGTCATTAGATTTCTTTTAATATATGCTTCATAGAAGCATTATAAACCCAAAACTCTAATGGCAATTTGTTCTTTGGTGAACAGATATCGAAAAAATTGTTTTTATTCCAAACTGGATACGTAATTACAGGGTTTCGAAATAATTAATCACTTAAAAGACGTGAAGGAATACTCCGAGCAGCTGTTTCAGGCGTGCAGTAACTTGACAACGTTGTGTTGAGGTTGGGCGTGTAATGTTTTGGGAGCTAACGCTTGTAATTGGCCTACACTCGCGTAGTAAACAGGGAAGAACAAGGCAGGGCGTGTGTTTATGTTCTGAAGAGGCACCGTTACGGTGTTTAGGTACTGAACTAGGGAAAGTGACAGTGTTGCCAGCTTGTTTTCGGCAAAACTAGAATATCTTCGGGTGAAATGGTCAGAGACAAGAACGAAAGATACAAAATCTGTTCCAAATACCCGGTTTAATGCCACCAAGGGACTGAAAAAGTTATTTGTAGATATAAACCATGAATGATATATTAGATTTAAGTTAGCTGAAGGTGAGTAATTTAACAGAAGTTATGAGAAACGTTTTTGTTATTAAATATGGAGGTTTATCATATTTGAAGTATTGTTGTGGTGAGTTATTTCATTCGGACAATGTGTGTATTCACAAGCGACACACAATAGCTTTGTTTTTGCATGCAAATGTAGCGTTATTGAAGAACCAGCCAGCTTACATTTAAAACTGGAATGTATGTATGTGTTTTCAGTTGACTAGCTGGTGATAGTCAATGTGTCCATTTATCTCTTACCCAGATCATCCATTTAACGTGCCTCATTGTTCTCTGAAATGGATTGTTTACGTTCTGCTCGGCTTAAGGATTGTTTTCCATAAATTTATAGTTTAAAACACACATTCCTTCATCCACAGTACTGCACAAAATTATTTTCAGATGCATTTTACTTGTTCTGTAACCCAGAATTAATAATTTCTACTACGTTTAATAAAGCAGACGAAGTATTGTATTCCACCCAAAAATTCGATGTCGTGAGTTCACCGGAAATATGTTTTGAGGCCCCCTGAATAATAAAGATTTTGAAGAAAACCTTTCTACCCTAAATTACCCTTTAGATGGAAAATGTTTCGAAAATTTTCATTTTCTTGAAAATGGCTCATGCGATTTTGATTAAAATGTCATATGTTTGAGATATTTTTTATGACAAATGAAATGTATATTTTGAATTTTCTGGCTATAGCCCCTGTAATCGTATTTACTCTGGACGGCTTTTGCATAACTGGTAAACCGTTAGAGATAGACCAAATCATACTATAAAAAAAATGTAGATCTTGTTGGCCATGGTATCTTAGTGGGTAGATAAGCAGAAAATCTGTGATTCTAATCCCAACAGTGGACCTGAATTTTTCCGTCCTGATTCCATTTCTTCAACATTGCCCACACACGTCTTGAGCGTTTGAAAACACCAAGAGTAAGTTTGTTAGCATAAATAATGACTATATCATACTTATTCAATTGCACAAGTTTCCCTTTGTGTGTTTTTCACTGAGTAATAAAGGGTATGTGAATACAGGTTTAGCTCTTACATGTTTCTGTTTGAAATGATAGTTACATCAACGCCGTTTTTTCTCTAAGGGAAGTCTGCAGTAATGATATCACATCTGAGGGGAATCAAAGACTCCTGATGAATGCTACACCAGGGGAAAAAGGCAAACAAAAACTGTGTTACATCGATAATGTGCACACACACACACACACACACACACACACACACACACACACACACACACACACACACACACACACACACACACACACACACAACGCGCTGTGAACAACTGTGAATACAAAGGTTATATGATCATGTAAGAGAAGTGCGCCATATTCTCAGAATTTTCAAACGGAATCAGGGCATACGAGGAAATGTAAACGTGAATCTTTTACACATCATTATTATAATCATGATCATCATAGCTATTGTTATTATCATTATCTTCTTTATCAAATTATCCTCCACTTATGTAGGACTTACAAGCCAGTGTCTAGAGTCAGACGTCTGTCATTGCTTTTACTATTGTTATAATATTGTGACTTTGGGTGGGTGTAAAGTAAAAAAGACTGATGTAGTCAAGATAAAGAAACACTTTTATTTCCGTAAACAGTAACTTTGTACACTCGTTGCAACAGCACGAAAGTCTTTACCGATTCACCAACAGCACGGCTCCGAATTCGTAACACAACAACTGTCCCTTCTCCGTCGGCACGACTCCTCAACGCTTCACATACGTCTGTCTGCCTCTTCTGTCGCACTTTACCGCTATTTATATCTCCCAGGCACTATTCTGGAAAGTTCAGTTATTGCGGTCAAATACAAAGCGGAAAATTCTCGAAGTCTCTATCCTTTTCTCTCTTTCGGCAAGCACCCCAACAATGCGGCCATGCTCTGTCTCTTTCCTTCGGTTCCTTTGCGGTAGTGCCGTCAATAATGCGATGGGTGACACTGCTGTTGCGACAAACTTCGTTGAGCGTAATTATGGGAAAGGAGCCTGATGACAAGCCTGCTACAAGAAAGAGTTAACTGAATCTACATGGAGTCCTCCCCGTAATTCCATTTTTTTATTACCTACTTAACTAATTTTATTCTGAGGTGACTCTATTTATTTGAACAGTGGTGGTGTTTGTCCGGTACCGCCGAAGCAAACCGGATGATTGTGGGTGGATATTAAAGTTGGGTCATTGGCTTAGGCAGGTCAAGTGTAATGGCGGTGCCCTGACACTGACCTGCGGTTTGGGGGAAGTTGGGTCGTACTGAAGGACCTATTGGAGGACCGACTGGAAGTCTGGGGAGTGTCAGAAACTGCAAAATCTGAGCAAGCGAAGTCTAGTGATGATGTGTGTCCTTGTAGTATTTCTTCTAACGTCTTATGCGTGAGTCGTTGATGTAGGTGACTTTCTCCAGCTGCTACCAGAACCAGAACCATTATCAGGTCGTACAGGTACTCCTGTACGGTGTGTCTTTTCGCACAGCGGCTTTATCTGTGCGATATGGGAGGTTGTTCCAGCTGCTTGTCAAGACCGAGTCCTCTTGCAGAACCCTTGTAGACTTGTGTTTCACCAGTGAATAAAACTATACGTGTCCAAAGTGTAAACACCTAGTTATAAGACACGCCACTGCCTTTATTCAGTGTACGTTACGATCCTCTTTACAAGTTCATAATGATATTTGACATGTATTACCAGATACATCACCAAAATGCGAATTATATTTCTAATACAACCTTCCTATGCTGCCATCTCTGCACGTGCATAAGGAACAGCCTATAGTACTGCCATCTCTAACAACTACTGCGGAACTGTTTCCTATGGGGCATATTTCCAACCAATTCAGTCACTTGAATCTTCCTTTGCGCTCTATTTTGTATCAGATAATTCTGCAAGAGGTAAAATGGTTATCTATGAAGCAATTGCAGTCTCTTAGAACCTCGGACTTACCGCTACAAGCGTCTCAAACATGCCAAACGAAGATAAGAGCCTGTTACCTGAAGATAAGAGTTATACCCTGCTTATTTTTTCTGGACCAATGTCCTTCAGCGAAAGTATAGTTAGCTAGCCAACTCTTAATAAACAGGTCACCAAACAATGAGGTGATATTTTAGCCAGCTTCGTCAAAAAATCAATTTTTGGATTTTTATTGCAGAAAAATGCATCATACCTTAAAGAATATATCTACGAAATTTTAATCCCCTAGGGAATTGGAAACACATATTTTGTGGTCCACCACTGCCTTCTATACACACCTTCCAAAATCCTCCAAAAATGTAGCTACAGATCTATTTTTTCCAATGTAATTTAGAATATGGGTAATAAGATGTCGGTTTGCAGTTTTGATATTCCCTATACCATTTTGTTAAAAAATATAATTAATATAATAATGTGCTGTTTTATGACATTTTTCCACTTTGCAGTAATTTTGCATAACGGGTAAACCGTAAGAGGTAGACCAAATCTTACTGTACAAAAACTGTGGATCTTGCTAAAATATACAATTTATATGAGCTTAGGCTTTCGCGGCCGGCGTCTATCCACATCAGATATTTGCTGACTGCTCCAGTCCTACTCTTACATCAACAACCAGAGATGCAGTTGTTTACCAGTTTCAGTATTGTGTTTCTTTGGGGAGGATTCCCAGCACCAAATTCTCTCTGGTATGCCCTTTGAGTAGTTGTAATTGAATTTTTAATGTAGTTTTGTTTCACAAGGCAGTCAAAATCTCAAAAACAGTTGCAGACAATGAAATAACAATTACGCAATTGGCAATTGAAACTTCCTAAATGTTTGCTTAATTTGGTGCTAAAATTGGGGCATTGAGTGAATTTAGAACAGCGTAATTAAAGAAACAAATGTGTTAGTTGTTCATAAATCACTCTATAGAATATTTGGTAGATTACAACACGTTCTCTACTTGGTGAAAGTGTTCAGTAGATTACGCAGGAAGTAGCGCCGTCTTTGTGCGAGTTAATCTGCAGGCAGTATGAAGTAAAACGCTGCTGGACTGCCTGGAAGTTTACCTGGAGCTGGAAATTAGAACATTCCGTTTCGACAGACAGAGAGATACGAGCCATGTTATGATGTTACTGAGTTTCAAATCAAATTATCGTTTCCCAGACAAGGGCGATTAAAATCATGGACGCTCAGAGAGGGAGAAAGAGAGGGGGATATCGCTCTTTTTTACGCTGTATCGTCCGTCCGTCCGTCCGTCAGTCGCTGGTGACCAATTATGGGGATCCATGCGTTGTAATCTGATTTAAACCCCGAGAGAGAGAGACTACACCAAAAATACATGGAGCAACCGAAGTATGCCACAAATAATGGAAACATCTCGAGAATTCACGGAACCTGCCCTTCCTTTGTTCACGTTATCTGGTTCATTTGACGAGAACTGTCGTCGTTTCATCGATATCTGGCGTCTAAAATGTCGGCCACTGCTACCAACCTAACGAAGCGCTATGTACCTATCTGCTTCTATATACAGGCTATTTAAAAAGCTCTGCACTCACGTGACTTTCTCTACTCTTGTACTAACCATACTTTTGCCGAAATTATCTTATTGATCATTTCCTTGTAGGTACAAGGAGAATATGGGAATACAGTAGGCTTTGAGCGATAGTCAAATGTTTTAAAGCTTTGAGATCCGGTTCTCTTGCACGCTTAACATATAAAAAAATGAATAACGATGTTCCATTTCACGAACTAACAACAAGGAATATCTCTGAAACGGTTCACTCTACCAAAAAAAGTATTCGGACATAAATTGTGTGTTTTACCAAGATTTATATTTTTGTAGAGTAAGATTTGATTTATGTATTATAGTTTAGGAGTGATTCACTTTTTACCCGCACCCTGGAGACTTCCATTTAACTAACAAGTGCTATCTTGGTAAATGGAAGCTGATTGTTACAGATTACTTATGTATACGTCAACAACCCTTAAAGGACACAGAGAGAGAGAGAGAGTAGGTAGTATAAAATTAGGTTTAATATAAAATATGGTTTTTTACTTTCTCTACTGCTAAGCTGAGGAAGTATTGTATTCCAGCCAAAAATTCGATGTCGAGATTTCACTGAAGATATATGTTTTGAGATCCCCTGAATACCAAAGTTGGTATTTAAGTTTAATTTCTTTCAAGGATGCAACACTAAGATTTTGAAGAAAATAGCCCCACCCTAAACTATCCTTTACATGGAAAAGTTTTAGAAAATTTTGATCTTCTTGAAAATGGCTCTAACAATTTTGATTAAAATGTCATATGTTTGAGATATTTTGATGACAAATGAAATGTATATCTTGAATTTTCTGGTTATAGCCCCTGTAGTCGTATTTACTCTGGACGACTTTTGCAGAACTGGTAAACCGTTAGAGATAGACCAAATTATACTATACAAGAAATGTATATCTTGCTAAAATACACAATTTATGTCCGAATAAATTTTCTTTTAGGGTGAACCATTTCGGAGATATTCCTTGTTATGTGTGTGAGTTTCGGAGAACTTAGATTGTATTCTAATATTCCCCTTGTACCTACAAGCAAATAAGTAATAAGATAATTTGTACAAATGTTTATCTTAACTAGCCTTATCAAATTCTATCTACATACAAAGTGCATCTCTTTATGACAACAATAAGGATTACTCCAGAAGGAACTTGTTATAAATCTGAGCAGACGAATCACTGAAACACGTCACTAGCGCTCGCTGTAAATAAACGCGACTCATAAATCCAATGAGAATGCGAGGAATTGTTGCAAAGAGCACCTAATTCTGGCGCTCGCTCCTTGTCGACAGTGGTAAATCGATGCAGTAAGTTTCCCCTTCTACTTCTCCGATACTTCTCTCTGCGAGTTCCTTCTCTTCTCTGATATTCTGCAGAAGCACACATTAAAAATGCACCATCGTCGAATAAGCACCATTTTGTGTGTGCTTTCAGGCACATCGCTCCTGGTACCTGAGTGAACAGGTTTAAGTGTCGTATTTTATGTTGTAAACATTTATACCAACCTCAAATAACACAAGTATGTAGAGAAGAAAAGCTTAACTTCAATCAGATTGAGTTAAACTCAATACACCATCAAAGATCGTTTCAACACACATCTCTGCCATTATCAAGGTAAAATGATCTTGGCCACACAAGCTACGAAACCGTTCGCTGACGTCACGTTTACGTCACTCGTATTGATATATGTGATGACGTCATTCCCCACCTCTGCTCCGAAACGAATTTACTAACAAAATAAGTACAAAGTATTTACTACTTTTTCCCAACCCATCAATTCAATGAACCCGTTTAATTGCTTTAATAATTTAACCTCTGGATTTATTTAATAACGAAGTGACCAAAACTGAAATTCCTTTCTCTTCGCAATGGTAAGAGATAAAAAACCGAGTAACATATGCCTATTTAAAAAATCTGATGTGTTGCACTCACATGACTTTCTCTACTCTTGTACTAACCATTCTTACAAACTCTTATTCCTGTATCTTCTTCGTGTTAGTTGAGATAAACATTTGTACAAGTTATCACTGCACACGGCTTTCTCTAATCGCTTTTCTTCCTATAGTATTTGTCGTTGTTGAACTGGGCTCCTGCATAATGTCCTACAGGTGATTTTATGTATTTATTTAATTTATTGTTCTTAATAGTAGCCCAAAAATTTCAATTAAGTTTTTACTTCTCTTAAGTAATAACGTTTACATGTGCTCAAGGAAACTCGAGCCTATTGGGTAAATATAAATAAGAATAATATATTTCCCTATTATCTATACATAGTAAGTAGACCCAAAAGTTCCAGGTATTCTTCTTCTTCCGTTTTCAACTTTTCTTTATTCCCATATTTTCCTCTTGATTAAAAGAGGTATATTTTTCTCATTCGTGTGGTTCATGTGCTCATTCCATTTGTGTTTATTATCTGTTTCGAACGAAGAGTTAATAAGGAAAATTATTAGTCCGTAAACGAAGCAAATATCGATGTAATATAATTCATTACGCTGTCTTAAATTATCAGTAGAAACACTTCCTCTAACACCCTGTATATCTAGGAATGTTTCACCCTGTATATCGGAGATGTACTGTAATTCTTTACTTGTATGCAGTCCAAACCATTATATCTTTTAAACTCCTTTCCCATCAAGAACATTATTAATTTTGTATATTGCCATTAGGAAGCCTTTTACGCAAATGAATAAATAAACATATTTTTGAGCGGTTTTTCATTTTGAAGATCAAAGGAAGCGGGTAAGTAATGCACTGGAGAATTTCTGAAGGAATATTCGATATTGCTTTTCCGTATTCATTATTTTAAAAGGTCAACAAATCAACTCAAATATTTTTATGTGTGCTTCTTCTTTATTAATTTCTAGTTGCTATTCGCTGGTACCTCCAGTGCAGCATTTTATCTTTCGAGAACCTTACGCGTGAGTGGCCAATCCAAAGGTCATGTTGAATCACAGACGTAAGAAGTGAAAGTAATCCCAGAGCAACACAGAAGCACAAAATCTACCTGTAAATCCCTACCATTATCACATGCGGGGTGCCAGGGCACCCCAGCGCCTTCAACAATGTCACACAACAATGGGAAAATACACCGATAAACAGCTTTCAGCTAAACCGCCTATCTAGATTTGCCGTTCCCAATGCGCACGCGCAGCTGCGGGAAAATGGCGAAGTTTGTTGTCGTTACACAACTACTTGGGTACCTCACGAAATGTCATTATCTAATAAATATTTTACTAGCACGTTGGCAACTTTGAAAGTGTGACAATAGTTCTTGCATGCATTAACAGAGGACAGCAGTTGTCACATTTACAACAAAGCACGTAATCTGGTGCAATTGCAAGCAACTATCACTTGTGTCTTAAGGTGATCGGAAACATCAAAGTTCGTCTCGAAGAAATGAATGATTAACGATGTCCCATTTGAGGAAAATGTTAACTCATACAAATAAAAAGGAATATCTCCGAAATGGTTCACTCTACAAAAAATTTATTTTGACACAAATTCTATAATTTAGCGAGATCTATATTTTTGTGTAGTAAGATTTGGTCTATCTCTTACGGTTTACCAGTTATACAAAAGTCACCCAGAGTAAATAGGACTACATAGGCTATAGCCAGAAAATTCAAGATATACATTTCATTTGTCATAAAAAATATGTCAAATATATGTCAATTTAATCAAAATCGTCAGAGCCATTTTCAAGTAAATCAAAATTTTCAAAAAAATTTTCCATGTAAAGGGTAGTTTAGGGTGGAGCAATTTTCTTCAAAATATTCGTGTCGCTTGCTTAAAAGACGTTAAACTTAAATACCAACTTTGGTTTATAAGCGACTTTTCGTTTTTGAGTTATGCGCACGCACAGGCACGCGCATGCGCACACGTGTAAATACGAAGCGCATAATGTTGCAAACCTATGTTCTCGTAGTGATTTGAGTTGACAGTCGCTGTGCACATCACTTTCCGGAGATCGCGTGCAGTTTCATTACAAATCGGTACTTAAACAGGTAATTTACATTGAAATCAGTTACGTGCAAACCAAAGCAATTACGAATCTGCAAATGCAAGGAGTGACGTGTGCAACACAATTAACTATATAGAGCCGGCACATATATGGGATCGTAATCTAAGGTAAACAGACGCCGTGTAATAGACCTGGATTGAAATACGCGGTACTGTCACCGCGCCCGCCGCATCTAATTGCCGACAGCAGCAGTGTCACCCATCGCATTATTGTCGGCGCTACCGCAAAGGAGCCGAAGGAAAGAGACAGAGAATGGCGGCATTGTTGGGGCGCTTGCCGAAAGAGAGAAAAGGATAGAGGCTACTGGAGTCTTCTACTTTGTATATCTCGCCGCAATAACTGAACGTTCCTGAAGCTTCTAGAATAGTGCCTGGGAGATATAAATAGTGGTAAAGTGTGAGAAGAGTCAGTCAGACGTATGTGAAGCGTTGAGTAGTGCCGACGGAGAACAGTCAGACGTATGTGAAGCGTTGAGAGTCGTGCCGAGGAAGAAGGGACAGTTCTTTGTGTTACGAATTCGGAGTCGTGCTGTTGGAGAATCGGAAAAGACTTTCTTGCTGTTGCAACGAGTGTACAAGTTACTGTTTACGGAAATAAAAGTGTTTCTTTATCTCGACTACATCTGTCTTCTTTACTTCACACCCACACCAAAAAGTTACACTGGTGTCACAAGTGGGATTCGTCGAATTGCTTCTAGTTTCGTTACATCGTCGTTAGAAGTAGCAACGTTAGAACCAAGATGGAGGGAGATTCGGAAACCAGGATGATGGCAATGATGAAAGAATTATTCGCCGAAATGAAGACGAGAAACGACAACCTCGTTGCCGAGCTGAAAGAAGAAATGAAGAGGAGAAACAACCTCGCTGCCGAGCTGAAAGAAGAAATGAAGAGGAGAAACAACCTCGTTGCCGAGCTGAAAGAGATGAAGACGGAGCTATCGGCGAAAATTGATGGCGAACTGATTGGCATGACGGAAGACGTGGAACAACTCGGCGAACTGATTGGCATGACGGAAGACGTGGAACAACTCGGCGAACTGATTGGCGTTAGGGAAGACGTGGAACAACTCGGCGAACTGATTGGCGTGAGGGAAGACGTGGAACAACTCGGCGAACTGATTGGCATAACGGAAGACGTGGAACAACTCGGCGAACTGATTGGCGTGACGGAAGACGTGGAAGAACTCGGCGAAAAGGTGGAAGACCTCTGCCAGCATGTGGACGTCGTGGAGGACGACGGGGAACGTCTTGGCGCCCTGGTAGTAAGAGTTGACGAGAGCGTCAAAGTACTGGATGCCAGGGGCAGACGGAATAGCGCGGACCCGGGGAGGAAGCACCTAGTGGCCGAGGCGACAGTTGCGCCCGTTTCAGATAACGAAAGTGTACGTCTCGGGGAAGACAAAGGGGCAGTTCAGGGACGTCGTCGAGGATCCCCTGGAGGAGTGTGTCGGGTACGTAACCAATCAGGATATGACGTGGAGGACGATCAGCAGGGAAGCGCACAAGCAAACGAGCAACACGTGGGAACCGACTTGGCGTGTAACATGGGGGGACCGTCGGAGCCATCCAATCACCTGACACATAGTGCCGTAAACGGAAGAATGGTGGACATCATCTTGGACGGCAGGATACAGGAGAGGCCGTGCCGAGCACGAGTGAACACGAGTGCAGTGGTGGACGCGACTCGCGCGGATGTGGTGGGGTTTGTTGCCGGACCCATCGGAAGCAAGGTGGCTGCGAAGGTGCGCCAGAGAGGTCGGCGGACATGGTACTCAGCCGTTTCCAAGTGCGCAGGATGGCCCGTCAACACACCAGGAAGAAGGGCAACTGGACGAGGGACCGTCAAGACCGGCGGTACTGTTGCAGAATTTCGAAGCAGGATGGCATACATCGTCCTACCCGGACCAAGGGACACTATCCAACAGCGATACCTAGGATCGTGCCTCCTGGAGAAGAGGTTCGATGGGTTAGTCCATTGGGGCGCAAGGGAGATGCCGCAGTGATAGTGCTGGTCGGGACGACCAGCTGTGAGGAGGGAGCAGTGTCACCGCGCCCGCCGCATCTAATTGCCGACAGCAGCAGTGTCACCCATCGCATTATTGTCGGCGCTACCGCAAAGGAGCCGAAGGAAAGAGACAGAGAATGGCCGCATTGTTGGGGCGCTTGCCGAAAGAGAGAAAAGGATAGAGGCTACTGGAATCTTCTACTTTGTATATCTCGCCGCAATAACTGAACGTTCCTGAAGCTTCTAGAATAGTGCCTGGGAGATATAAATAGCGGTAAAGTGCGACAGAAGAACAGTCAGACGTATGTGAAGGTTGAGTAGTCGTGCCGACGGAGACGGACAGATGATGTGGAGAGTTGTGCCGACGGAGAAGAGTTAGTTCTTTGTGTTACGAATTCGGAGTCGTGCTGTTGGAGAATCGGAAAAGACTTTCTTGTTGTTGCAACGAGTGTACAAAGTTACTGTTTACGGAAATAAAAGTGTTTCTTTATCTCGACTACATCTGTCTTCTTTACTTTACACCCACACCAAAAGTTACAGTACAAACCCCTTTGGTCATAGGCTACTAAAACCTCATGTGTTGCACTCACATGACTTTCTCTACTCTTGCACTAACCTTTCTTACAAACTCTTATTCCTATATCTTCTTCGTGTTAGTTGAGACAAACATTTTTACAAATTATCTTATTAATTATTTCCTTGTAGGTACAAGGGGAATATTAGAACACAGTAGACTTTGAGCGATAGTCAAATGTTTTAAAGCTTTGAGATTCCGTTCTCTTTGCACACTTAACATGTAAAGAAAATGAACAACGATGTTCCATTTCACGAAAGTTGTTTTCTGAAACTCACACACATAACCAGGAATATCTCCGAAATGGTTCACCCTACAAAAAAGTTTGTTGAGACATAAACTGCGTATTTTAGCAAGATCTACATTTTTTGTATAGTAAGATTTTGCCTATCTATTACGGTTTACCAGTTATGCTAAAGTCGTCCAGAGTAAATACGGCTACAGGGGCTATAGCGAGAAAATTCAAGATATACATTTCATTTGCCATAAAAAATATGTCAAATATATGTCAATTTGATGAAAATCGTCACAGCCATTTCCAAGTAAATCAAAATTTTCGAAAAAATGTTCCATGTAAAGGGTAGTTTAGGGTGGGGTTACTTTCTTCAAAATGTTCGTGTTGCATCCTTGAAAGACATTAAAGTTAAATACCAAATTTGGCTGCTAACCCACTTTTCGTTATTGAGTTACGCTGTCTACAGACTGACAGACACACACGGACCTTTTTCTAAAAATGCTCATTTGGATTCAGGATGAGATATCGATTATGTATCGAAAACAAGGGTGTTGCATACGTTGAGAATGTGTATATAGGAACTCAGCAGGATTAAAGTAACCAGATATCGTATCAGCCGATACCGAAGCCCCAGTTGATATCGCTTTTCACGGCGAATACATATCAAAGCAATAATGCAAACTGGCGCTGGCTCGCTGGTAGCGATATTGTTTCAGAAGCGTGCGCACGTGCGTGCGTAACAGTGACAAGTAAATCTCTCTCATTAAGTTGATTGCCTGTATGCGAATAAATGGACCTCCATGACAGACACTTGGGCGAGCTTTAACAATCTCCTGTCATCCTTGTGTTCCTGCCGCCCCATTACAAAGGTTCCGGCAGTAAATACAGCTACAGTCAACTGTTTGTCTGTCACACACGCACCCTCGTAAATACCAACACAACCCCCCCCCCTTCAACCCTAAACACTTCAACGTGTTTTGTGTTTTCTCTAGTAGGGAAATTATCGTATTGGACACAAAAATCCGATGACGAAACTTCAACAGATATGTATGTTTCGAGGTCCCTTGAATCAAAGAAATTTTTTTTTTGAAAAACATCCGTCTGTGGACAGCAAAACACAACAACGAACACTCGGTTAGAAACCAAAATTTGCATTCAAGTTTAATGTCTTTCAAGGATGCGACGCGAAGATTTTGAAGAAAATTCCCGAAAATTTTTCTACCTACAAGGAAATAAGCAATAAGATAATTTGTAGAAATATTTATCTCAACTAACACGAAGAAGATATAGGAATAAGAGTTTGTAAGAATGGTTTATGCATGAGTAGAGAAAGTCATGTGAATTAGGTATTAGAAAGGATTGTGGAATATTATAAAATCTGCAGACAGTGGCATACCATACTTGTGATTAAATCATGAGTAAGGGATGGTTTCTGAAATAATGGACGTTGCCGTAGGGTTGTAATGAAGCTATAGGGCTGGAAAAACCCACCCCATTAGATGTATGGAGGCAATCGAAGCCATATACCGCTGCCGCTTGTTGAAACGCACCGAATACGCAAAACTACAAAATTAGATTTTTAACAATTGTATATGGGAGGTCGTCCCTGGAAATGAGTTTGGGAGCCTATCTCCAAACTGGGGGGGTTGGGGGTAGAATAATGTACTTCGGAATGGCTGAGCGAATACAATAACAGCACCAAATAGACCAGCTGAAGCTTTAAAACATGTATCTGGTCGAGTACAAAGAGAACTAACTCAGCCTTCCCGTATATACAGGTATAGGGAATTGATACTTGATTCTGGAAAAACTGAGACGAAACTCAAAACCGAAAACTAGGTTAAAAACCAAATTTGGTATTTAAGTTTAATGACCTTCAACGATGCAACACTAAGATTCTGAAGAAAATAGCTCCACCCTAAACTACCCTTTACATAGAAAATTTTTCGAAAACGTTTATTTTCTTGAAAATGACCATAGCGATTTTGATTAAAATGTCATATGTTTGAGATATCCTTATGAGAAATGAAATGTATATCTTAAATTTTCTCTCCATAGCCCCTGTAGTCGTATTTCCTCTGGACGAATTTTGCATAACTGGTAAACCGTTAGAGATAGACAAAATCTTATAATACAAAAAATGTAGATCTTGCTAAAACACACAGTTTATGTCTGAACAAATTTTTTTGTAGAGTGAACCATTTCGGAGATATTCCTTGTTATGTGTGTGAGTTTCGGAAAACTTAGAACTTTCGTGAAATGGATCATCGCTGTTCATTTTTTTATATGTTAAGTATGCAAAGAGAACGGAATCTCAAAGGTTTAAAACATTTGACTATCGCACAAAGGCTACAAGGAAATAAGCAATAAGATAATTTGAACAAATGTTTATCTCAACTAACACAAAGAAGATATAGGAATAAGAGTTTGTAAGAATGGTTTGTACACGAGTAGAGAAAGTCACGTGACTGCAATGTTTCCGCTAGCTACAGGTAGAGTATTTAAAACACATTGCTGTGAAATAGAACTTTGCTTTTAGCAGAATGCGGAAGTTGTGAATGCATAGCCAGGCAGTGAATCATGTTGCCAACTTCATACGGGCTTGTGACTCGGTAGGTATACATTAAACTTTGAAAAGAGAGGGGAGGGGGGGGAATACGTAATAGCGTACGGAATAAGCTGCGAATGAAACCATAAAAGCAGATATCTACGTGCAAATGCTATGGTTTTAGCGTGCTAAATGTTTCCACGCTGAGATTACGTATGTTGGTATTACTCATGCATATGAATGTAACAAAGCGCACATTAGCAGCGGGTTTCCACGTCATCAAGGGAATCTTCATCTCAGTCGTATATTAATGCACTTAACCTCTACTCCCGGAGGTCACGGGTTCAAACCCGGCCGAGAGGTTAAGGTTTTAATCGTTAAAATGCTTATAATGACTTCCAGCTGCAGGAAACTAAAGTCTTTGGTCTAGTGTCGTAGATTTAAGTCTCCTAAAGGAATATCCAGTATAACAGAGAGGCCTATGAACAAAATTAGATGTTTCTTCACGCCCATACAGATAGGAACGCTGAGAATCACATACGTTAAGGGCCATGCATAAATCAAACTCAATTTATTTCAATTTACAAGTGACACAGAAAAATTATTCAAATTTTTGCTTACGTGCAGCAATTTCATATCGAGATATCATATACATCATATCATACCATATCATATCTTAACTTGATTAAACCTTTACTGGACCACAAAACAAAATACTTGGGATTCTCCTTTTAAAACAATGACTTTCTCTACTCTTGTACTAACCATTCTTACAAACTCTTATTCCTATGTCTTCTTCGTGTTAGTTGAGATATGTTCCATTTCACGAAAGTTTTCCGAAACTCACACACATAACAAGGAATATCTCCGAAATGGTTCGCCCTACAAGAAAATTTATTGAGACATAAATTGTGTATTTTAGCAAGATCTACATTGTTTGTATAGTATAATTTGGTCTATCTCTAATGGTTTACCAGTTATGCAAAAGTCGTCCAGAGTAAATACGACTACAGGGGCTATAGCCAGAAAATTCAAGATATACATTTTATTCTTTCACATAAATATCTTAAACATGTGACATTTGAATGAAAATCGTTACAGCCATTTTCAAGAAAATGAAAATTTTTGAAAAATTTTCCATGTAAAGGGTAGTTTAGGATGGGGCTATTTTCTTCAAAATGTTCGTGTCGCATCCTTGAAAGACATTAAACTTAAATACCAACTTTGGTTTTTAACCGACTTTTCGTTTTTGAGTTATGCTGTCCACAGACTGACAGACCGTTTCCTGGAAATGCTTTTTTTTCGATTCAGGGGTCTCAAAACACATTTCCGGTAAAATCTCGACCTGTAATTTTTGGGTGGAATACAATACTTCCCCTACTTACCAGTAGAGAAAGTAATAAGCAATAAGATAATTTGTACAAATGTTTATCTCAACTAACACGAAGAAGATATAGGGATAAGAGTTTGTAAGAATGGTTAGTACAAGAGTGGAGAAAGTCATGTGAGTGCAACACATCAGATTTTTACTTTCATCCGTCAAATCCTTCAGAACGTCGCTACTTTTATCTCCAAATACACAATAGATGGAAACTTTTAGCAGCGAACGTAACCTTTCATTTTTCTTCCCTTAGTTCGTTCGTTCCTTCCTTTCGTTTTGTTTTGTTTCGTAGAAAAGTTATGCTGTTATTTATTTGACTGCTTCCCAGTTCCGAATCAAAAAGACTACGCGAAATATGTTTCACTTTGTTTACGACGTACATACGCGTTAGATGTATCCTCTCCCCCAGCCCCCCCCCCACCTCCCCCCACCTCCCCCCCCCCCCAACTCTTGAACTTGTTCGATACATGTTTGCCCCAGCTTGTCTGAACTTGCAGAAACCCTGCACTGCTGCATGTCTTCTGTTTTTAACCCTACCCTTATTCCACAACCTACGTCAGCCAGCACTTCGTCACCACAATTTTACTGCTGCCACTGGTAATTAGAGGAAGTATTGTATTCCACCGGTAATATATGTTTTGAGGCCCCCTGAATCCAAGAAAAGCATTTTAAAAAAAGCTCCTTTGTCTCTGGAGAGCATAACTCCAAAACGAAAAGTCGGTTAAAAACCAAAGTTGGTATTTAAGTTTAATGTCTTTCAAGGATGCGACACGAAGATTTTGAAGAAAATAGCCCCACCCTAAACTATCCTTTACATGGAAAAGTTTTCGAAAATTTTGATTTTCTTGAAAAAGGCTGTAACGATTTTTATTAAAATATCATACGTTTGAGATATTTGTATGACAAATGAAATGTATATCTTCAATTTTCTGGCTATAGCCCCTCTAGTCGTATTTACTCTGGACGACTTTTGCATAACTCGTAAACCCTTAGAGATAGACCAAATTATACTATACAAAACATGTAGATCTTGCTAAAATACACAATTTATGTCTGAATAAATTTTTTTGTAGAGTGAACCATTTCGGAGATATTCCTTGCTATGTGTGTGAGCTTCGGAAAACGTAACTTTCGTCAAACACAACATCGTTGTTCATTTTTTTTAGGTTAAGCGTGCAAAGAGAACGAAATCTTTATTCAGCGTACTTTATTCCCATATTCCCCTTGTACCTACAAGGAAATAAGCAATAAGATAATTTGTACAAATGTTTATCTCAGCTAACACGAAGAAGATATAGGAATAAGAGTTTGTAAAAATGGTTTGTAGCGAAAGTCATGTGAGTGTTGGTAATGTGAAGCAAGTTGTTACGTCACCTTCATTTACCACGTAGAGAGAGAGAGAGAGAGAGAGAGAGAGAGAGAGACGTTTATGCCAGTAACGTATATGCCCTTGTACAATTTCCTTTGGGACTGTCTGAAGCGCTTGTCAAATTTCCCAAGAGATGGCACTACGTGCTCCATAACAATTTTTCTGACCACTCTAAAGGAACTAGAAAACGCAAATGTTCTTCTTCTTCTTCTTCCGACTGCTTAGAAAGTAATGTGATATTTCCACTACATCCCCTAGCTCTGCAAAAATGTTAATACTTCTCGAGGGATGAAAAACTCTTGAATCTAAAATATTTAACTCCACTGCAGAACCGGAAGTGGTATTGGGTTTCTCGTGTTGTAGCCTATTGTTAGTCTTATTGCTTACTTCCTTGTGGGTACAAAGGGAATATGGGAATAAAGTAGTCAAATATTTTACAGCTTTGAGATTCCGTTCTCTTTGCATCGGAAACACATAAAAAAAGTTAGTAATCATCTTCCATTTGACTAAAGTTCACACACAAATAATAAGGAATATCTCCGAAATGGTTCAGTGTACAAAAAAATGTATTCAGACATAAATTGTGTATTTTAGTAAGATCTACATTTTTTGTATAGTAAGATTTGGTCTATCTCTAACGGTTTACAAGTTATGCAAAAGTCGTCCAGAGTAAATACGACTACAGGGTCTATAGTCAGAAAATTCAAGATATACATTTCATTTGTCATAAAAATATCTCAAAGATATGACATTTTAATGAAAATCGCTAGAGCCATTTTCAAAATAATCAAAAGTTTTCAAAAATCTTCTATGTAAAGGGTAGTTTAGGGTGGGGCTATTTTCTTCAAAATCTTCGTGTCGTATCCTTAAAGGATATTAGATTTAAATACCAACTTTGGCTTTTAACTAACTTTTGCTTCTTCCGTTATGGTGTGTACAGCCTGACAGATACGCTGGGATTCAGGGGGCCTCAAAACATTTATTCCGGTGTTTAGGAAAAGATTGGGCATGCTAGTGTTAACAGGGCAATGCGCCCCCTCACACAATTACAGTGACACAGTTTCAGTAAGCGATTGGGAATGGATGTTTCCTCCCCCCAAAGCCGCTCTTACGTCACCTTCCCTGTAATCCCCAAACATAACACGTAACAGATAATGACGTCACGCCTATAGCTCAGCGACGCACTCCACACAAATTCATTACTTGCAAAATATTCCTTATTTAACTGATTACAAGGCAACTTTTGTTAACAGTTCGAAATTTGAATACTATTAACAATTCATTGATTGGTATTTCCTATAATGATTATTATTTGTTGGTTGTAATTCAAACTGCCTTACATTTCCACGCAGTCTCGTACAACACCGTTAGTCGCATGGGGTCTAGTAGACCCACGCTATAGTTTTATGTTTCCATCCTTGTATCTAACGCAAGTTTTACTGTTATGCATTGCACCTAAAAATTCGGTGTCGAGATTTCAGTGCAAATATCTGTTTTGAGACCCCTGAATCCAAAAAGTATTTTTAGGAAAAAGTCCTTGTGTGTGTCAGTCTGTGGACAGCATAACTCAAAAACGAAAAGTTGGTTAAAAACCAAAGTTGGTATTTAAGTTTAATGTCTTTCAAGGATGCGACACAAAGATTTTGAAGAAAATAGCCCCAACCTAGACTACCCTTTACATGGAAAATTTTTCGAAAATTTTGATTTTCTTGAAAATAGCTCTATCGATTTTGATTAAAATGCTATATGTTTGAGATATTTTTATAACAATTGAAATGTATATCTTGAATTTTCTGGCTATAGCCCCTGTAGTCGTATTTACTCTGGACGACTTTTGCATAAGTAGAATACCGTAAGAGCTAGACAAAATCTTACTGTACAAAAAATGTAGATCTAACTAAAATACATAATTTAAGTACAAATAAATTTTTTTGTAGGGTAAACCAATTCGGAGATATTCCCTGGTATTTGTGTGAGTTTAGGAGAACTTATATTTCTGTTAAATGGATCATCGCTATTCATTTTTCATAGGTTAGGCGTGCAAAGAGAACGAAATTTGAAAGATTTAAAAGATTTATTGTTTTCTCTAATCTGATGTTAACAAAGGTGCTGAGAATTCTATTTACTGTTGCGACAGCACCAATATTTCATACATTTCGTATATGCGGGTGTGGAATGTGATGCTGTGCATGAATTTCTATTAATCTATTTCTACTTACTCTATCAAATGTTTCCATGAAATCAGTTAATTAAACTCTCTGTGTTTTTCGACTCATTTCATATTTGTGATTTTAATTACCTTTTCAGCCTATTGAAAACATTCCTAGAACTGATTTGAAGCAGAAATTTTTGTGAGTAAATTAAAAAGCGTATTTATAAATACTAAAGCTGTATTAAAATCTTTTCTTACAAAGCATATATAAATATTAGATACATGAACGTTTGCATATCACATGAATAGTCATCTATGTAACTATGATAGGAAAACTATTTGTATGTTTCTGTGAAACAGGTTTGAAATGGAAAGGTTTTTTGTGAACAAAAACTAATAGTAGATAAAAAGAGCATTAAAAATTCTCTGCATTCACGTAAACCTATGCTAAATAATCAAGAGCACCCACGTAAAGTAATCGGTGAGCATTTTAATCAAAATCGTTAGAGCCATTTTCAAGAAAATCAAAATTTTCGAAAACTTTTCCATGTAAAGGGTAGTTTAGGCTGGAGCAATTTTCTTCAAAATCTTCGTGTCGCATCCTTGAAAGACATTAAACTTAAATACCAACTTTGGTTTTTAAGCGACTTTTCATTTTTGAGTTATGTTGTTCACAGACACACACACACACACACACACGGACCTTTTTCTAAGACTGCTTTTTTGGATTCAGTGGACATCAAAACATATATTTCCGGTGACATCTCGACATGAAATATTTGAGCAGAATACAATACTTCCTCTACTTACCAGTAGAGAAAGTAAAAATGAACAACGATGTTCCATTTCAACAAAGTTTTAAGTTTTCCGAAACTCACAAATAATACCCGGCACTGGAGATTTATTATAAAGACACTTCTGGCACTTTTCAGGGTTAAAAAGACTATATTATGATAAAATAAGGGTTAAGCTTACAAAATCAGCAAAAAGCACAAAATTGATATTTTTGACCCAAGCCAGCTTACCTACTCTCCTTAACGCTGTGCCGGCAAGTTGCCATGTAGCTCAGTGGATAAGTGCAGTTCCACGTGGAGCCAAAAATACATAGTTCAAATCCCGGCTATGGCATTGAATTTTTCATATCTGATTCTACCTTTAAAAATACACTCGCATAATCTATTTGCATTGAACAAAAGTCCCTCTGAAAGAATATAGTTTAGATAGAGTCGCATGAAGAATGTGAAAGTATAGAATGACTCTGAAAATGAGACACGAGGAAATTGTCTTATAACCCCGTGATATATAGGCAACTTCTCTGACATCTTGTTGTGCGGGTATATCTGCTTATAAGGGGCTACGTGTGTTGCAGTAGAAACCGTGCCACACAAATTCATTTATAGCTCATTTATCACTTCATGCGTAGGACAATCATGTTATAAAATAAATATAACATAATATAGTGCCGTTTTCTGTACTAATTAGAACACAGAAAATTACGTGGACATCTTATGTTTCGTTTTTCTTTAACTAGTTTATTATTGTCACTATGTAATATATGGGAAATTTGTAACCTGTGTCTGGATGTTAGGGTGCAATCTTACAAGGTATTTGGGGACTAATAACTAGATAATTTCATAACAGAACCAAATCTCTGTGGTTTTATTCCGATTATTCGCGTTCAAATCCATTTAATTCAACACACACCGCTAGATGGAAGGTTAGTACTTTCTTTCCTGTGACGTAAGCACCCGTATTAGACACTAAGAACTTTGTTGCTAACTTCAACTGCTATTCCGATATGCATACGTCACAAATTTTCAAAAAAACGCACTAGATTTCAGCTTTACGCCTCGGCTATGACACGTCGGGAAAGTAATTTTGAATTCGGTGCGAATATTATTATTGGGAAGGAATCTGCTACGAAAAGGGATATAAGAAATGAATTACTGAATCAATGGCAAGAAGAATGTCAACGAATAGAAGAAGGAAGGAGGGATTATGAAATTTATACAAATATTACGGAAATATTAGGCTTGAAGGATATACAGGCTGTGCAATTTCTAACCGGACATGAACTCTTAGAACCTATTTTAAGAAAACCGGACGTAGAATAGATGATAATTGTGAAATATGTAGCAAGATTAAACGCATAAGATTTAGTGAAATGTTAGAAGATGGAAGAAGAAATTAAGCGATAAAAAGAATTTGGAATACAGCTCGAAATAAGGAAGGTTTTGATCACTTAGAAGAAATGGTGCGACTGCTATCGTTAGTGGAAATGGAATTATATACACAAAGGATAGATCAGGTAGGGGAAGAAGAATATCCAGTGGTAAATATTGCACCAATAAGATCGCAAAGAATACAGAATAAGTATAAAGTGGAAAAAGAATAAAATCGGCGCATACTATGTCCTGGCATAGATTCTAGAAGCCAGGATAATAGTTATGCAGATTTTATTCTTTTATTTTTTATATTTTCCACTCATGAACTGCTTGAGGAACGTAAACAGCAACACAAGTACTCCATTATATTATTATTATAAAAATGCACCCCACCGTCAAGAATATATCTGCGAAGTTTTAATCCCATAGGGAGGGAAGAAGACATATTTTGACGTCATTTTTAAACTGGTGCGCTTCTGCCTCTGTCTTCTAAATGCGCATGCGCACACCTTCCGTTGCAACTTTACTCTTTTTTGTAGGAAACGATTATTTATTCATATTCCAAATCTCCCAAAAACGTTTTTTTCCAGTATACTTTAGAAAATGGGTAGTAAAATGTTCGTACGGAAAGTTACATAAAAGGTTTCCTGCTTCTATTTCTTACAAAAGTAAAGAGATACAATTTAGAAAAATTAACTGAGTTATTCAACATCTACTGGAGGGGACAATTTTTGATTACGCCCAACCAAAATCATATAAATAAGTTGATTAGATATTGGAATCACATTTGATACAACATTTCTTACTTACCAGTAACGCATATACGAAATCTTAAGTTTTTACTTTTGTGGTACACGCTTCAGCGGTACGGTAAACGCACTGCGCAAGTGTTTTGTTTACGTTATACAACACTTCTGTGTTCTCCTTGGTATATAAATCAGAGATTGCAACAAAAACAGCCGATTGGACACTTTCTTTGTTGCAAATCTTTTGTCCTCTGATAAAACTTGCTATAAACCTTCTCGTTGGGCTAAGCTCGTACTGTTAACATGAACTATGAGGAGAAGCCCCACGTTGGGCGCCAAATGCCCTGGATCGCTTCCTTTTGTTGTTGCTGTAATAAAACGTTATATAACAGCTTTGTGTTGGTTTAACCTAATATCTGGTAAATCAGGGGCGACAACAGAAAATGTAGCAAAATATACTTGAATAATATTTATTCAGCAACTAGTTGTGGGACTTTATCAGACTATAGATTAATCAGACAGTGGCTTTATGCATAAGTTGGTACTTCCATTCTTAAGTTTCTGGCAATAATAACATTTACGACGCACAATCTACCCCTTTGGAGAATATACAAAAACAGTTTGCTTTTACTAGCGGTGTGCGTTGACTTAAAAGGTTCTGAACGAGAATAATCGGAATAAAACCACAGAGAACTAAACTAAGTTACAAATTTCCTATATATTACATAGCAAGTATGATAAACTAGTTAAAGAAAAACGAAACAAGATGTCCACGTAATTTTGTTCTGTTCTAATTAGTGCAGAAAATGGCATTATATTATGTTATATTTATTTTATATCATGATTGTCCTACGCATGAACTATAAATGAACTGATAAATGAATTTGTGTGGCACGGTTTCTACTCCTAGCCCCTTATAAGCAGATATACCCGCACAACAAGGACGTCAGAGAAGTTGCCTATACATCACGGGGCTAGAAGCGAATCTGTTAGGAAAATGGAGTTGATGTTCACATTCCTCAAGCAGTTCTTGACTACAGCTGTCGCAAAATTTAATGGCGGCTGGCTCCAATCTTATTCTTGCCACGCTGTGAAATCTGCCACTGATTTAAATATTATTTACGGCCACAAAATTTATTTGTACAACAGGAAAGAAAATATTAATAGTAAACTGTCAGCCATGTTTAGATTTTGCTGTTATCATAAAGTTTGTCATTTTAAATATTTCTGTACTTGATTCCTTAACTCTACTGGAAAAAATTCTACTATATTACTTTCACATTACTTTCTCTACTCTTGCATAAAGTATTCTTACAAAAGCTTTTTTCCTCTACTACAATAGTAACTATTGTATTCCACCCAAAAATTCGATGTCGAAGTTTCACCAGAAATGTATGTTTTGAGGCCCTCGAATACAAAGAAAAGGAATTTTTAGGACATTGTGTCTGTGTTTTGTGTGTGTCTGTCAGGTTGTGGACAGCATAACTCAAAGCGCAGCTCCACGTAGAGCCAGAAATACATAGCTCAAATCAAGGCAATGGCACTGAATATTTCATATCTGATTCTACCTTTCAAAATATACTCGCGTAATCTATTTGCATTGAACAAAAGTCTCTCTGAAAGAATATAATTTAGATAGAGTCGCATGAAGACTGAAAGTATAGAATGACTGAAACTGAGACGTAAGGAAATTCCCTTATATCCCCGTGATGTATAGGCAACTTCTCTGACTTCCTGGTTGTGCGGGTATATCTGCTTATAAGGGGCTACGAGTAGAAACCGTGTCACACAGTCATTTATCAGTTCATGCGTAGGACAATCATGTTATAAATTAAATATAACATAATATAATGCCATTTTCTGCACTAATTATAACAGAACAAAATTACGTGGAGACCTTATGTTTCGTTTTTCTTTAACCAGTTTATCATCCTTACTATGTAATATATGGGAAAGCTTTAATTTACTTTAGTTATCTGTGGTTTTATTCCGATTATTCTCGTTCAGAATCTTTTAATTCAACGTACACCGCTAATAAAAGCAAACTGTTCTTGTATGTTCTCCAAAGGGGTAGATTGTGCGTTGTGCCTGTTATTATTGCCAGAAACTTAAGAATGGAAGTACCAACTTATGCATAAAGCCACTGTCTGATTAATCTATAGTCTGATAAAGTCCCACAACTAGTTGCTGAATAAATGTTATTCAAGTGTATTTTGCTACATTTTCTGTTATCGTCCCTGATTTACCAGATATTAGGTTAAACCAACACAAAGCTGTTATATAACGTTTTCTTACAGCAACAACAAAAGGAAGCGATCCAGGGCTTGTGGCGCCCAACGTGGGGCTTGTCCTTAAGCTTCATATTACCGCGTCTAGTTAACAGTACGAGATTAGCTCAACGAGAAGGCTTATAGCAAGTTTTATCACAAGAGAAAGTATTTACAACTAAAAAGGGACCCTACAAGCCTGCTGTGTTACCGTTCCTTATTTATATACCAAGGACAACTCAGAAAGGCTGTATAAGGTTTACAACACACCTTGAAGAGAAAGAATGCATTGAGAATCTCCTATGAGGTCCATCGCAAACTTCTATGAGAAAAGGAATCCTGGCTTTTTTATCCCTACACAAAGCTGTACCAAATCTGCATCATTTTTGTTCGCATTAATCCAAATGACGAAATCAGGGATAGTAAAATAGCTGTATTTTTACCAGTAGATTATGCACGACTACTGTTTTCTATCAAGTAGCGTTCTTTTGTTGTTAACAAGGTCACACAGAGTAGAATATGCTGTTTCAGCTAGTATAACCTGGCCAGCATTGCCCTCAGATGTAAACAAAACACTTGCCCAGTGCGTTTACCGTACCGCTAAAGCGTGCACCACGAAACCGATTAAGGTGACTTAAGGTTATGCACATGCGTTACTAGCAACTAAATGTCTGTCAAATTTCACTCCCAAATCTAATCACATTCCTCATATATTAGTTGATTTACATAATTTTTATTGGGTATAATCAAAAACTGTCTCCTCTAGTACATGTTGAATAACCGATTTAATAATTTTTAAATTGTATCATTTTAGTTTTGTAAGAAATTGAAGCAGGAAGGCTTTGATATAAAGTATTCGTATAAAGTATATACAAAAATTTTACTACCCATTTTCTAAAGTATAATGGAGAAACGTTTGTGGGAGGTTTTGAATATGAGAAATAACCGTTTCCGAGAAAGTTGCAACGGAAGGTGTGCGCATGCGCATCTCCTCCAAAGGAGATTAAAACTGCACAGATATATTCTTGAAGGTTTGGTACATTTTTATAATAAAAATGAAAAAATATATCTTTTAAACCAAACAGCGGAGCAGTAGCTTGCAGCTGGTAACAGCCCTTATACGCCGATATCCGCACAACAGACGTGCCGAAATATCACGGGGTTTTAAGGGAATATATTAGGAAAATGGAGTCCTTATATTGCTGTTCACATTCCTCATACAGTTCATGAGTATAGCTGTCACAACATTTTATGGCGGCTGGCTCCAATCACAGGCTTAGCAGTGTGTGAAATCTGGCAGTGATTTAAATATTATTTAAGGCCACATAATTTATTTTTGAAAATTTGTGACGCGTGCACGTGGTAATCTTAGTGCAAGTTGGCGACGAAGTTCTTAGTGTCTAATACGCTGCTTACGTCACAGGAATGAAAGTACTAACCTTCCATCTAGCGGTGTGTGCTGAATTAAAAGTCTGTGAACGAGAATAATCGGAATAAAACCACAGAGAACTAAAGCTATATTTCTATTTGGCTCTGTTATGAAATTATCAAGTTATTATTCCCCAAATACCTTGTAAGATCGCAACCTAACATGCAGACATAGGCTACAAATTCCCTATATACTACATAATGAGAATGATAAACTACTTAAAGAAAAACGAAACATAAGGTAGGCACGTAATTTTCTGTGTTCTAATTAGTACAGAAAATGGCACTATATCATGTTGTATTTATTTTATAACATGATTGACCTACGCATGAACTATAAATGAACTGATAAATGAATTTGTGTGGCACGGTTTCTACTGCAACACTCGTAGCCCCTTACAAGCAGATATACCCGCACAACAAGATGTCAGTGAAGTTGCCTATACATCACGGGGTTATAAGGGAATTTCCTTGTGTCTCAGTTTGGGTGTTGTAAGAGTTATTCTGCCAAGTCCCCACAATTGATCTTTGTTATCAAATTGGGACTTTCCAGATAAATATCATGGACATTCACTCTAACAATGGTTACAGGATGATGAAAATTCTTTTTCACACCTTTCCGAAAGTGCCATGGGCATCTTTGTGTATATTTTAACATAAGAAAGAAAAACGTAATAAATCCGAGAATACTCGGGATAATACAAAAGTATTAAAATCCATTGTTATTTTTGTATATTGTTGGGCGGTTTAGTGTCACTCCTACATAGAAAATGCAAGTAATAAGCGGTGACTAGAAAACATGTAATATCTGACGTGTTGCACTCACATGACTTTCTCTAGTCTTGTACTAACCATTCTTACAAACTCTTATTCCTATATCTTCTTCGTGTTAGTTAAAATAAACATTTGTACAAATTATCTTATTGCTTATTTCCTTGTAGGTACAAGGGGAATATTAGAATACAGTAGACTTTGGAGATTGCAATCTCTTCGCACAGGTAACAAAAATGAGCAACAATGTTGTATTTAACCTAACCTCGTTTTCAGAAACATACACAAATGATAAGGAATATCTCCGAAATGGTTCGCTGTATAAAAAAAATTATTTGCCCATAAGTTGTGTATTTTAGCAAGATCTACATATTTTGTGCCATAATATTTTGTCTATCTCTTACAGTTTAACACTTATTCAAAAGTCATCCAGAGTAAACGACACTATATAGGCTATAGGCAAACAATTCAAAGTATACATTTCATGTTATAAAAATACTTTAAACATATGTTACTTTAATCAAAATCCTTACAGAAATTAACAAGAAAATCAAAATTTTCAAAAAAATTTCCATATAAACTGTAGTTATAAAGGAATTTTCTTGAAAACCTTGGAGTTGCATCCTTAAAAGAATTTAAACTTAAATGTCAACTTTGGTTTTTAACAGACCTTCCATTTTTGAGTTATGCTGTCCAAAGCTTGAAACACACACAGACACACAATTTTCAAAAATGCCTTTCTTTAGATTCGGGAGCCTCAAAACATACATTTCTGCTGAAACTTCGACATCGAATATTTTGGATGGAATACAGTACTTACTATTGTAGTAGAGGTTAAAAACTTTTGCAAGAATACTTTATGCAGGAGTAGAGAAAGTTATATCAGTGTAATACAGTAGAATTGTTTCCAGTAGAGTTAAGGAATGAAGTAGAGAAACATTTAAAGTGACAAATTTTATGATAGCCGCAAAACTTAAACGTGCCTGGCCGTTGATTATTAATATTTTTTTTCCTGTTGTACAAATTAATTTTGTGGCCGTAAACAATATTTATATCAGTGTCTGATTTCATATCGTGGCAAGGCCACGATTGGGGCCAGCCGCCATTAAATTTTGTAACAGCTGTACGCATGAACTGCGTCAGGAATGTGAACTGCAACACAAAAACTCCATTCTCCTAATAAATTCCGTTATAACCCCGTGATGTATAGGCAACTTCTCTGACATCTTGTTGTGCGGGTATATCTGCTTATAAGGGGCTAGGAGTAGAAACCGTGCCACACAAATTCATTTATCAGTTCATTTATAGTTCATGCGTAGGACAATCATGTTATAAAACAAATATAACCTAATATAATGCCATTCTCTACACTAATTAGAACACAAACATATTACGTAGACACCTTATATTTCGTTTTTCTTTAACTAATTTATCATCCTTACTATGTAATATATGGGAAAGCTTTAACTTACTTTACTTACCTGTGGTTTTATTCCGATTATTCTCGTTCAGAACCTTTTAATTCAACGCACACCACTAGTAAAAGCAAAGTGTTTTTTTTTATATTCCTCGAGGGGTAGATTGTGCGTCGTGCCTGTTATTATGGCCAGAAACTTAGGAATGGAAGTACCAACTTATGAATAAAGTCCACTGTCTGATTACGTATAGTCTGATAAAGTCCCACAACTAGTTGCTGAATAAATATTGTTCAAGTATATTTTAGTACATTTTCTGTTATCGTCCCTGATTTACCAGATATTAGGTTAGGCCAACACAAAGCTGTTGTATGACGTTTCGTTACATCAACAACAAAAGGAAACGATCCAGCCAAGTGGCGCCCAACGTGGGGCTTGTCCATAAGGTTCATGTTATCACGTCTAGTTAAAAGTACGAGCCTAGCCCAACCAGAAGGTTTATATCAAGTTTTATCACAAGAGAAAGTATTTACAACAAAGAAGGGGCCCAACAAGCGGCTGGTTTTGTTTCATCTTTTGTTACCGTCCCTGATTTATATGCCAATGACAGCACAGAAGTGTTGTATAACGTTTACAACATACCTAGAAGAGAAAGAATGCGATGAGACAATATCCAAGGAGGTCCATCGCAAACTTCTATGAGAAAAGGAATCCTGGCGTTTTAATGCTTACACAGAGCTGTACCAAATCTCCGTCATTTTTGTTCGAATTAATCCAAATGACAAAAATAGGGATAATAAAATAGCTGTATTTTTTACCAGTAGATTAAGCACGAGTACCTGTGTTCTATCATACCGAGTAGAAGATATTGCTGAAGCTAGTATAACCTGGCCAAGATTGCTCTCAGATGTAAACAAAACACTTGCATGGTGCGTTTACCGTACCGCTCGGGCGTGTACCAGCGTGGAAAAGGTCACTTAAGCTTTTCCACATGCGTCACTAGCAAATAAATTGTATAAAATTTCACTCCAATATCTAATCACATTCCTCAATATCATTTTTATTGGCTATAATAAAAAATGTCCTCTCCAGTACATGTGGAATAACTCAGTTAATTTTTTAAAAATTGTATATCTTTACTTTTGTAAGAAATTGAAGTAGGAAAACTTTGATATAACTTGACACACGAACATTGTACTACTCATTTTCTGAACTATATTGGAGAAAAGTTTGTGGGAGATTTTGAATATGAGGAAATAATCGTATCTGAGAAAATGAGTTTAAAGTTGTAATGGAAGGTGTGCGCATGCGTACTTTAATCAACAAGGAAACTGGAGTCCGTGCATTGTTTATATTCCTCAAGCAGTTCATGACTATAGCTGTCACAAAATTTAATGGCGGCTGGCCCCAATCACGGGCTTTACACGGTACGAAATGAGGCAGTGATTTAAATGGTAATCTTTCAAACACCTTTAAATTTCGCGCATATCATAAACTCTGCGCTTTTAAATGTCTGATTCCTTAACTCCTCAGGAAATATTCTGATGTATGACATTCACATGATTTTTTCACAGTCATAGTGAAAAATTAACCTATTGTTTGTGAAGGGGGGGGGGGGAGTGCCCAGCAATTTATCACAAACATCAAGGAAAGCACTGAAAAGATATTTTAGCCTATTCGATAAAAAAATACATTTTTGGATTTTTATTGCAAATATGCACCATACCTTCAAGAATATATCTGCGAAATTCTAATCTCCTAGAGAGGGAGAACACATAAGCTATAATACTTTATATAGAGGCGTAAAGTTGAATACTGCGGTGTTTTTGGAAAATGTGTGACGTGTGCACATCGGAATCGAAGTGTAAGTTAGCGGCAAAGTTCTTAGTGTCTACTACGCGTGCTTACGTCACAGGAAAGAAAGTACTAACATTGCATCTAGCGGTGTGCGCTGAATTAAAAGGTTCTGAACGAGAATAATCGGAATAAAGCCACAGAGAACTAAAACAAAGTTTCTATTTGCCTCTTCAATGAAATTATCTAGTTATTAGAGTCCAAATACCTAGTAAGATTGCACCCTAACATGCAGACATATGTTACTAATTTCCCATATATTACATAGTAAGGATAATAAACTAGTTAAATGAAAACGAAACATAAGACATCCACGTAATTTTCTGTGTTCTAATTAGTACAGAAAACGCCACTATATTATGTTATATTTATTTTATAACATGATTGTCCTACGCATGAACTGATAAATGAATCTGTGTGGCACGGTTTCTACTGCAACACTCGTACCCCTTATAAGCAGATATAGCCGCAGAACAAGATGTCAGAGAAGTTGCCTATACACCACGGGGTTATAAGGGAAAGAACCATTCTACCAAATCCCCACAATTTATTTTGGTTGTAAAATTTGGAGTTTCCCGAAAAAAATCGTAAAGATTCACTTCGATAATGGTTACAAGATCATGAAAATTCTTTTTCACACATCTCCAAAAGTGCTATGCGCATCTTCCAGCATATTTTAACACAATAAAGAACAACGTAACAAACCCGAGAATACTCGGTATAATAGAAAAGAATTAAATCCATTGTTGTTTTTGTATATTGTTGGGCGGTTTAGTCTCATTCCTACATATAACATCTAAGTAATGAGGGGCGACTAGAAAACATGAAAAGTCTGTTGCACTCACATGACTTTCTCTACTCTTATACTAACCATTCTTACAAACTCTTATTCCTATATCTTCTTCGTGTTAGTTGATCTTCATTATTACTACTATCATCATTACGCACCAACTGGGCCCGACCCACACACCGTGAGCTGTGTCCTTGTGAGGTAATTTACGCTCGCCACGGAACAGTCCAGGCACACATAACTGACAGTAAAAATCCCACACTCACGTGCTCTACTGACAACTTTTGGCCAATATTGTTACTTTTTGATCGCCCTAAATAATAACCAACGGCTATTGGCATAGTAAATCTAACAGAAGCAGTAACTTTCAGGCTTACATTTGGGAAGTCCCGAGTTCGGGTCTGAGGAAAGCCAGTATCGTTGAACCTGTCTGTGTTGTGTAGGTTAGAAAGTTTTATGACGCAATATCAGCGCAGTTGCTTGAGATGACAAAACCACCCCTAGGGCAACTACCCTTATTTTTATAAGGTAGAACGGAAGGCGCTAGTTATGTAAGTAATTAATGTGTGTATTCGGAAGATATTCGGAAAAAAACTGTTTTCTCTTGAAATTTGAAATAATTTTGGAAATCTTCATATAAAATTATGCATATGAATTGCGCCAGAACAATATATCTCGGACATCGCGTTGGACAGCGCTAGTCTAGGATTGTAGAAATTTTTATAGTTTCCTTCGGAAGGGAAGTAAAGCTGGTAGTCTGCTGTGGTAGATTCAGAGCTCGTAAAGGAACCACAAGATTGATAACGACACCTTTGAGCAAAATTAAGCGTTTTTCCAAGGTAATGTTTGTTCTGTGTGGCGGGTAGGAGGGCGATGTTCGACTCCCGTCAGACTCACAGTTACAGAAACAAATATAGCAGCGACACGGACATCTAAAACACGCCCAAGTGAAAAAGGTGATTTCCTGAAGTATTCAAATTATACACACAACTTTTTGCATAGCATTACCAGAAACTAAAGACATGTCTGTGTCAAATTATATTCCTGATATATTAGTTAATTTATATCAAGGGTAGTTTAGACTGGAGAAATTTTGTTGAAAATCCTAAGTGTTGTATGCTTGATAGATGTTAACGACTGAAACTGAGACACAAGGAAATTCTCTTATAACCCCGTGATATATCGGCAACTTCTCCGACACGAGTGTAGTGCGGGTAAATCGGCCTATAAGGGGATATTACTGCTCCGACCATAACACTGAAGTAATACTTTAAACTGGTTTCCACTTTCATCATAAAAATGCACCATACGTTCAAGAATATATCTGTAAAGTTATAGTCTCCTAGGAAGGAGAGAGCACATATTTTTGACGTCATTTTTAAAGCGGTGCACCTCTACAGTCTTTTAAATGGACATGCTCACACCGTCCGTTGCAACTTTACAGTCATTTTTCAGAGTACCAATCATTTTCTCCTATTCAAAATCTCCCACAAAGTGTTTTCCAATATAGTTCAGATAATGGGTAGTAAAATGTTTGTATATACTTTACACGAATACTTTATATCAAAGGTTTCCTCTTTCAATTTCTAAGAATTATAAAGAGATACAATTTAAAAAAAATTAACTGAGCTGTTCAACACATTTAGTTGCTAGTAACGCATGTGGAAAATATTAAGTCATATTTTTCGATTTGGTGGTGTACGCCCGAGCGGTACGGTAAACGCACTGGGCAAGTGTTCTGTTTGCAACTGAGAGCAATGCTAGCCAGGTTATACTAGCCGCAGCCGTATCTTCCTCTCAGTAGAACCTTGTTAGCATTAACAGAACGATGTTTGATAGAAAAAAAGTAGTCGTGCACAATCTACTGTTAAAAAGTACAGCTATCCTTGGTTTTGTTATTTGGATTAATTGGAACAAAACTGACGGAGATTTGGTACAGCTTTGTATAAGCATTAAAAAGCCAGGATTACTTTTCTCATCGCAGTATTTCTGTTCTAGGTGTCGTTATACAACACTTGTGTGTTGTCCTTGACATATAAATCAGGGACGGGATGAAATAAAAACAGCCGCTTGTTGGGCCCCTTTTTTGTTGCAAATATTTTCTCCTACAATAAAACTTGCTATAAACCTTCTCGTTGTGCTAGGCTCGTACTGTTAACTAGACGTGATAACAAGAACCTTAAGGACAAGTCACACGTTGGGCGCCACATGCCCTAAATCGCTTCCTTTTATTATTGCTGTAAGGAGACGTCATACAACAACTTTAAGTTGGTCTAACCTAATATCTGTTAAATAAGGGACGATAACAGAAAATGTAGTAAAATATACTGGAACAATATTTATTCACTAATTTATCAGCAACTAGTTGTGGGACTTTATCACATTATAGATTAATCAGACAATGGGATTTATCCATAAGTTGGTACTTCCATTCATAAGTTTCTGGCCTTAATAACAGGTACGGCGCACAATCTAACTCTCGAAGAATATACAAAAAACAATTTGCTCTTATTAGCGGTGTACGTTGAATTAAAAGGTTCTGAACGAGACTAATTGGAATAAAACCACAGATAACTAAAGTAAATTAAAGCTTTCCCATATATTACATAGCAAGGATGATGAACTAGTTAAAGAAAAACGAAACATTAGTGCAGAAATGACATTATATTAATTTCTATTTATTTTATAACATAATTGTCTACGCATGAACTATAAAGGAACTTATAAATGAATTTGTGTGGCACGGTTTCCATTCCAACACACGTATCCCTTATAAGCAGATATACCCGCACAACAATATTGTCAGAGAAGTTGCCTATACGTCACGGGGTTTAAGTTTCAGACTCATTCTATACTTCCACATTCTTCATGCGACTATATCTAAACTATATTCTTTCAGAGCAAATAGATTTTGCATATTTTCAAAGGTAGAATAAAATATGAAAAATTCAATGCCATAGCCGGTGTTTGAACTACGTATTTTTGGCTCTACGTGGAACAGCGCTTATCCACTGAGCTACATGGCAACTTGCCGGCACAGCGTTAAGGGGAGGAGGTTTGAGTCAAAAATATTAATTTTGTGTTTTTTGCTGATTTTGCAAGCTTAACCATCTGAAAAATTGCTAGAAGCGTCTTTAAAATAAACTTAAATTTCCAATAACTGGTATCAGTGAAAAAATATGGAAATAATATCTGAGTCATTAAACTAAAAACATTTATTTGTACCAAATTTCACACTACTAGTAAATTGTTTCTGTAAAAAATGGAGTTTAACTTATTTAAAATTAATATTGCCAGCGTAGAACTTACAACCTCCCCTTCACTTTGTTGTTATAGAAACTTACTTTTGTGCACAAATTTACCCCAATTTCTTACGAACCTTTTATTCTAGAGCAATGAAACTTTTTTCACACATTTTGGGGATGTTTGTGGTACTGCGGACGTTTTCTTATAAGACTGTCATTAAAATAGCAGATACCAGAAATTTTTCTTATCGAAAAATGTATATATTAAAGTTCACAGTTCTAGAACAAACAGTTTCTCTGAAAAGTGAGGTTAAACTTGTTAAATTTATTGTGGATAATTTCCAATTCTGCCTTTCAGAGTTTGTGTGTGTTAGAAATATCAATTATCACTGATTGTCATATAAGGAAATTACTATATTGTCGCGTTGGCATAGAAGAGCCATGCAACGCTCAATGGAGTGTGACGTGCACGTTCGGAGCAACAGAGTAACTGAACTATTCATTAGTTTTGTTATTCTGTGGTCACTGTCAAGCAGTAAAGTGAAGTATATTTCTTTGCAAACAGTTGATAACAATTGTTACTCGAAGCGTCTATAGGGAAAAGGAAACAAGGAATATATTAACGAATTGTGTGAGACAGTTCTTATAAATAATATAAAAGTCCTGAATTCCTAAGTTAAGTATTTGGATTGTATGTAAGTCGGTATTCACTCAATTGTCTGAAATACGAGATTCCCTGGTAAAACGCGAGTATATTAGAGAATTCTTAGGCGTGCCAGCAAGTTGCTATACTAGCTCACGTATAGATATTGACGAGCGAGTTCATTTTTTAACATTCCATGTATTATCATGTTTGTGAAAAACTAAGGTAGGACATTTTCATATAGCGAATAATTTTTCTGTAAAAAATTTAATACCGCTTTATTAGATACTTTTTAAAAAAAGGTATAAGCTATATCAAACTTCTACACGGATATTTTATTACCCATACTCTTAGATATATTGGAAAAAAGTTAGGTTTTGAATATGAGAAAGTATACAAAAAAATTGCATGAGAAAAATGAGTTTACAGTTGAAGTGGAAGTTGTGCGCATGTCCCTTTAAAAAGTAGAGACAGAGGCGTATGACTTTAAACAAAATGTGTTCCCCCCCTCTCTATGCGATTAAAACTTCCTAGATATATTCTTGAAGGTATGGTCCATTTTTTAAACCAAACAGTTTCAAGTAACACTTACTTCAGTGTTATGGTCGCAGCAGTAATATCCCCTTATAGGCCGATATACCCGCACAACAGACGTGTCGGAGAAGTTGCCGATACTTCACGGGGTTATAAGAGAATATATTAGGAAAATGGAATCAGTGTGTTGCTTATATTCCTCAAGCAGTTCATGACTACAGCTGTCACAAAATTTAATGACGGCTGGCCCCATCATAGCCTTGCCATGCTGTAAAACGAGGCAGTGATTTAAATAATATTTAATACTACAACATTTATTTGCACAACAGAAAACATAATAGTAATAGTAAACTTTCAGCGAGCTTTAAATTTCGCAGATACCATAATGTCTGCCGTTTTAAATGTCTGATTCCTTAACTCCTCTGGAAACATTCTAATGTAAGACACTCACATGACTTTCTCAACTTAAGCTATTGTTTGTGAAACCCCCGAAAGGGGAGGGGGGGAGAGTGCCCAGCAGTCTACCACAAACATTAAGGGAACACTGAAAAGATATTTTAGCCTATTTGATAAAAAAAATCAATTTTTTAGATTTTTATTCCAAAAATGCACCATACCTTCAAGAATATATCTAATATATAATTCTAATCTCCTAGAGAGGGAGAACACATAAGCTATAATGCCTTCTATACGGGCGTGAAGTTGAAATCTGGGTTTTTTTTTCGAAAATTTGTGACCGGTGTGTTCTGAATTAAAAGGTCCTGAACCAGAATAATCGGAATAAAGCCACAGAGACCTAAAACAAAGTTTCTATTTGCCTCTGTTATGAAATTATCTAGTTATTAAGCCTCAAATTTCCAGTATATTACATAGTAAGGATGATGAACTAGTTAAAGAAGAACGAAACATAAGGTATCCAAGTAATTTCGTTCTGTTCTAATTAGTGCAGAAAATGATATTATATTATAACATGAATGTGCTACGCATGAACCATAAATGAATTTGTGTGGCACGGTTTCTACTGCAACACTCGTACCCCTTTTACGCAGATATAGCCGCACAACAAGGATGTCAGAGAAGTTGCCTATACATCACGGGGTTATAAGGGAAAGAACCATTCCACCAAATCCCCACAATTTATTTTGGTTGCAAAATTTGGACTTTCCCGAAAAATATCGTGGAGATTCACTTTGATAATGTTTACTGGATCATGAAAATTCTTTTTCACACATCTCCAAAAGTGCTATGGGCATCTTTCTGTATATTTTAACACAATAAAGAACAACGTAACAAATCCGAGAATACTCGGGATAATATAAAATTTTTTGGGGGATAAAACTTCTTATCACAACTTCCTTCGGAAAGGAAGTGAAGCCGGTGGTCTAATGTGGTAAATTCACAACTCGTAACAGAACCACAAGTCTGATGAGGAGGCCTTTGAGCAAGAGTAAGCCAGAACCATTGTCTCAACAAATGAAACTCAAATATTTAAAGCACATTAAGCGTACGCCGAAGTGAAAAAGACGATTTTTTTGAAACATTTAAGTTTAATATTTAATTTTTTGAACAGGCATTAGTATCAGTTAATATGTGTGTAGAAAACTTCACTTGAATATCTAATCACATTTCTGATATATTAATTTATGTCATTTTTATTGGATATCATGAAAATCTCCAAAAGTTTTTTAACAACAGCGTTGATTCTTAAAAACTGGAATCTTATTACCTTTGTAACGCATTAAAGAAAATTTAAAAGGATTAATACTGCAAAATGAAAAAAAAGAATGAAAATTCTAAACGGACATTTTAAAACCAATCTCTTGCTCGATTTTTGCAGGAGAAGAGAAATTGTGAATATCAGAATATAGCAGAAAAATCATTTCCGTGAAAAATGAGTTTTAAGTTGTAATGGAAGGTGTTGACGATTGGAGCCAGCCGTCATTAAATTCTGTGAGAGCCATAGTCATGAACTGCTTGAGGAATATGAAGAACAACACGTGCACTCCATCAGAACTTCCTTCTGGAACATATAACCATAGCGGATAGAAGAGAAAGTGTGAGCTCTCCCGCTAGTTCACTGCATGATCCGTGGTCCCGTGGCAACTGACCGAAACTGCGGCGTGGCGATCGCAGTCACCTCAAAATGCGGCCGAACTGCCTAGTATGTGATTCGGAAGTACAGACAGTTTTATACGTATGCGTTGTGTGTTGTGAGTAATTAGGTACATAACTTGTGAAATTGCTTCTAATTTTGTGCATAAATGTGTGTGTTCTTCAAAACGTAAGTTTCAAGCAACATCAATAATTGATTAAAAATGCCAACTTGTTTTGTACCCGGGTGTCGTTCAGGATACACAAACTGCTCAGAAGCTAGACATTTTTTTACTCCTCCTAAAGATAAAAATCTGTTTTACAAATGGGAAAAGTCTATTCCTAGGAAAGACACTAAATTATCTGTTAAATCTAGTATTTGTGACAAACATTTTCCAGAGGACTTTTTAGTGAAAGTTGATTCATTGGTTGTGCATGGAAAACTAGTTGAAATCCCTAGAATTAAATGGCGGTTAAAGCCAAGGGCAATTCCCTGTATATTTCCTAGTTTACCCAGGTACTTAACTACAGTGCATAAATCCCGAAAATCTCCACAAAACAGAGACAAAAAATTACTGAAAAAGCAATATTCAACAATCAGTAAATTACCAGATGCAGGATCCAGTCAACCAGTTCTTATTTCAAACGCGCCGTCCTTCAACAATGAGGAATTCACAGAAAACAGTTCTAATTCCTCCAAGGTCACAAACACAAGTGTCAATAATGAAATTGCTACACTGAAGAAAAGAATTAGAAACCTCAATAGAAATTTAGTTAGAACTAAAATCCTGCTATCTAGGTTTAATTTTTCAGCGTAAAATCATGTAAGCAGATATTTCCCACTGTTCTTCGTTAATTATAATACCCATTATTGTAAAATACCATCCTATATTATGTGTCAAGGAAAGACGATGTTTCAAAACAGTATTTCCAATATTCGTGCTTACGATTTTAGGTATTTAAAATGCTAACTGATAATATGAAACCCATGTTCACCATGCATTCGTGAACTAAAGTGAAGCGACCGCGACACCAGTGCCACCTAGCAGGCGAACCATAGTAACTCCCGAAGAGCTCACACTATCTCTTCGATCCGCTATACTTCAACCTGTTTGGTTAAAAGAAATGGATTCATTCATTTTCATTATAAAAATCCACCATACCTTCGAGAATATATCTGATAAGTTTTAATCTCCTTTGAAAGAGGGAATATATAAGGGCATGCGCACACCTTCCGTTGGAGCTTTATACTCATTTTTCTAGAAAACGATTATTTTCTCATATTCAAAACCTCCCACAAACTTTTTTGCAATATAGTTCAGCACATGGGTAATAAAATGTTCGGAAAGCTATATAAAACCTTCTCTCCTTCAATTTCTTACAAAAGTAAAGAGATACAATTTAAAAAAATAACTGAGTTGTTTAACATCTACTGCAGGAGGCAGTTTTTGATTATACCCAACCAAAATGATATAAGGAATATGATTAGATATTGGAATACAATTTGATACATACATTTCTTACTTACCAGTAACGCATGCATAATATTTTAAGTCTTTATTTTAGTCTTTTTCAGTTTTCTGGTACACACCTCAGCAGTACGGTAAACGCACTGGGCAGGTGTTTTGTTTACAACAAAAGCAGCCGGTTGTTGGGCCACTTGTTTGTTGCAAATATTTTATAGAGTAATAAAACTTGGTATAAACCTTCTCGTTGGGCTAGGCTCGTACTGTTAACGTGATGACATGAACCTTAAGGACAAGCCCCACGTTGGGCGCCACAAGCCCTGGATCGTTTCCTTTTGTTCTTTCTGTAAGGAAACGTCATACAATAGGTCTGTGCTGGCGTAACCTAATGTATGGAAAATCAGGGACTATAACAGAAAATGTAGCAAAATATACTTGAACAATATTTATTAACCAAATTATCAGCAACTAGTTGTCGAACTTTAGATTAATCAGACAGTGGGCTTTATACCTAACTTGGTACTTCCAGTCCTAAATTTTTATTCATAATAACAGGTAATATGCACAATCTACCCCTCGAAGAATATACAAAAGCAGTTTCATTCTCTAATGTACCAATAGGGGACTATCTGTTGGTTGCTAAGGGCCTGAGAGACCCCTAGGAACATTTAAACTTTATGTGTTTGAACGAGTGCAGCTATGCAACGGCCTGACCAGGACATCTAATACTACAGCTTACTCGACTGTTTGTTGGAGCGATAACCTAACCTGTTTATTTGTTTAGCTCCAAGAATGACTAATCGGCAGTTACGTGTTACAGAGGTCAACCAAACTCTGTGTGTCATTATACATTACTGACGTATGTTTTTCTTGGTTATATTGCTTTGTGATTGTAAGTAGATGTTACTACTTGTCACCAATAGCAGTAAGAGCTACAAAATCATAGGAATTTGTATGAATGGCATCATCTATGTTCTTTTAAACATTGTAAAAATTATTTTCTTGTTTAACGACGCTGTCAGTTGCCAGGATCACATCAGGGTCGCCGGTGTGCCGGAATTTTGTCCCGCAGGAGTTCTTTTACATGCCAGTAAATCTACTGACATGGAGCTGTCGTTTTTAAGCACACTTAAAAACCATCGGCCTGGGCCGGGTTTGAACCTGCGACCTTGGGATCAGTAGGCCAGCGTCTAACCAACTGAGCCACCGAGACCGACATCTCTACCTTCTGATGATATCTTACACATGTATGACAATTTGTATGAATTAAGTTAATAAAGTTGTAAGTTAGATTTCACCAGGCTCCTGTATCTGCTACCTCCCATGGCTGTGTCTTGTGAAACTAATTGCATTCAGTCGTCTTTTTGCTTATTTTCTAAGATTTAAGGGAACGCCGAAATGATAGTTTAGCCTGTTTGGTAAAAAACATCGATTTTTTGTTTTTTATTCGAAAAATGCACCATACCTTAAAGAATATATGTACGAAGTTTTAACCCCCTACAGAGGGGGGAACACATATTTTGGACGCCAAGTTTATAGTGGTGCGCCTCTGTCTCTGCCTTTTAAACGGACATGCCCACTACTTCCACTTCAACTGTAACAATGATAAACTAGTGAAAGAAAAACAATGTGTTCACGTAATTTTGTTCTGTTCCAATTAGTGCAGAAAATGGGATTATATTATGTTAGATTTATTTGATAACATGATTGTCCTACGCATGAACTATAAATGAACTGATAAATGAATTTGTGTGACACGGTTTCTACTCCTAGCCCCTTACAAGCAGATATACCCGCACAACAAGATGTCAGAGAAGTTGCCTATACATCACGGGGTTATAAGAGAATTTCCTTGTGTCTATGTTTCAGAGTCCTGTAAGAGCCATTCGACCAAATCCCCACAACTGATTTTTGGTGTAAAATTGGGACTTGGTCGAAAAATATCGTGGAGATTCACTTCCATAATACTTACAAGATCATGAAAATTCTTTTTCAAACCTTTCCAAAAGTGCAATGGGCATTCTTGTGTATATTTTAACACAACAAAGAACAACGTAACGTAGGGTGGAGAAATTTTGTTGAAAATCTTACTGTTGTATGCTCGATAGATGTTAAACTTATATACCAACTTTGGTTTATAGCTGACTTTTCGTTTTTCGGTTACGCTGTCCACAGACTGACAGACACACACAAAACACAGGCCCTTTTCTGGATTCGGGGGCCTCAAAACACACATTTCCGGTGAAACTTCGACATCGAATATTTTGGGTGGAATACAGTAGTTACTACTGAAGTAGAGGAAAAAAAGCTTTTGTAAGAATACTTTATGCAAGAGCAGAGAAAGTTATGTGAGTGTAATACAGTAGAATTGTTTCCAGTAGAGTTAAGGAATCAAGTAGAGTAACATTTAAAATGACAAACTTTATCATAGCCGCAAAATTTAAAGTCAATTTTGTGCCCGTATAAAGTATTTATGTCACTGCCTGATTTCACATCGTGGCAAGGCTACGATTGGAGCCAGCCGCCATTAAATTTTGTGAGAGCCATAGTCATGAACTACTTGAGGAATATAAACAGCAACAAGTGGACTTCATCAGAATTTCCACGTGGAACAGAATTTCACAAGGAACACTTGCTAATATATTCTCTTATAACCCCGTGATGTATAGGCAACTTATCCGACACGTGTGTTGTGCGGGTGTATCGGCCTATAAGGGGATATTACTGCTCCGACCATAACACTGAAGTAAGTGTTACTTGAAACTGTTTGGTTTAAAAAACACAATATATCAGCAAAGTGTTAATACCTTAAGAGGGGGGGATAAATATAGATAAGAATATGGGTAATAAAATATCCCTTTAAAATTTTGATATTGGTTATACTTTTTTTTAAAAAAAATTAATATAATAATGCACTACTTTTATGACTTGCGATATTAAATTTTTTTAAAGAAAAATTATTCACTATATCAAAATTTCCTATCCTAAGTTATTCACAAACATAATAATAGATGGAATCTTAAAAATTTCCTCTGTCCTCAAAATCTATACGTGTGGATGTTTTTAACCATTGAGCTACCATAGCAACTTGCTGGCACGGCTAAGAATTCTCTAATATACTCGCCTTTTACCAGGGAGTCTCATATCCGAGACACTTAACCGAATAGCGTTTTACAATCCACGTACTTATCTCCGGAATTAGGGCTTTAATATTATAATATAACTGTCTCACACAATTCGTTAAAATATTCTTTATTTCCTTTTTCCCTATAGACACCTCCAATAACACAATTGTTACCAACTGTTTACAAACAAAGATATTTCACTTTACTCCTTGACAGCGGCCACAGAATAACAAAACTAATGAATAGTTCAGTTACCCAGCTGTTCCGAACGTACCCGTCACACTCCACTGAGCGCTGCATGGCTCTTCTATGCCAATGCGACAATATATTATTTTCCTTATATGACAATCAGTGATAATTGATATTTCTATCACACAGAAACTGTTATAGGCAGAATTGGAGATTAATGACAATAATTTTAAGAACTTTAACCTCACTTTTCAGTGAAACTCTTTGTTCTAGAACTGTGAACTTTAATATATACATTTTTCGTCAAGAAAAATTTCTGGTATCTATTATTTTAATGATATTGTTATAAAATAACGCCGGTACCACAAAACACAACCCCGAAATAAGCGGTAAAAGGTTCATTGTTCTAGAATAAAAGGTTCCTGAGAAAATGGGGTAAATTTGTGGAGAAAAATAAGTTTGAGAAAATAAAGAAAACAAGTACTACGCTTGGATTATTAATTTTAAGAAGTTTAACTCAAATTTTAACAGAAAAGATTTACTAGTAGTGTGAAAATTGATACACTTACAAATCGATGTTTTTTAATGTAATAAATCAGATATTATTTCCATATTTTTTCACTCATACCCATCACTAGACATTTAACTTTATTGTTAACACGGTTCTAGCAAGTTTTCAGGTGGTTAAGCTTGCAAAATCAGCAAAATACACAAAATTGATATTTTTACCCAAGCCAGCTTATCTCCTCCCCTTAACGCTGTGCCGGCAAGTTGCCATGTAGCTCAGTGGATAAGCGCTGTTCCACGTAGAGCCAAAATTACATAGTTCAAATCCCGGGTATGGCATTGAATATTTCATATGTGATTCTGTCTTTCAAAATATACTCGCGTAATCTATGTCCATTGAACAGAAGTCCCTCTGAATGAATATAGTTTAGATAGAGTCGCATGAAGAATGTGAAAGTATACAATGACTCTGAAACTGAGAAATTCCCTTATAACCCCGTGATGTATAGGCAACTTCTCTGACATCGTTGTTGTGCGGGTATATCTGCTTATAAGGGGCTACGTGTGTTGTATTTCTACATTGACTATTATTACTCAATAATTATATGTATGTAATTAATCAATGTATATTATTACAATACTATATTGAGTATTTCTATATCTTCTTCGTGTTAGTTGAGATAAACATTTGTACAAATTATCTTATTGCTTATTTCCTTATAGATACAAGGGGAATATTACAATACAGTAGGCTTTGGAGATTGTATTCTCTTTGCACAGCTAATATAGAAAATCAACAACATGTTGCACCTAAACAAAGTTAGTTTTCCGAAACGTACACAAATAACAAGGAATATATCGGAAATGGTTCACTCTAAAAAATTATTTAGACAAAGTATGTATTTTAACGAAATCTACAATTTCTAAACATTAAGATTTTCTGTATCTCTGACAGTTTGCGAGTTATTCAAAAGTCACCAAGAGTGAACAAAAATACATAAGCTGTAACCAGAAAATATACATTTCATTTGCCATAAAAGTACCTTAAATATATGTCATTTTAATCAAAATCGTTACAGTAATTTTCAAGAATATAAAAATGTTCGAAAAATTTTCCATGTAAAGGATAGTTTAGGGTAGAATGATTTTTTGATTCTGGGGTTAATACATTTCTATAACCTCTGAAAATATATCTATTTAGTTCATTAACAGCCTGAATAGCTATACTCTGCAAGTAGATATAAATGTTGATAGTGATTCATATTGATGGTGGACAGATCATTGTTTGAAACCAACAATGAAACCTTTGAAATAATTACGTACTTCAACAATAGGCTGCAAATATCTAGTAAAACAATATAAACACCGAATTTCTGATATTAGAGAAGGTATACTGAATACAGTAAACAGGGAGGGTGAAAATATTGTGTCTGCCATCCTGCAGGAGGCGGGGATGAAGCGAGGGAACCACGGGGTGTCAAGGATCACAGCTAGACAGGCCACAGGGACGTGCGGAAGTCTCTATTAGTACCAAGAACTCTTCTTTCCAACGCCAGGCCTCGCCAAGCAATCAAATACACCGCGGGTCCGGTGTTGCACAAACGCTACCTAGTGTCGACAACAGCAACTAGCTTGTGCAATCATCAGCGCCATCTGTCCGGCAGCATCAACACCACTTGCTTGAAGGCGCATCTCAAACATAAGGAAACGAAATGAAAGGAAACCAAAGTGTGAAATTAACTGAGAAGGGAAAGCCAGGGAAAAAACAATGTCAGACCTTTTTTATCGGGCGTCAAATGCTTAGTATGGCTTCCTTAGGACGGCCTTTGCCTAGAGAGACCCACAAAAATCTGAACTGCTGCGTACACTAACACGAAAACTCAGCTACCGTACACAAGGTTATGCGGTTGGCTTGTTTTTCTTTGCCCTCAAAGTGCAGTATAGAGCTGACGTGTGACTGAGTTGTTACTAGTGGACTTTATTATTTTTTTCCTTTCCTCAGTCACAGCGTGTGTTTACTTAGTATTAGTATGTGTTAACTCAGTTAGCTCGCCAAGTGAAAGCGCGATTTACGGAGAGATTTCTATGATTTCTATCTCTGGGGTAACTTTAAATATGACAAACCCACACACACTAGAAGAATTAAAACAAAATATCGGCGTGCATTTCTCAACGGAACACCGAGGCAGTTAAAGAGTGTGAATTAATAAAAACTCAATTAAAATTCGTTCTAGAGTTAAGGTTAGAAATTTAAATGATTGCAGTAGAAGAAATCTTGGCAAGGTTTCGCTCTTTTACTCAAATTTCTGCAATATGTCAGGCAGACAAGGGTGAGATGAACGCTGTTGCCAAACTGCGACCAATACACCAACAACAGTCGTGCCAAATATACAAAATAACATAACATAAACCAGTTAGAAATCTGTGTTTTTCAACTCGGGCTGTTAGCTAGCATTGTGTTAAGACATTTGACTAAACTGGTTAACTTTTGACGTAGAAAAAAGTGTTGCTTTTTCTACTCACTCTTGTACAAGCAATTCATAGAATTTTCTATATGTTTAAAATACAAATACAACGTATTAAATTCTCTACTGACCATTGTTCTAGGAAACGTAATTACCTCTTTTCCTCATAATTCACGCATTCCTCGCTATGATTGAAATAGAACTGCAACTTACATTCACACAGCCTTCTCTACTCACTTTCCTTCCTGTAGTGTTTGTCTTTGGTCAACAGTGCTTTTGCATGATATCCTACCACTGGTTTTATTTACTTATTTAGTTTATTTTTGGTCCTTAATGATATCCTAATCCTATATTAATTAATTTATGTCAAGTTTATTGGGTATCATCAAAGTTACCTCCAACAGGTGTTGAACTAGAAAGTAATTTTTAAAATTATGTCTTATTACCTTTGTAACAAATTAAAAATATTATAACGAATATCATAATTCCAAACCGACATTTCAGTACTCATATTAAAATACCAGTTCAGTGTTCTCTTAACATTTAATTAAAGATTTAACTAAACATTGCTGTTAACAAGCTGTTAGTTAACTGTTGTTAACTGGGATAACTGCGAACTACAGCTCGCAAGCGACCCGGGTACTGAACGCACCCCGATGCACCTTTGTCTACGCATCGCAGCGTTCTCTGTATCATTAACAAACAAGTGGTAAGATTCATGTCAGGTGATCTTCCTAATTGTTTGATGTTAGAATCAGAACGTCAATTGGGAAATCTACATATAAAAGAATTAACGGTTAACCAGTCGATAGTTATAGAACAAGTTACTGAAGTATTATCGTGTGCAAAAATGCCGAAGGGTTGAAACTAAAGGGTAGTAATAGAGCCTAGAGGAAAATATGTGAGTGATGTAATTTAAATGCAATTTCTGCCAATACCAATAAGTGATTTATGTCAATATGAAACGCAGTATCGAAATAGTCGGATGCAAAGAACATTTGTATTGATTTTAATCTGTATGTTGTGGAAATCAAAGTGTAAAAAATATGTTGTAACTAGTTAGGTATCTACCAGAGCCCAACAAAACCAGCGTTTCTTGCCTAAAGCAAAATAACCACTGACACCGCTCTGAATTTATTGTTTCATCAAAAGAATATGGGCCCTATTATTCTTCTAGCGCTTATCACACACCACAGTCCAATTTTCTGATCATAGTTTCGCTTGTTTTCACTGGAGCGTAGCGATAGGACTACAGTTTCAACAGACGTGTGACATTTCTCGCAGAAGATCGAGATACACCCGTTTGCAGAGATTTTCGAGGCGAACACTTCAAAGCGGTATCAACGTCATTCAGTTTCTTTTCACTGACCTCTTCCTCGAATGCTTCTTGTTCAACACCGAACCCGGTCGCATACACATCGCTAACCTGAGATCACATTCAATCTAACATCAGAATATTAACTGAGGTCAGAGTACAAGGTTAGATTGGACCGGATTGCGTTCAGTAAGTTCACAGGCAGCCACAATAGCCCCTGAACATTGTAGTTATAAGACTAACATAATCTATATTGACAAATAGAAATTAAAGTGTTTTAAACTTTCACAAGGCTTTTCCTGCCACGTCCCATGTAGTTATATAATTATATATAAATACCATTTTTTATGAGTTGTACCATACATATAAATTTAATGTAATTGATAATAATTTGTCACTAAGGGAGCTAGAAACAACTTCAAAGCTATATTAACATAAACAGAATAATTTGTCATTCAGATTATTTGCTACAGAACAAGTTAATTTTGAGCAACAATTGTAAAAACAATGACAATTTCAACATTTTCCCTAAGATCATTAGAAACACCATTAAATATTTTAACTTCTCCACTAGTAAGCAGAGGAAGTATTATATTCTACTAAAAACTTCGATGTCGGGACTTCACCAGAAAGTTTTAGAAAAAGGTTCGTCTGTGTGTTTGTCAGTCTGTGCACAGCATAACTCAAAAACGGAAACTTGGATAAAAACCAAAGTTGGTATTTAAGTTCAATGTGTTTCAAGGATGCGACACAAACATTTTGAAGAAAATTCCCCAACCCTAAACTACCCTTTACATGGAAACTTTTTCTAAAATTTTGATTTTCTTGAAAATGGCTTTAACGATTTTGATTAAAATGTCATATGTTTGAGATATTTTAATGACAAATGAAATGCATATCTTGAATTTTCAGGTTATAGCTCATGTAGCCGTATTTACTCTGGATGACTTTTGCATAACTGGTAAACCGTAAGAGATAGACCAAATCATACTATACAAAACATGTAGATCTTGCTAAAATACACAATTTATGTCTCAATAAATTTTCTTGTAGGGTGAACCATTTCGGAGATATTCCTTGTTATGTGTGTGAGTTTCGGAAAACTCACGAAAAGGATCATCGTTGTTCATTTTTTTATATGTTAAGTGGGCAAAGGCAACAGAATCCCAAAGCTTTAAAATATTTGACTATCGCACAAAGCCTACTGTATTCTAATATTCCCCTTGTACCTACAAGGAAATAAGCAATAAGATAATTTGTACAAATGTTTACCTTAACTAACACGAAGAAGATACAGGAATAAGAGTTTGTAAGAATGGTTAGTACAAGAGTAGAGAAAGTCATGTGAGTGCAACACAGCAGATATTTAAGAAATATTACCTGGGCGACGGAGCTTCGCTCGGCGTTTTTCGCCCAGTATGAACATAATAGAGAAAGAGTTGTGAATGTGATAGCTAAAAGCAAGTAGAGAAAACACTGTGAATGTAATATGTAGCATCTCTATTTTAAACATACAGAACGTGGTATGACTTATTTTAAAAGTGGGGATAAAAGTGTTTTTTGGTGCAAAATCACGTTTTTTATGGAAAACTGCTTATAGAAGAGTGAGTAGAGAAAGATATGTGAATGTGTTACCTAAGAGTGAGTAGAGAAAACACTGTGAAGGTAATATGCATGTATACAAAAATTTGATCAAATCTTTAGAATCGTTTCTGAAATACCGGGAATATATATACAAGAATTGCGCAGTAGAAGCGGGAATAAAAAATGTTATTTTTTATGCAAAATCGCGTCTTTTCGGGAATTACACCTATATAGTTGAACTTAAAAAGCAAAACTCTATCTGAATACAAAATTTGATCGAAATCGTTAGAGCCGTTTTCCAAGTTGCACGGAATATATCTACAAGAATTGCTCATTTCAATATATAATAATTTACGAAATATACAAATGGTTTGACCTCGTTGTTTAAATTGAACTAAATATGCTTTTTTTAAACCTTTTAGAACACTAAAACACACATTGGAGCACTCTCCTAGTTATACTTTGAAGGGTCCATAGGGGTAGAAATAACCTTAATTAAAGACCAATTTACACTCACCCCCCCCCTCCTGCTGTTGATCACGGACCCCTGGGATGACTTAACCACTAGGGGAAATCAACCATTCCTTTGTGTTACTATTCACAGTGTGCAAATCAAAGCCAGCGGACCAAGTTTCGTAAACTAGATCGTTACCTCAGATTCAGGACGGCAATGACGTCACAAGCGGTCACGTTATACTTACAATGGCAAGAAAACTGCAATAAAAAGAAAACACAAACACGACTTCCTCTACTCTTCTTCTTACAAACTCTTATCCCTATATCTTCTTCGTGTTAGTTGAGATAAACATTTGTACAAATTATCTTATTGCTTATTTCCTTGTAGGTACAAGGGGAATATTAGAATACAGTAGACTTTGTGCGATAGTCAAATCTTTTAAAACTTCCGTTCTCTTTGCACGCTTAACGTATAAAAAAAATGAACAACGATGTTCCATTTCACGAAATTTTAAGTTTTCCAACACTGACATAATTAACAAGGAATATCTCCGAAATGGTTCACTCTACAAAAAAATTTATTCAGACATAAATTGTTGTGTTTTAGCAAGATCTACATTTTTTGTATAGTAAGATTTTGTCTATCTCTTACGGTTCACGAGCTATTCAAACGTTATCCAGAGTAAACAGGACTACATAGGCTATAGGTAGAAAATTTGAGATATACATTTCATTTGTCATAAAAATACCTCATACATACGGCATTTTAATCAAAATCGTTAGAAGCATTTTCAATAAAATAAACATTTTTGAAAAATTCCATGTAAAGCGTAGTTTAGGGTGGGCAAATTTTCTTCAAAATCTTCCCATGCTATCCTTGAAAGATTTTAAACTTAAATACCTATTTTGGAACAAACACACAGACACACACAGGGACCTTTTTCTAATAACGCCTTTTTTTTGGATTCAGGGGCCTTAAAACATATATTGCCACTAAAATCTTGACATCGAATTTTTGGTTGGAGAAAGTGAAAATTCTCATTGATATGAAAATTTACAAGAGCACTTGTACTTTTCCCAATGAGGAAATCGTTCTTCGATTTTTATGTCCTGGGCATACAAACAATAGAAATACAAAGCCATCAAATAGCGAAAAGCTCTTAAAGCGTTCCTAGTATGAAAGGGAAGTACTGATTACTTCTGATGCTCACTAAATCGTTATTCATTAAGCTACAACTGTTGTTCGTTTCAAATCAGAAGCTTCACGTGGCCATATATCCCCTTACAGTGCCACGCCTCTAGCCCCGTATTGCACCTGTCAGCAGTGCATTGGTCAGTAGTTATGGCTCACACCATACCAGACCCGTAAGACGATAAAATGAACCCGAAATATACATTTTACTAAAAGGTTTTGTGCAGGTATAAGGAACTATATCATAAACCGTTTTTGGTCGGAAACATGTTTTGAGGCCCCCTGAAAAGTCCGTTAATGTTGGTATTTAGAGTTAAAACCTTTTAACAATGTGAAACGAAGATTTTGAAGAAAATAACCCCACCCTAAACTACCCTTTACATGGAAAATTTTTCTAATATTTTGATTTTCTTGAAAATGGCTCTAACGATTTTGATTAAAATGTCATATGTTTGAGATATTTTTATGACAAATGAAATGTATATCTTGAATTTTCTGGCTATAGCCCCTGTAGTCGTATTTACTCTGGATGACTTTTGTATAACTGGTAAACCGTTAGAGATAGACCAAATCATACTATACAAAAAATGTAGATCTTGCTAAAATATACAATTTATGTCAAAATAAATTTTCTTGTAGGGTTAACCATTTCGGAGATATTCCTTGTTATGTGTGCGAGTTTCGGAAAACTTAGAACTTTCGTGAAATGGATCATCGTTGTTCATTTTTTTATATGTTAAGTGAGCAAAGACAACAGAATCTCAAAGCTTTAAAACATTTGACTATCCCACAAAGCCTACTGTATTCTAATATTCCCCTTGTACCTACAAGGAAATAAGCAATAAGATAATTTGTACAAATGTTTATCTCAACTAACACGAAGAAGATATAGGAATAAGAATGGTTAGTACAAGAGTAGAGAAAGTCATGTGAGTGCAACACATCAGATTTTTTATATTTTAGCCGTGCAAAGAAAACAAAATCTCAAAGGTTTAAAAGATTTGAGTATTCCTCAAAGACTACTGGATTTCTATATTGCCCTTGTACCTACAAGGAGAAGAAGATAAAGGAATAAAATTTGTAAGAATAGTATACGAGTAGAGAAGGTCATGTGAGTGCAGTACATGAGGTTTTTAACGACAAACTCAGTGTTTTATTTTAATCTTGATTTTCATTTTCAGCTAAGAAGGTCGTTAATTTGGATGTTTGTTCCAGACAGACAGACAGAAGCGCTCGCTGCTACTCACCCCGAAGCGTTTTGGTATGCTTCGCACTTGCAGGAGTTAAATTTACCTAGGTAATTATCCACAACTAACATTCTGCGCAAACTGTTCGCATTTTCAGGAACGAAGCATTGCAATTACAAAGGGGATCTGCAGTAATTTAACTTGTAAAGCACACAAACTCCATCTAGTTTAGAGCGAGGCTATTATGTGCTCTGATAAAACTAGTTTACTCTCATATAAACCTTTTATATACCAGTCAGGTTCACAAACACTTGTATTCTATAGAACTTGCATAGTAACTTCAAGAAGTAAGTTATCCATAAACTGCCTCGAGGTGTTTCTCTCAACATAATGTTTTGTATGACGTTCTTGGGGTGTAATTTCTGTTATTAGTTTCTCCAAAATTCCTTACAGAAGGTATAGCAAGTTGTACTGGCAACCCAACTACATGTAAATAGTTCAAACATGCACCACGAGAGTGCTAATGTATATAGTTGAACTTAATAAACTAGATACCGCCACCAGTATCTTGCACAAGACGGCCGGTCCATAACGCAACGATTGCAAGTTAAAATAGAGGGGCACCACATACTAACTAACTAACTGCTGCTGTTCGAGCTGCTTGGTATTAGCACAGCATGCGCTGCCTGTTCTGAAACATATGAATGTATGTATATATTTTCTGCGAATGGGTATTACCCGGTGGCAGAGTTAAATGTACAAATTAAGGTTACAAACAAAGTGCACAAACAATAGTAATATAATCATAATACAATAAAGAACAATAATAAAAATATAGATGAAATGCACTCAATGATAATTAACACTCATTAATTAATTATCCTGTCAGTATAACCAAATTAAATTTAGCATTAGTATTCACCATTAGTTCAATAAATGTCAAAAATACACGTGCGTAAACTTTATAGTAAATTACACAGCATTTACTTGATTTACGATATTGTCACCGCGCCCGATGCATCTAATTGCCGACAACAGCAGTGTCACCCATCGCATTATTGTCGGCGCTACCGCAAAGGAGCCGAAGGAAAGAGACAGAGAATGGCCGCATTGTTGGGGCGCTTGCCGAAAGAGAGAAAAGGATAGAGGCTACTGGAATCTTCTACTTTGTATATCTCGCCGCAATAAGTGAACGTTCCTGAAGCTTCCAGAATAGTGCCTGGGAGATATAAATAGCGGTAAAGTGTGAGAAGAGTCAGACGTATGTGAAGGCTGAGTAGTCGTGCCGACGGAGACGGACAGACGATGTGGAGAGTTGTGCCGACGGAGAAGAGTTAGTTCTTTGTGTTACGAGTTCGGAGCCGTGCTGTTGGAGAATCGGAAAAGACTTTCTTGTTGTTGCAACGAGTGTACAAAGTTACTGTTTACGGAAATAAAAGTGTTTATCTCGACTACATCTGTCGTACTTTACTTTACACCCACAAAAGTTACACTGGTGTCAGAAGTGGGATTCGTCGAATTGCTTCTAGTTTCATTACATCGTCAGAAGTTGCAACGTTAGAACCAAGATGGAGGGAGATTCGGGAACCAGAATGATAGCAAAGATGAAAGAATTATTCGCCGAAATGAAGACAGAAATGTCCAAGAGGAAGACGGCAAACGACAACCTCGCTGCCAAAATGGAAACGTCAAACCACAACCTCGCTGCCAAAATGGAAACGACAAACAACAACCTCGCTGCCGAGCTGAAAGAAGAAATGAAGGCGGCAAACGACAACCTCGCTGCTGAACTGAAAGACATGAAAACGACAAACGACAACCTCGCTACAGAAATGAAGACGGCAAACGACAACCTCGCTGCCGAGCTGAAAGAGATGAAGACGGAGCTATCGGCGAAAATTGATGGCGAACTGATTGGCGTGACGGAAGACGTGGAAGAACTCGGCGAAAAGGTGGTAGACCTCTGCCAGCACGTGGACGTCGTGGAGGACGACGGGGAACGTCTTGGCGCCCTGGTAGTAAGAGTTGACGAGAGCGTCAAAGTACTGGATGCCAGGGGCAGACGGAATAGCGCGGAGCCGGGGAGGGAGCACCTAGTGGCCGAGGCGACAGCTGCGCCCGTTTCAGATGATGTGAGGGAAGACGTGAAACAACTCGGCGAACTGATTGGCGTGAGGGAAGACGTGGAACTACTCGGCGAACTAATTGGCGTGACGGAAGACGTGGAACAACTCGGCGAACTGATTGGCGTGAGGGAAGACGTGCAACAACTCGGCGAACTGATTGGCGTGACGGAAGACGTGGAACAACTCGGCGAACTGATTGGCGTGACGGAAGACGTGGAAGAACTCGGCGAAAAGGTGGAAGACCTCTGCCAGCATGTGGACGTCGTGGAGGACGACGGGGAACGTCTTGGCGCCCTGGTAGTAAGAGTTGACGAGAGCGTCAAAGTACTGGATGCCAGGGGCAGACGGAATAGCGCGGACCCGGGGAGGAAGCACCTAGTGGCCGAGGCGACAGTTGCACCCGTTTCCGATAACGAAAGTGTACGTCTCGGGGAAGACAAAGGGGCAGTTCAGGGACGTCGTCGAGGATCCTGTGGAGGAGTGTGTCGGGTACGTAACCAACCAGGATATGACGTGGAGGACCATCAGCAGGGAAGCGCACAAGCAAACGAGCAACACGCGAGAACCGACTTGGCGTGTGACATGGGGGGACCGTCGGAGCCATCCAATCACCTGACGCATAGTGCTGTGAACAGAAGAATGATGGACATCATCTTGGACGGCAGGATACAGGAGAGGCCGTGCCGAGCACGAGTGAACACGAGTGCAGCGGTGGACACGACTCGCGCGGATGTGGTGGGGTTTGTTGCCGGACCCATCGGAAGCAAGGTGGCTGCGAAGGTGCGCCAGAGAGGTCGGCGGACATGGTACCCAGTGAGCCGTTTCCAAGTGCGCAGGATGGCCCGTCAACACACCAGGAAGAAGGGCAACTGGACGAGGGACCGTCAAGACCGGCGGTACTGTTGCAGAATTTCGAAGCAGGATGGCATACATCGTCCTACCCAGACCAAGGGACACTATCCGACAGCGATACCTAGGATCGTGCCTCCTGGAGAAGAGGTTCGATGGGTTGGCCCACCGGGGCGCAAGGGAGATGCTGCAGTGATAGTGCTGGTCGGGACGACCAGCTCTGAGGAGGGAGCAGTGTCACCGCGCCCGATGCATCTAATTGCCGACAACAGCAGTGTCACCCATCGCATTATTGTCGGCGCTACCGCAAAGGAGCCGAAGGAAAGAGACAGAGAATGGCCGCATTGTTGGGGCGCTTGCCGAAAGAGAGAAAAGGATAGAGGCTACTGGAATCTTCTACTTTGTATATCTCGCCGCAATAAGTGAACGTTCCTGAAGCTTCCAGAATAGTGCCTGGGAGATATAAATAGCGGTAAAGTGTGAGAAGAGTCAGACGTATGTGAAGGCTGAGTAGTCGTGCCGACGGAGACGGACAGACGATGTGGAGAGTTGTGCCGACGGAGAAGAGTTAGTTCTTTGTGTTACGAGTTCGGAGCCGTGCTGTTGGAGAATCGGAAAAGACTTTCTTGTTGTTGCAACGAGTGTACAAAGTTACTGTTTACGGAAATAAAAGTGTTTATCTCGACTACATCTGTCGTACTTTACTTTACACCCACAAAAGTTACACTGGTGTCAGAAGTGGGATTCGTCGAATTGCTTCTAGTTTCATTACATCGTCAGAAGTTGCAACGTTAGAACCAAGATGGAGGGAGATTCGGGAACCAGAATGATAGCAAAGATGAAAGAATTATTCGCCGAAATGAAGACAGAAATGTCCAAGAGGAAGACGGCAAACGACAACCTCGCTGCCAAAATGGAAACGTCAAACCACAACCTCGCTGCCAAAATGGAAACGACAAACAACAACCTCGCTGCCGAGCTGAAAGAAGAAATGAAGGCGGCAAACGACAACCTCGCTGCTGAACTGAAAGACATGAAGACGACAAACGACAACCTCGCTACAGAAATGAAGACGGCAAACGACAACCTCGCTGCCGAGCTGAAAGAGATGAAGACGGAGCTATCGGCGAAAATTGATGGCGAACTGATTGGCGTGACGGAAGACGTGGAAGAACTCGGCGAAAAGGTGGTAGACCTCTGCCAGCACGTGGACGTCGTGGAGGACGACGGGGAACGTCTTGGCGCCCTGGTAGTAAGAGTTGACGAGAGCGTCTAAGTACTGGATGCCAGGGGCAGACGGAATAGCGCGGAGCCGGGGAGGGAGCACCTAGTGGCCGAGGCGACAGCTGCGCCCGTTTCAGATGATGTGAGGGAAGACGTGAAACAACTCGGCGAACTGATTGGCGTGAGGGAAGACGTGGAACTACTCGGCGAACTAATTGGCGTGACGGAAGACGTGGAACAACTCGGCGAACTGATTGGCGTGAGGGAAGACGTGCAACAACTCGGCGAACTGATTGGCGTGACGGAAGACGTGGAACAACTCGGCGAACTGATTGGCGTGACGGAAGACGTGGAAGAACTCGGCGAAAAGGTGGAAGACCTCTGCCAGCATGTGGACGTCGTGGAGGACGACGGGGAACGTCTTGGCGCCCTGGTAGTAAGAGTTGACGAGAGCGTCAAAGTACTGGATGCCAGGGGCAGACGGAATAGCGCGGACCCGGGGAGGAAGCACCTAGTGGCCGAGGCGACAGTTGCACCCGTTTCCGATAACGAAAGTGTACGTCTCGGGGAAGACAAAGGGGCAGTTCAGGGACGTCGTCGAGGATCCTGTGGAGGAGTGTGTCGGGTACGTAACCAACCAGGATATGACGTGGAGGACCATCAGCAGGGAAGCGCACAAGCAAACGAGCAACACGCGAGAACCGACTTGGCGTGTGACATGGGGGGACCGTCGGAGCCATCCAATCACCTGACGCATAGTGCTGTGAACAGAAGAATGATGGACATCATCTTGGACGGCAGGATACAGGAGAGGCCGTGCCGAGCACGAGTGAACACGAGTGCAGCGGTGGACACGACTCGCGCGGATGTGGTGGGGTTTGTTGCCGGACCCATCGGAAGCAAGGTGGCTGCGAAGGTGCGCCAGAGAGGTCGGCGGACATGGTACCCAGTGAGCCGTTTCCAAGTGCGCAGGATGGCCCGTCAACACACCAGGAAGAAGGGCAACTGGACGAGGGACCGTCAAGACCGGCGGTACTGTTGCAGAATTTCGAAGCAGGATGGCATACATCGTCCTACCCAGACCAAGGGACACTATCCGACAGCGATACCTAGGATCGTGCCTCCTGGAGAAGAGGTTCGATGGGTTGGCCCACCGGAGCGCAAGGGAGATGCTGCAGTGATAGTGCTGGTCGGGACGACCAGCTCTGAGGAGGGAGCAGTGTCACCGCGCCCGATGCATCTAATTGCCGACAACAGCAGTGTCACCCATCGCATTATTGTCGGCGCTACCGCAAAGGAGCCGAAGGAAAGAGACAGAGAATGGCCGCATTGTTGGGGCGCTTGCCGAAAGAGAGAAAAGGATAGAGGCTACTGGAATCTTCTACTTTGTATATCTCGCCGCAATAAGTGAACGTTCCTGAAGCTTCCAGAATAGTGCCTGGGAGATATAAATAGCGGTAAAGTGTGAGAAGAGTCAGACGTATGTGAAGGCTGAGTAGTCGTGCCGACGGAGACGGACAGACGATGTGGAGAGTTGTGCCGACGGAGAAGAGTTAGTTCTTTGTGTTACGAGTTCGGAGCCGTGCTGTTGGAGAATCGGAAAAGACTTTCTTGTTGTTGCAACGAGTGTACAAAGTTACTGTTTACGGAAATAAAAGTGTTTATCTCGACTACATCTGTCGTACTTTACTTTACACCCACAAAAGTTACAATATTTTTCGAAAATTTCTTCACAGATGAAGGACAGCCCTGAAAGACTGCTACAGGTAATTCATTCCATTCCTCAATGGTTCTATTAACAAAGGAGAACTTTCCTACGTCGGTTCTGTGCCTTCTACCTTTAATTTTATACAAATGATCCTTTCTTCCGTAATATGTAGGGTTGTCCAATCTTTCACTAATACCCACCCATGCATTTGAACCACGATATGCTTGAAATAATGCGCATAACCTCTGCCTCTTACGCCGGACTTTTAGAGACTCCCATTCAGTCTCCTCCCGCTTTTTAGGCCCAAAACATTTACCTCGTTTTATAAATTTTATAGCTCTTCTCTGTATTCTTTCTAGCGAATCAATTTGACTAAGTCTATATGGGTCCCAACATACTGCTCCATATTCCATAATCGGCCGCACCAAAGATTTGTAGGCAATTTCCCTGGACCTTCCGCTCCCTTTTTTCAGTAGATTCATTAAGAAATGTAACGCTTTCCACGCTTTCCTGGATGTAGAATTTACCTGGTCGTCCCAGCCAACATTACTCGCCAGGTACACTCCCAAATACTTGCAGCTATCTACCTGCAGAATTTTTTCTCCGCCCATGTGGTAGTTATGAAGAATTTCCCTCTTAGATCTTCTAAATGCAATGGGCTTACTTTTCTTAGCATTAATCGTCATCTTATTTGTAGCAGCCCAATTACTAATTCCATTTAAATCACCCTGAAGCACGGACTCATCTATGGCATTCCGAATTTTATTATAGATAATGCAATCGTCTGCAAACAGTTTTATCTGACATTTAATATTTGCACTTATATCATTAACAAAAATAAGAAAAAGTAGTGGACCCAGTACTGAGCCTTGGGGTACTCCCGAACTCACTGTGCCTCTCTCGGAGATTTCTTTAGCTACTTTTACCTGCTGTGTTCTCCCATCCAGAAACGCTTTGACCCATAAAACCACTCGTTTGTCTGTTCCTGTGCCAGCTAGTTTCCCAATAAGTAAATTATGTGGCACTACATCAAATGCTTTAGAAAAGTCTATTACCACTGCATCAGTTCTCCCTCCTGCGTCCACTTCATCTGCTAAGTCTTGCAATAAGGAAGTTAATTGACTTTCGCACGAGTACCCAGGGCGAAACCCATGTTGCGCTTCCTTGAACCATTTTTTGTTTTCTAACTCCTCCCTTATATATTCTGCTATTAAATGCTCCATCAACTTACACACTATTGACGTTAAACTAACTGGTCGATAATTATTTATTTCTGTTTTATTACCCCCTTTATAAATAGGAACTACAATAGCGGTTTTCCAGTCTTCTGGTAAGTCACAGTTATTGATTGACATGTTAAACAAAAACATTAGATAGGGAATCACAGCTTCTCCCCCAATCTTCAATATTTCAGTACTTATGTTATCGGGCCCCCTCGACTTTCAATTCTGCAACATCTTGATCCTTTTGCGTAATTTGCAAGCCATTATTTGAAAAGTAGATTCCCCACTATCTCCAATTACCTGTTCAGCATTATCATCCAATTTATGAAAAATAGATACAAAATGTGAATTTACTGCGTTCGCTTTGTCCTTATCGCTTACTATAGCAATCCCATTTACGCTAAGATCTGGTATACTCTCCTTATTGCCCCTGCTTCTATTTACATAATTGTAAAAGGATCTCCAACAGTTATTTGCCCTGCCAAAATTTTGTTCAAAAAACCGTTCTTGTGCTTGCAACTTTTCGTCTTGTAATTGTTTAGACAATTCCTTAAATCTATTAAAATGCCATTCGGATTTCTTCCTTTTATTAAACGCTCGCCTGGCTTTTCTTTTAAGTATCCTAATAGATTTTGTATAAAATTCTGGATCAGCGTTTTGTTTAATAATTTTGTATGGAACGTGCTTTTCAATTGTTTCCGAAATCAGTGTTTTGAAACTAACCCATGTTGCATTTACCCCGGAAGCAGATTGTACAAATAGCCTATATTGTTCACGGAGGAATATTTGAATAGCGGTCACGTCAGCACTGCGAAAATTCCAACTAATTACTTCTTCCCCTTCAGACCGGTTTTTCCGCCCCTTCCGGTTGAGTTCTAGTTGTACACTGCTGTGGTCACTTATACCTGGTAAAACAGCGTCTGAGGAAAACATGTATGTACAATAGATCGCTCTTTTCGGGTGCGGGTGGAGGGGAAGTTGTCCTCGGTCAGACACATAGCGGCTGGAGTTCCGGAAGGTATACTCCACTCAACCATGCCTACACACGCTTGTACCGTGCCATCGTTCCGTCCCTGATTCTGTACGGGTGCGAGGTTTGGGGACATGGCACCCTGAGACAACTATATCCCATACTCCACTCAACCATGTCTACACACGCTTGTACCGTGCGATCGTCCCGTCCCTGATTCTGTACGGGTGCGAGGTCTGGGGACATGGCGCCCTGAGACAGCTATATCCCATACTCCACTCAACCATGCCTACACACGCTTGTACCGTGCGATCGTTCCGTCCCTGATTCTGTACGGGTGCGAGGTTTGGGGACATGGCACCCTGAGACAACTATATCCCATACTCCACTCAACCATGTCTACACACGCTTGTACCGTGCGATCGTCCCGTCCCTGATTCTGTACGGGTGCGAGGTCTGGGGACATGGCGCCCTGAGACAGCTATATCCCATACTCCACTCAACCATGCCTACACACGCTTGTACCGTGCGATCGTCCGGTCCCTGATACTGTACGGGTGTGAGGTCTGGGACATGAGCCCTGAGACAACTATATCCCATACTCCACTCAACCATGTCTACACACGCTTGTACCGTGCGATCGTCCAGTCCCTGATACTGTACGGGTGCGAGGTCTGGGACATGAGCCCTGAGACAACTATATCCCATACTCCACTCAACCATGCCTACATACACTTGTACCGTGCGATCGTCCCGTCCCTGATACTGTACGGGTGCAAGGTCTGGGACATAGCGCCTTGAGACAGCTATATCCCATACTCCACTCAACCATGTCTACACACGCTTGTACCGTGCGATCGTCCCGTCCCTGATTCTGTACGGGTGCAAAGTCTGGGACATGAGCCCTGAGAGAGCTATATCCCATACTCCACTCAACCATGCCTACACACGCTTGTACCGTGCGATGGTCCCGTCCCTGATTCTGTACGGGTGCAAGGTCTGGGACATGAGCCCTGAGACAGCTATATCCCATACTCCACTCAACCATGTCTACACATGCTTGTACCGTGCGATCGTCCCGTCCCTGATTCTGTACGGGTGCAAGGTCTGGGACATGGCGCCCTGAGACAGCTATATCCCATACTCCACTCAACCATGTCTACACACGCTTGTACCGTGCGATCGTCCCGTCCCTGATTCTGTACGGGTGCAAGGTCTGGGACATGGCACCCTGAGACAGCTATATCCCATACTCCACTCAACCATGCCTACACACGCTTGTACCGTGCGATCGTCCTGTCCCTGATTCTGTACGGGGGCAAGGTCTGGGACATGGCGCCCTGAGACAGCTATATCCCATACTCCACTCAACCATGCCTACACACGCTTGTACCGTGCGATCTGTACGGGTCCCTGATCCTGTACGGGTGCGAGGTCTGGGACATGGCACCCTGAGACAACTATATCCCATACTCCAGACAACCATGCCTACACACGCTTGTACCGTGCGATCGTCCCGTCCCTGATTCTGTACCGGTGCAAGGTCTGGGACATGGCGCCCTGAGACAGCTATATCCCATACTCCACTCAACCATGCCTACACACGCTTGTACCGTGCGATCGTCCCGCCCCTGATTCTGTACGGGTGCGAGGTGTGGGGACATGGCGCCTTGAGACAACTATATCCCATACTCCACTCAACCATGTCTACACATGCTTGTACCGTGCGATCGTCCCGTCCCTGATACTGTACGGGTGCGAGGTCTGGGACATGAGCCCTGAGACAACTATATCCCATACTCCACTCAACCATGTCTACACACGCTTGTACCGTGCGATCGTCCCGCCCCTGATTCTGTACGGGTGCAGGGTCTGGGACATGGCGCCCTGAGACAGCTATATCCCATACTCCACTCAACCATGCCTACACACGCTTGTACCGTGCGATCGTCCCGTCCCTGATACTGTACGGGTGCAAGGTCTGGGACATGAGCCCTGAGACAACTATATCCCATACTCCACTCAACCATGCCTACACACGCTTGTACCGTGCGATCGTCCCGTCCCTGATACTGTACGGGTGCAAGGTCTGGGACATGAGCCCTGAGACAACTATATCCCATACTCCACTCAACCATGCCTACACACGCTTGTACCGTGCGATCGTCCCGTCCCTGATTCTGTACGGGTGCAAGGTCTGGGACATGGCGCCCTGAGACAGCTATATCCCATACTCCACTCAACCATGTCTACACACGCTGGTACCGTGCGATCGTCCCGTTCCTGATTCTGTACGGGTGCGAGGTCTGGGACATGGCGCCCTGAGACAGCTATATCCCATACTCCACTCAACCATGTCTACACACGCTTGTACCGTGCGATCGTCCCGTTCCTGATTCTGTACGGGTGCGAGATCTGGGGACATGGCGCCCTGAGACAGCTATATCCCATACTCCACTCAACCATGTCTACACACGCTTGTACCGTGCGATCGTCCCGTTCCTGATTCTGTACGGGTGCGAGATCTGGGGACATGGAGCCCTGAGACAGCTATATCCCATACTCCACTCAACCATGTCTACACACGCTGGTACCGTGCGATCGTCCCGTTCCTGATTCTGTACCGGTGCGAGGTCTGGGACATGGCGCACTGAGACAGCTATATCTCATACTCCACTCAACCATGTCTACACACGCTTGTACCGTGCGATCGTCCCGTTCCTGATTCTGTACGGGTGTGAGGTTTGGGACATGGCGCCCTGAGACAACTATATCCCATACTCCACTCAACCATGTCTACACACGCTTGTACCGTGCGATCGTCCCGTCCCTGATTCTGTACGTGTGTGCGGTCTGGGACATGGCGCCCTGAGACAGCTATATCCCATACTCCACTCAACCATGTCTACACATGCTTGTACCGTGCGATCGTCCCGTCCCTGATTCTGTACGGGTGTGAGGTTTGGGACATGGCGCCCTGAGACAACTATATCCCATACTCCACTCAACCATGTCTACACACGCTTGTACCGTGCGATCGTCCCGTCCCTGATTCTGTACGGGTGCGAGGTTTGGGACATGGCGCCCTGAGACAACTATATCCCATACTCCACTCAACCATGTCTACACACGCTTGTACCGTGCGATCGTCCCGTCCCTGATTCTGTACGGGTGCGAGGTCTGGGACATGGCGCCCTGAGGCAGCTATATCCCATACTCCACTCAACCATGTCTACACACGCTTGTACCGTGCGATCGTCCCGTCCCTGATTCTGTACGGGTGCGAGGTCTGGGACATGGCGCCCTGAGGCAGCTATATCCCATACTCCACTCAACCATGTGCACACACGCTTGTACCGTGCGATCGTCCCGTCCCTGATTCTGTACGGGTGCGAGGTCTGGGGAACGGTGACTCGTTCCACCATCACTGCTTGTAACATAAAGTACGTTGTTCAGATTAAAGAGAACGAAGTAATTACTTAGGAGTGTTGTGATGTTGTGTATTGTAGGTACAGCCTGCAACCCACACACCCACCCACCCTGTTTAGTACGTTTTCTTATACAGTAATATAATCAAGTAATTAAAACAAACATGGCCATCTTTCCGCTACAGAGAATGCGCAAGGGCGACTTATAAACCCACAGAAGAAGCTAAATTCGTGGTATTAGCAATGTTTTGAAGTTTTTTCTTTCACAGCGACATTTTTGTTGTTGAAGCACGACAACGTCTGTCGGGTCCGCTAGTATAACAGCTTCAATTTTCCATGATTATACTAATTATCAATACAATTAATGGTTTTAATACACCTTCCTTACATTAAGGAGTAGAAAAATTTAAAGATCAAAAGGCTGTAAAAGAAATTTCTACCCTCAAGAAAATGAAAGATGGTAGCACTTTAAAAAAATTTTTCCTTACCATCCTTGGGTTAATAATAAATTTTGAAGGAATATGGAATAACTTTGGTCCCGGAAAATAAATTTAATGTACAAACAACTACATTTTTCTAAAAGGGATAAAATTTCAAATTATAAAAATTCTTGCATTTATCAATTTAGCTGTTAGAATGTAGGGGCATTTTACGAGCATTAAATTGATAAATCAGCTATGCCCGAACATTTTTGGTCATTTAATCATGAAATAAATCCAGAGAATGAATGATTAAAACTATTAAATGGACCTATAGATCTAATGGTTTGGAAAAATATATTCATTTTAAAAAACGGGAACCGGCTTACGAATTTTGAAATACCACGGACAGATTGTATTTATAGGTTTTTATGTTCAGAAGTTGGCGACAAAGAAATCTTAATTTGAGCGTCGGTAACTATGGTAACTTGTTAAAATGGCTTTAAAACTGTGTTTGATGCAACTTGAAACTTGAGAACATTTCAAAAACTTGCATTAATTACTAGGTTATTAGTTTCCAATGTGCTCTGATTATAGATTCTGTTGCTACAGTGTTAATTGCTTCAATTTTGCTCGATTTAATGTTTCATTTTATTAAAACATATGTGTTACACTCACATGACTTTCTCTACTCTTGTACTAACCATTCTTACAAACTCTTATTCCTATATCTTCTTCGTGTTAGTTAAGATAAACATTTGTACAAATTATCTTATTGCTTATTTCCTTGTAGGTACAAGGGGAATATTAGAATATAGTAGCGTTTGTGCGATAGTCAAATGTTTTAAAGCTTTGAGACTCCGTTCTCTTTGCACACTTAACATATAAAAAAATGAACAACGATGTTCCATTTCACGGAAGTTTCAAGTTTTCCGAAACTCACACACATAACAAGGAATATCTCCGAAATGGTTCACTCTACAAGAAAATTTATTCAGACATAAATTGTGTATTTTAGCAAGATCTACATTTATTGTATAGTAAGATTTGTTCTATCGCTAACGGTTTACTAGTTATGCAAAAGTCATCCAGAGTAAGGAGGACTTCAGTGGCTATAGGCAGAAAATTCAAGATATACATTTCATTTGTCATAAAAATATCTCAAACATGTGCCATTTTAATTAAAATCGTTACAGCCATTTTCAAGAAAATCAAAATTTTCGAAAAAGTTTCCATGTAAAGGGTAGTTTAGGGTGGAGGAATTTTCTTCAAAGCCTTCGTGTCGTATCATTAGAGGGTGTTTAACTTAAATACCAACATTGGATTCTAATTGACTTTTCGTTGTTGAGTTATGCAGGTTTATATACAGATAAACACACACACACACACACGGAATGCTCTTTTGGAGTCAGAGGGCCTCAAAACATACATTTCCGGTGAAGATAGTGTAGACCACTGTTGCACTGAGCCCTTCAATTTCAGCTTGATAAATATTAAAGCTAGGATGTGAGATAAACTAGTGGTTGAATTGCAACTTGAGTTAGACGTTCCTTCAATAGATGGTAATATGATCTGGGTGGGTCTGGAAACTGCACAAGGTATTTTCACTCTCATATATAAATCACCGCTGGCGAGTCCGGAAAGAGCGGCCGGCCGGCCGGCCCAGCGTGTTCTTTTATTAATGATGTGGGCTAGATCATCGCTTGTGGTCCGGAGGGCATATGCGAGCCGGGCGGAACCAGAGAGAGAGAGGGGGGGGGGGAGAGAGAGGGGGAGAGAGAGGGGGGAGAGAGAGGGGGAGAGAGAGAGGGGGGAGAGAGAGGGGGGAGAGAGAGGGGGGGAGAGAGAGAGAGGCAGATTTTACGCAGTTGCCATAATGCAGTATCATTTTCTTTATAGTTCGCCAACACTGAGAAAGTCCTTGGGGATATATTGTTGAGGGATTCCGTTTGTGATGTGATGACGTATAAACAGGCAACAATATGCGATTGTCACTGTGGTCTCTGTTGTGCGGTTTTGAGTGGATTAGAATGCATGTTTTATCGCTGAGCATTACTGTCGTTTGTGTCGCAAAGCAACGATATCGCCTATGTATCTACATCTCTTTCATGCTGGGCGGTTTCACTCTAAGAACATGCGTTCACATTAACAACCTGTCAGTTTAACGCACCTACGTCACTGCCTACACAAGGATCTGGAAGAGGTGCGCCTAACTTGCCTGCGGTTGGGCACCACTGATAAAACATTAAGCCAGTTGGAGTGGGTAATTCTTGTAGTGATAGCGATAAACTATACTTGCCCAATGCTCGGTATATTATATATAATAGGTTCACTGAGTAGGTCTCTCAGTTCTTAGATTTCCTCCTGTGCGATTATTCCGCTCCAGTTGTACTCAGTCTGTCTCTGGGTGTGACAGTAGTCGGATCTAGTTCCTGTTTCTGACACTAGCTAGCTCTAGGCATTCCATTAGACCCAGTTGAATGCCCTCCGGGACTCACTGACTACCCTAAATACACAAATATCCACGTGTGTGTGTGTGTGTGTGTGTGTGTGTGTGTGTGTGTGTGTGTGTGTGTGTCCGTCAGTTTGTGGACAGCAAAACTCAAAAACGAAAGGTTGCTTTAAAATCAAAGTTGGTATTTAAGTTTAACATCTTTCAAGGACACCACACGAAGATCTTGAACAAAATTGCTTCACGCTAAACTAACCTTCACATGGAAAATTTTTCGAAAATTTTGATTTTTTTGTAAATGGCTCAAACGATTTTGACTAAAATGCCATACGTTTGAGATATTTTTATGACAAATGAAATGTATATTTTAAATTTTCGGGCTATAGCTCCTGTAGTCGTATTTACTCTGGATGACTTTTCCATAACTGGTAAACCGTAAGAGATACACAAAATATTACTATACAAAAAATGTAGATCTTGCTAAAATACACAATTTATGTCCAAATAAATTTTTTTGCAGAATAAACCATTTAGGAGACATTCCTTATTATTTGTGTCACTTCTGGAAAACTTGAAACCTATGTGAAATGGAACATCCGTTGTTCATTTTTTACTTTCTCTACTGGTAAGTAGGGGAAGCATTGTACTCCACCCAAAAATTAGATGTCGAGATTTCACCTGAAATATATGTTTTGAGACCCCCTGAATATAAAAAAAGCATTTTTAGAAAAAGGTTCGTATTTGTGTCAGTCTGTGTGTCAGTCAGTCTGTGGACAGCCTAACTCATAAACCAAAAGTAGGTTAAAAACCAAAGTTGCTATTTCAGTTTAATGTCTTTCAAGGTTGCTTAATTTTTGGATTATGGGTTGGGGGGCTCAAAACATATATTTCCGGTAAAATCCGTACATCGAATTTTTGGGTAGAATACAATACTTCCCCTACTTTACGTAGTGGAGCAAGTAAAAATATGTAATATTCAAATTTCAACACCATGAGCCATACCCAAAGGGATCGCTCTGTATTTATGACGTAACCAAAGAGTAACCGCAAATATTATTTAAGAGAAAATTGAAAAGTAATAATAGGAAAACCCAAAAATGCATGTTCTTGCTCTCATATGAACGTATGCAGCAAAATTAATTACTACCCCCTTCCAAAAAATGCTCGGTACACAATATTACTAGCTACCCCAGCGACCCCATTTATGTAATTAAACACAGTCGGCGAAAACAGAAGCCCCAGCGCTGCTCTTACTTTTTCATTATTTAATTATATTAATGTCATGATATATTAAATGTTAAATATTGCTCTTTTGTTCCAGTATTTAATTAATTTTGTGTCAAATATAATGACAAGTATGGAATGTTTTGTTCCGTAACTCGTTATGCCAAATATAATATTCAAGCGATGAGGAGAAAACCCCAGACCGTTTATTATGTAATCAATATTGGCCAGTTTGTGAATGGAAACTAATTTCACATCACACTAGTTGAAATACCCGGCGCTGTCCGTGGTTTGGTCTCTTTACGCCAACAACTTTTGGATTTAGGGTAGATTATATAAAGAAAACGTAAATATAAGGCCTTAATTCTATGCAAATTATATAGAAAATTGTATGAGCTCTTTGTCGAAGAACGAGTAGAGAAAAAAATGCGATTGTTTCGTAAAACAAAAGTGTGTAGAGAAAATAGTGTGAATGTAATGTATTGCATTTCTATTTTAATCACAGAAAATTGTATGAAATCTTTGTAGAAGAGCGTGTAGAGAAAAAAATGTGGTTGTTTCGTGAAACCAAAGTGTGAAGAAAAAATAGTGTGAATGTAATGTATTGCAGTTGTATTTAAATCACAGAAAATTGTGTGAGCTCTTTGTAGGTGAGCGAGTAGAGAAATAAGTGTGATTGTGTTTCATAAAAGAAACATGTTCAGAGAAAACCCTGTGAATGTAATATATGACACTTTTATTTGTCATAGAAAATTGGATAAACTGTTTCTAGAAGTGCAAGTAGAAAAACAAGTGTGAATGTGTTTCATAAAAGTGAAGTGTGCAGAGAAAACCCTGTGAATGTAATATGTGGCACTCCTATTTCAATCACAGAAAAATGTATGAACTCTTTGTAGAAGAGTGAGCAGAGAAAGAAATGTGATTGTTTCGTAAACACAAAAGTGTGTAGAGAAAATAGTATGAATGTAATGTATTGTATTTCTAGTTTAATCACAGAAAATTGTATGAAATCTTTGTAGATGAGCGAGTAGAGAAATAAGTGTGATTGTATTTCATAAAAGAAACGTGTTCAGAGACAACCCTGTGAATGTAATATGTGGCACTTCTATTTCAGTCATAGAAAATTGTATGAATTGTATGATGAAGGGCCAGTAGCAAAGGATATGTGAACGTATTACGTAAAAGAAAAGCGAGTAGAGAAAACTATGTGAAGGTTACGTTGTACAGTAAAATGGCTAGCATACAAACTTTCTCCGTGAAGAAATACTTAAACGTGCGGTGATATGTGTGGGTGGTTTAAGTTCACAATTGGATTCGCCAAGCGGCGCTGCAATCGTGTTAGAATTCCCGGTAGTTGGTGCTGCGAACGGATTCTAGGAAGCTTTTGTCGCAGCTTAGCGTTAACATTTCATGGAATGTGCTGGGTCAAATATTTCGTCGTTAAATCTTGCGAAAACTGCATTCAAGTGTTTACATCGAGGTAACAGGCACTTGCAATGAAAAACAGGAACGAAAAAAACAGTAATATAAACAAGGTGAATTACGACCTCGCATTTGAGAACAATATAAGCATTGCAAAGCTCACACAAGCAACAAAGAATATCTCCGAAATGGCTCACTGCACAAAAACATTCATTTAGACATAAATTGTGTATTTTACCAAAATCACGCCCTTCATTGGTGATTTTTATCTCTATTCAGCACCACAGAGGCGAAAACTGAGCCAAAGCGAAAGTTAGGTTAGGGTTGTATACAAAAATCAAAGGTAAACTACGTGCAAACTGTGGATTTTACAAACAGGATAAATTTGTTTCCATTTCTGTCTAACTGTCCATAGCCCTTAGCGCGTTGTGAGTTCATTACGTCACAGGAAAAAGTTTCAATAGAAAACATTTTATTGCGTCACAATTGCTCAGAGAAAAATATGTTATTGCAATGTTTTATTCAGTATGACATATTCAACCCCTTAAGCTAGGGATGTCTACTTCCCTATGTGGTGGGTAAAGCTAAAAGACTAAAATAATTAAAACAGATCAAACATTACTTAGTTAAAAAATTTTAGAATGTTTGTAACCTCGAGGAATGCAAGAGACGTGACAGATAACTGAACATTAAGGGTAGAATGATGAAAGGGGATACGATGCGAGCTTCAAATATCCTACAGGAAACATAATATACAGTTAAATCTCCTTTATACGTATATAAAGGTTACTTCTAACTCGGAATTACACCTGAAATTTTGATTATTCATCATGTCTGTGGACAGCATAACTCAAAAAGGAAACGTCGGTTAAAAACCACAGCTGATATTTAAGTTTAAAGTTTTTCAAGGATGCAACACGGAGATTTTGAAGAAAATAGCCCCACCCTAAACTACCCTTTACATGGAAGATTTTTCGAAAATTTTGATTTTCTTGAAAATGGCTCTAACGATTTTGATTAAAATGTCATATGTTTGAGATATTTTTATGACAAATAAAATGTATATCTTGAATTTTCTGGCTATAGCCCTTGAACACGTATTTACTCTGGATAAATTTTGAATAACTCGTAAACCATAAGAGATAGACAAAATCTTAGCATACAAAAAATGTAGATCTTGCTAAAACACACAATTTATGTCTGAATACATTTTTTTGTAGGGTGAACCATTTCGGAGATATTCCTTGGTATTTGTGTGAGTTTGGGAAAACTTAAAACTTTCGTGTTGTTAATTTTTTTATATGTTAAGCGTGCAAAGAGAACGGAATCTCAAAGCTTTAAAAGATTTGAGTATCGCACAAAGCCTACTGTATTGTAATATTCCTCTTGGATCTATCTCAACTAACACGAAGAAGATATAGGAATAAGAGTTTGTAAGAATGGTTAGTATAAGAGTAGAGAAAGTCATGTGAGTGCAACACATCAGATTTTTAAACACAATGTTTGAGAGGTGGATTCAGAACTTAAAACCTCAATACCACAGCCGGGGCTTGAACCACAGTCCAGGCGGGTGCTCTAACCATTAAGCTACTGTGACAACCTGCCAAAATTGTCCAAATAAATAACCTGTAGATGGTAATTATTACTTATTTATGTTAATAAACTTACTATTAGCAAGTTTCTGGTGAAATCTCGAGATCGAAATTTTGGGTCAAATAGGATAGATCATGTAGAAGAGAAAGTAAAAATAGGTACACATGATTTATCTGTTATATTGTGCGCTGTGAGTAAGCGAAGGTATCACATCAGTTACTCCAAGCTAACATCAAACGGTGCCTAAGCTAGTTTGACTTTTCCAGAAGTTTTGCACGTATAATGGGGATGTTCTTGAAACAAGCAGAGTGGGAGACAATCCATCATGGTTGTTTTTCCGTTATTCCCTGACCAATGGCAACATTAGGTGTGAAAGGTGCACAGAGAAGGGCTGAAGATGGATATAGCTGCCGCCGCCGCCGTCTACTCCGCCTCACATTGTGTTGGTGTCAAAGTGATTGATGCTTATGTGTAAGAGTCTGACGTAAACGGATGGCTTATACCACGAGGCGGCAGGGCGGACTTTCCTCTTATGGAAATATGTCTTTGCTGAAGAATTGATCATCGCAAATGTTCCTTCTGCCATACTACTTTCTTTACTTATGTTGTCTCACTGAAATACGTCACGATCTGTGTGCCACTGCAACAGAAAACGTCTGTTGTATTAATAATATTATTAAAATAATAGTAGAGGTGCTATTTAGATAGGTTTATAGATGAAAGAATTACTATTGTTTTAATGAAACACTTTTTGAATTTTCTCCATAAATATGGCGGACTTCTTCGCTAACAAACAAAATGGCTAGGCACAGACAACGATTGTGAAAATTCATTGTTCTTTTCTTCCCTGGCTGCACTCGATTGATGTCCATCAATTATTAATATCGTTGAGGAGCTCTACACTATGCTTGTTTTGAGTTCCTCTATGAGCAATGTTGCCCCCGCTGGCAGGCGTGTGTCTGTGTGCCTGTGGACAGCAGAACTCAAAGACGAAAAGTTGCTTACAAACCAAAATTGGTATTTAAGCTCAATGTCTTTCAAGGATGCAACACAAAGATTTTGAAGAAAATAGCCCTGCCCTAAACTACCCTTTGCATGGAACATTTTCGGAAAATTTTGATTTTCTTGAAAATGGCTCTAACGATTTTGATTAAAATGTCAGATGTTTGAGATATTTTTATGACAAATGAAATGTATATATTCAATTTTTAGGTTATAGCCCCTGTAGTCGTATTTACTCTGGATGACTTTTGCATAACTGGTAAACCATTAGAGATAGAGGAAATTATACTATACAAAAAATGTAGATCTTGCTAAAATACACAATTTATGTCTCAATAAATTTTCTTGTAGGGTGAACCATTTCGGAGATATTCCTTTTTATGTGTGTGAGTTTCGGAAAACTTACAACTTTCGTGAAATGGAACATCGTTGTTCAAAGAGATTGTAAGAATGCTTCGTACAAGGTAGAGAAAGTCATGTGAGAGCAACACATCAGATTTTTTTTTTTTTTTTAGTTTCTTTTCCCTTATGTTTCTGTTTTTGATATGTTAATCTCCAGGTTGTTCTTGGAATTTTCTAGTTCGTTTATTGTTGTTTTCAGCTTTGTTATAGCAAAATTACAATTTCCTCGGCGTACGCGCACGAGAATATGTCCCCCTAAGGATTTCTTCGGTCTGGTATAAGGAGCAAGGGGCTTAGACTGCCGCCTTGTGACACTCCGTTTGTTTGGATAATCGCCTCTGATACGACAAGACCCTCTGAAACTTTCAGGTCAATGGTGTGTTGATGAGGTTCTCTCTGCAGTGCCAAAAGATAAAGTGACATCGATCTTCCACTTGAGAAAAGTATAAGTATTACGCAAATAACAAAGAATATCTCTGAAATGGTTTACTCCACGAAAAAAAGGTAACAATGAGTAAAACTCTTTTTCGTTTTTATTAAAGGAAACAGGTGGCTTTCCGTTGTAGAAGTTCTTTCCCTAAGCACTTGAACAAAATACGTCACTGAATGTCAGGAGTGTCGGAGCCTGAAGATCAGTGAAGGGGAGGGATGGCAGGTGGAGTGAAGAAACGTGTTTCACTGATGCGGCCCAGTGAATCGATTTTCCCATCAAAACGTGGGGTTTTTTTAGTACGTAAATATGAACTTTAAATTTTCGTAACAGCAGTGCTCATTAGAAAGGTAAAGTTTAACAAACTGTTACATATATTTATTAAAATAATTAAATAAATTCAACGGAGCGTAATATAAAATATTACACGTTATACAAGAATTGAAAACATTTTAAGGATTCGACTTAAATTTACTGTTTTTAATAGTTACTTTGATCTAGATAACAATTAGGAGAAAGGATTTTCTTGCCATTAGTTGTTTAAAAACCGAATATTTTGGTAACATATAGTTTATTGAAACAGTAAATGGAAACACTAATTAATATGCAAATCTCTATCAATCGTGGGTTAAGTACGGTCTTAAAAGCTTACAAATTTAAACAAAAGCTCCACCTAATGAAATATTTTTAACCTTTAACAAAAAGGCAGAAAAAAGGCGCTTTGAAGTTTACCCGGGCTAATTGGGCTGCACAGAAAAAGCTTTAAAAAGGCAGCGAAACGCATTTCTTCTCATTGCCGAGAGCTAACAAAGGCTAAAGGCATATAAATATAAAAACACATGAATAAAGATATAACTTTAAAAGTAATTTAGTGCATATTCATATCTACATAAATTAACCACCTGGTTATTATTATAACAAGCAAGTTTTGTATGTTCCAGTAAATCTACAAATGCGAAATATTTAAACAGGTCAGTAAATAGAGAGAAATATTCCATTTTGTAACACCCAAGTCACTTTGATATAAACCTGCATCTCTAATTTATTACTCACACGAAGAACAAGCAATATCTCCGAAATAGTTCGCTGTACAAAAAAATGTATAGAGACATAAATTGTATATTTTAGCAAGATCTACATTTTTTGTATAGTAAGATTTTGTCTATCTCTAACGGTTTACCAGTTATGCAAAAGTCATCCAGAGTAAATACGACTACAGGGGCTATAGCCAGAAAATTCAAGATAAACATTTCATTTGTCATAAAAATATCTCAAACATATGACATTTTAATCAAAATCGTTAAAGCCATTTTCAAGAAGATCAAAATTTTCCAAAAATTTTCCAACTAAAGGGTAGTTTAGGGTGGAGGAATTTTCTTCAAAATCTTTGGGTCGCATCTTTTAAAGACTGTAAGCTTAAATACCAAATTTGATTGTTAATCGACTTTTCGTTTATGAGTTATGGTGAACACAGGATAAAGTTTTCCGAAACTGACATTATGACAAGGAATATCTCCGAAATAGTTCACTCCACAAAAAAATTTATTTTGACATAAATTATTTGTTTTAACAAGATCTACATTTTTTATACAGTAAGATTTTGTCTATCTCTTACGGTTTATCAGATATGCAAAAGTCATCCAGAGTAAATACGACTACAGGGGCTATAGGCAGAAAATTCAAGATATACATTTCATTTGTCATAAAAATATCTCAAACATATGACATTTTAATCAAAATCGTTAAAGCCATTTTCGAGAAAATCAAAATTTTCCAAACATTTTCCATGTAAAGGGTAGTTTAGGGTGGAGCAATTTTCTTCAAAATATGTGTGTGGCATCCTTAAAATATGTTAAACTTAAATACCAACTTTGGTTTTTAACCGATTTTTCTTTTTTGAGTTAGCTACCCAAAGTCTGAGTCACAAAATACGTTTTTGGATTCAGGGGGCCTCAAAACATATTTTCGGTGAAATATGGACATCTAATTTTTGGGTGGAGTACAATACATCCTGTATTTACTATACCTAGTAGATAATTATTTGTATTTTACGATAATACGTCTGTCTCTGACATTCACAGATACGCAGAGAAGGGTTTCCATGTTTATAAAACCTCTACGGAATTAAACATATTTATATCTGGAAATAGTGCAGGCGACATGGTGCAAAATTTAATTTTCTCACTGATAGTTGATTGGCTTGATGTTTTAAACATATGTGTGCCGTTTCCATCCGACAAACGCATATCCGCAGTCATATTTTTCCCCCTCTGATGTCACTATTTTCAGAAGCAATGAAATAAAATGTTTCATTCAGCTCCATATGCTGCGCATGATTCGTGGCTATGATTAAAATATGTAACACGAATATTAACTATTCCACAACATGACAGCATTTTGTATGTCCAATACAGGCTGCATGTGTACAGGGTGTTCCAAAAACACCGAGAACGCAGCTTAGTATGTTGTGCGGGATGGTGAACTGATCAGTTTTAAAATAGGAATCTCTGTCCGGAAGTGTACAGTTTGGACGCGACCCATTGTACCAGATAATGTGAGGTTATTGGTCCTGCAGAAATTTTTTTTTAAATGCGACAATTGCATACGTCAGGATTCACCTTTACAAAAAGCTGCAATCCAACGTGCTACATTCCGACACGGCATTGCCTTTTCCCCCACATGTTTCACGTAGCCGAGGATGATATTCCCTGGTGCTTTTTTCACGGATGATATTTATCCATTTGGAGCTTGGTAAACATCCCCTAAGACCTCCACGCGAGTTGTATAGCACCATAAGCCCTTTACGTCTGTTCTGGAACAAAAACCCCTACACGGAGATAAAGCAGTGTTGTCACTTATTTCTTTCCAGCCCTCATAAAAGCCATTACGAGTGATTCAGGAGACGAATTTATTTTTTATAAATTTCACATCCATTCGTTACTGAAGTCCTTTGGAAGGAGTCATACAGTAAGACGACAGTAGCTACGCCGAGGCACCCCAATATGAAATCTGCTATAAATTGCGTCACAACGCGGGTCAAAACTCGTCTATTATGTTAATGATAGAATTTAATATGGTACAAAACTCACCGTTCACCAGCTCACTCGCTCTTCTATCCACCAATCAGCCGCTCTGTAACAGAAAAACAGGAACATATTACCACAAACTCAAATGTGAAACTTTAAACACATTACAAAAATTCTTTCTTTCACTTAAGTTTGAATTTTCAACTCTACTTTCCCCAACTGCATGTTTATAATAAGCACACAAAGTACTGCATTTCTCTCACAAAGTTAGCGCAACCTTGATTCCCCACTTCTCTAGAAAACACATGCTAAAAAAGTGTTCTGCGCATGCGTCTGTATACAGTAACTCACAAACCAAAAGTTTAACAGATACAACGGCTAGTATTATATTTAACTATATTTAAAAAATGCCACACTGAGATTTAAAAATAAAAACATTCCCCCAACCTAAGACTCATGTCATGCTTTGCGGCCCCTGAATAAAAAACAGCATTTTTATAAAAACGTCTGTGTGTGTGTCTGTTAGTCTGTGAACAGCATAACTCAAAAACGAAAAGTCGATTAAAAACCAAAGTTGGTATTTAAGTTTAATGTCTTTCAAGGATGCGACACGAACATTTTCAAACAAATAGCCCCACACTAAACTACCCTTTACATGGAAAACTTTTCGAAAATTCCGATTTTATCGAAAATGGCTCAAATAATTTTGATTAAAATGCCACATGTTTAAGATATTTTTATCATAAATGAAATGTATATTTTGAATTTTCTGGTTATAGCCTATGTAGTCCTGTTTACTCTGGATGACTTTTGAATAACTCGTAAACCGTAAGAGATAGACAAAATCGTACTATACAAAAGATGTAGATCTCGATAAAACACACAATTTATGTCTGAATAAATTTTTCTGTAGAGTGAACCATTTCGGAGATATTTCGTATAATTTGTGTCAGTTTCGGAAAACTTAAAACTTTCGTGAAATAGAACATCGTTGTTCATTTTTGTATATGTTAACCGTGCAAAGAGAACGGAATCTCAAAGCTTTAAAATATTTGACTATCACTCAGAGCCTATTGTACTACAAGGAAATAAGCAATAAGATAATTTTTACAAATGTTTATCTCAACTAACACGAAGAAGATATAGGAATAAGAGTTTGTAAGAATGGTTAGTACAAGAGTAGAGAAAGTCATGTGAGTGCAACACATCAGATGAAGGTGTTTATGGTATGTATTCTACTATTCAAGGTATTATATTCACATGGTTTTCTCTACCCATATCCTCCCTTGAGCACACAGTGTTTTGACGTAGCCGACTATATTGAAGGCTGTAAGAGAGTTCCAGGAAGGTTGTTCGTGTTTTGAATGTGGCGGTACAGGGGGGGGGGGGGGGAGGGATATTGTTGAAGAGAAGCAACATCCTCTAATGATAAGACCCTGATGGATGAGCCGCTTACAAGAAGAAAAGAAACGGCAATACACAAACAAGGGGAGATAAAAGAGTTCTTGGCATTAACGGAAAAAATGTACACAAGAGATTATACCTTTTTACTTGCGCTGCTCCGTGCATTGGGTAAAGGATTATTACGTCACGTCGATATTTCACAATAAAAACGTATTTTCGTATCCATTAAACCTCAATAAGGCATTAAGGGACAGTGTTGTGTTCTACCCAAAAATTCGACTGCAAGATTTCACCGGAAGTGTATGTTTTGACGTCCCAGAATCCAAGAAAAAGGCGTTCCCGTGTGTTTCTGTGCGTACATCTGACTCTAAAACGAAAACTCGGTTAAAAAGACTTTAAAAACATTTGAAAGCTCCTCTAAGTTCAGATCAAAGACACTGAAAGTGAACATAAGTAGTTACTTTGAGCTAAATAGTACAATTTCTATTTTTACTTTCTCTACTGGTAAGTAGGGGAAGTATTGTATTCCACCCAAAAATTCGATGTCAAGATTTTACCAGAAATATATGTTTTGAGGGCCCCTGAATAAAAAAAAATCATTTTTAGAAAAAGGTCCGTGTGTGTGTCAGTCTGTCAGTCTGTGGACAGCATAGCTCAAAAACGAAAAGTCGGTTAAAAACCAAAGTTGGTATTTAAATTTAATGTCTTTCAAGGATGTGACACGAAGATTTTGAAGAAAATAGCCCCACCCTAAACTACCCTTTACATGGAAAATTTTTCGAAAATTTTGATTTTCTTGAAAGTGGCTCCAACGATTTTGATTAAAATCTCATATATTTGAGATATTTTGATGACAAATGAAATGTATATCTTGAATTTTCTGGCTATAGCCTATGTCGTCCTGTTTACTCTGGATGACATTTCAATAACTCGTAAACCGTAAGAGATAGACAAAATCTTACTATATAAAAAATGTAAGTCTCGCTAAAACAAACAATTTATGTCTGAATAAATTTTTTTGTAGAGTGAAGCATTTCGGAGATATTCCTTGTAATTTGTATTAGTTTTGGAGAACTTATAATTCTGTACTTTACAAGAAAATAAGCAATAAGATAACTTTTACAAATTTTTATCTCAACTAACACGAAGAATATATAGGAATAAGAGTTTGTAAGAATGGTTAGTTTAAGAGTAGAGAAAGTCACGTGAGTGCAACACATCAGATTTTCATCATGGTGAACAAAGTCGTTATGCCAGTTTTTGCTGATAATTATGGTTTAATTTCTTAGTAAATTTTTTAGTTTGTTGTGTTTGGTATATAACCGTGGCTTTAATAGAGCACAACTGTAGTTGGGCTCGAGGAAACAACCAGTAAGGTTTGGGATAGACAAACATAATCTTTGCGTCCGTTTTTACGCACGTAATATTTGCGCAAGTTTCAGATCTAAACAGTTATTGATGTAGTTGGTCTTGTCTATCTCGTATTAAAGAGATGAAGGTGAATTAGTCATTTGGACGGCAATGTTTAGTCGTGTATTTGCAATTCCATGAAGATAGTGACAAACTTTTAGGTTATTTTGAATACAAAGGGACGTTTGTACTTGTATTACAAAGTTATACCATAACACAGGACGAATTTCAACCTTACTTATTAGTCGCCTGTTGGAGAAGCAAAACGCAAACTAAACGCGCTGAATATGTATTTAAGGGACACTGGGAATGAAATTTGAAAGTTCGACATTTATTGATCGATTTTTCTGAAATTTGTACTGTGTTTGTATTTATATGATAATAGGAGGTACACCAAATTTCATTAAAATTGGATAATTCCTTTAGGATATATAAATTATTTTATGAATTTAATAGGTTCATTTTCAAAATAGAGCTCGCGTCTATTGACTTTTCAAAATTCATTTATATTGGCAGAACTGATACTCTAAAACATGGGTAACAATTGTGTGAAGAGATATTTCAAATACGTTTGCTGATTATGCTGTACATATTTTTTTAATAACAAAGAAAATTTAATCTTAAAAATTATTGATTTTTTTCACACAAAGAAAAATGTTTTTGGCGTTCATGTTAATGATGACATCAATATTGAATCATAGTTTTATTTAGCTGCTATTTGTGAATACTTTTGGAAATTTTCATTGAATTTGAAGCAAAACTCAGGCGTGACCTTCTTTTGGAATGTCCAGAAATGTAGTTTTGAGAAAAACAGGCTTTTATATAGGAGCACCCTGTGTACGTTAAGGGAAGAGCGCTATTTGAAAGGGCCGTAATGACCACATGGAGTGGGGGATATTAAAAATGTTAGCTGATCCAAATGCACAGGTGTTCCAGCAACATTTTAAGGCAAAAAAAAAAAGTTCGACTTTTTGACAATTTTGTCGTAGTGTCCCTTAAATTCTGCTCCCTACTATGACGTGCGTTTACGCACGCATTGCCTTCATGACTATTGTGCGCTGTTCCATTAGACGCCTAGTCAAGCAAAAGTGCGTGCGTATTACGTGCCTAAAACGCACGTAAAATACACGCTCGTGCGTCCCCAAGTTAAAACGTATGTTCTTACAGTTTATACAGCCCACTTCAGCTGAGACTCGAACCCCGGAGTGGTCGGACAGGGCTGTAGCGGTAGAGAACTGTACGAGTAACCCCCAAAGAAGGAATGCGACTGTGTTATCGATTATCTGTGGAGAAGCGCGGCGGTTTTGCCTTCTGGAGGGAGCTCTTCTGCAAAATGCTAGAACATCCATTAATCACTTGTGAAATATGATGTAGATATGGCGGTATGCTGTTTACGGTCTTCCCAGCGCAACACCGCAGCATTCCACAAAAAACATTCTTCCATAGGGAATATGAGCTATCACAAACAATAATACCACGGTACTCATTTGTTTTTATCACCTCTACACAACTTCGATTATATCGATATTTGCATACGACAAGGGCGAAGGGTTGAAGAGGGAGCTGGCAAAACCTCTGTGCACAACGCATTAGAATTATGCAAAATACCTTGGGGAAGTGTTATTTCCACCGAACAAGAGCTTTCGCAGATTTCTCTCGTTGATTGGCGACTACTAGACTTTTGAAATCCTCTGAATCTAATAAGAGCGTTTTTAGAAACAGGAATGTCACTCTGTGGACAGCATAACTCAAAAACAAAAGGTTGGTTAAAAACCAAAGTTGGTATTTAACTTTAATATCTTTCAAGGATGTGAGACGAAGATTTTCAACAAAATAGCCCCACCCTAAACTACCCTTTACATAGAAAAATTTTTGAAAATTTTGATTTTCTTCAAAATAGCTATACCAATTTTGATTAAAATGACATATATTTGAGATATTTTTATGATAAACAAAATGTATATCTTGAATTTTCTGGCTACAGCCTTTGTAGTCCTGTTTACTCTGGATGACTTTTGAGTAACTCGTAAACCGTAAGAGATAGAAAAAATCTTACTATACAAAAAATGTAGATCTTGCTCAAATACACAATTTATGTCTAAATATTTTTTTTTGTAGAGTGAACCATTTCGGAGATATTCCTTGTTGTTTGTGTCAGTGTTGGAAAACTCAAAACTTTCATTAAAAGCAACATCGTTGTTCATTCTTTTTATATGCTAAGTGTGCAAAGAGAACGGAATCTGAAAGCTTTAAAATGTTTGACTATCGCACAAAGTCTATTGTATTCTAATATTCCCCTTGTACCTACAAGGAAATAAGCAATAAGATTTGCTAGTTATTCAAAATTCAAGAGTAAAACAGTATTACATAGGCTATATCCAGAAAATTAAAAATAAACATTTAATTTGTTATAAAAATATATTAAACATACGTCATTTTAATCAAAATCGTTGGAGTAATTTTCAAGAAAATCGAAATGTTTGAAAACTTTTCCATGTAAAGGGTAGTTTAGCGTGGACGAATTTTCTTCAAAATCTTCGTGTCGCATCCTTAGAAGATACTAAACTTAAATACCAACTTTGGTTTTTAACCGACTTTTCGTTTTTGAGTTATGCTGTCCGCAGACTGACACACGCACGAACATTTTTCTAAAAATGCCTTTTTTTATTCAGGGGGCCTCAAAACATATTTGTCCGGTGAAATCTCGATAAGAAGTTTTGGGTGGAATACAATACTTCCTGTATTTACGATTCGTGGAAGGGAAAGTAAAAAATACAACTTTAAAGTCAATTGAGATCCAACATGGTGGAAATGCACTACAAATGATAGTTCATGAAGAATGACGTCAATTTGCTGACCATCGTCATGAGCTTCGTTTTTGAAGATCTGGTGCAAGTTGAGTGATATTAAACAAGGAAAAAGGGACGAGGGTGATACTAGACAGGCGGCTGCATCCCGGGGGCTTCAAGACAACATTGAAGGGGGGCGGAGGGGTCGGAGGGTAGCGGGGGGGGGGGGGTGCTGAACATCAGGCGCAGAATCACACGGTTGTTCTTCTACATCAACAAGGATATGTCTTCAAGTTCGCCATCATTAGTTCTCCCCCCAGCTCCAGAGGGGTGGGGGGAAGGAGTTAATGGCTAGCAATTTGGAAGACATAACCACAACTTTGCACCGAGGGTTTTTGTTCACTTCATTTCCTCTTCCGAGTTTTTATCCAGTTCTAGGAAAGTGATTCTTATTAATTATTAGGAAGAAGAGACATTTCAAATATAATCCAGTAAGATTTCGTCTCTATAGTTGTCTTTTAAAGTAGTAATTGTTCCAACTGCGTTCAAGGTATACATTTTATATGGTACGCTGTGTGTGATATATCGCGTCGAAATAAAGAAGATTCAACGAGTGTCGACTGATTTCATCATTGAGAGACAAAAAGTGAAGAAAGACAAAAAAGAAGCGAGTCAAGGCTACGAGAAGTAAACAGTTGTGAGTTTTTATAACCCAAAACACTGTGGACTGTTTTAGCAATAAGAAAAGTATATTTGTGCAAAGTTTAGAAGACAAGTGATACAAAACTGGACTGATTTTATCACTTTTTAAGAAATAAGATAAAAATATGTCATTTAAGTGTAGTTTCGATGGAAGGATTTTGTCAAAAAATTTTGCCTCGCATCTTTGAAAAATTCCATACTTAAATACAAATTTTGTTAATCATAACGTTTGAATTTTAGGTTATGATGATCATACTAGACAGACAGGGACTTTCAAAAAGGGACATTTGACTAAGAGTGCTGGTTTTGAATTCATAGACGATATGTATATTTTTTACTTATTTTTTTTTGTTTCCGGTATGAGCCGCGTCTTGCTGACTTTTTTATTTTTCCGACGTTTCCCCGTAAACTATGTTTGGCTTCTTCAATGGGCGACTGGAAAGCTCACCCAATTGGTCACGGCCTACTCTGATTGGCCTGGCTGTCCCGTCACACTCGCAATCCTATTGGTTCCTTCCCTTCCAATAGGAAATGGTCTTCCATATAGTGTCGAGTGGTTTGCCCACTTTGCGGTTCAGACTGCTCTTTTCTTTAAATATGTCTATGCTTTGCGTCACTGTTTTTTGAGAGAAATTGTCACAGATTGATAAAAAGTTTAAATTGCCAAAGTGGCGTTGTTTTCTGCATGTTTCGCGATGTATCGTCAGTCTATGGACAACATAACTCAAAAACGAAAATTCGGTTCAAAACCAAAGTTAGTATTTAAGTTTAATATCTTTCAAGGATGCGAGACGAAGATTTTGAAGAAAATAGCCCCACCCTAAACTACCCTTTACATGGAACATTTATCGAAAATTTTGATTTTGTTGAAAATAGCTCTAACGATTTTGATTAAAATGTCATATGTTTGAGATATTTTTATGACAAATGAAATGTATATCTTGAATTTTCTGCCTATAGCCTATGTAGTCGTATTTACTCTGGATGACTTTTGAATAACTCGTAAACCGTAAGAGATGGACAAAATCTTACTATACAAAAAATGTAGGTCTCACTAAAACAAACAATTTATGTCTGAATAAATTTTTTGTAGAGTGAACCATTTCGGAGATATTACTTTTTATTTGTCTTAGTTTCGGAAAACGTAAAACTTTACTGAAATAGAGCATCGTTGTTCATTTTTTTATATGTTAAACCTGCAAGATGAACGGAATCTCAAAGCTTTAAAAATTGACTAAGGAAATAAGCAATAAGATAATTTGTACAAATGTTTATCTCAACTAACATGAAGAAGATATAGGAATAAGAGTTTGTAAGAATGGTTAGTGCAAGAGTAGAGAAAGTCATGTGAGTGCAACATATCATACTTTTCAGAACTTTTTCACGAAAATTAAACCGTAAATTGTCTTTGCAATACATTTACTCATTTTATCTCAAGTTGCCACAGGTTGACAAAGAGAAATTGCCCCAAATGGAACTTTGAGTGGGCTTGTGCACTTTATACGCATACGTTTTTGGTATTTAGGTAAAACAGGACTTTCGCCAATGCCGCCTGGCGGAGTATTGCGAATCTAGCTTTTGTTAGGTTAAAGTGCCACACTACACAGAAGTGCACCGGGGTCTCTTTTACCCAGTAGAAAGACATTTGGGGTTTAAGCCAGCAATATTCCCAGACAATGGCCTCACTCATTTCCTAATGCACGACGCAAAAGAAGAATGATTTGAAAGAAAGAAAGAAACAACAAAACCTTCTGCGGGAGTAATTATGATCGACGTTTTATATTCCTTAAAACGTAGATAAAAACACAAGAATGAGAGTATCTTGCAGTTCTCTGCTTCTTTTGGCTTCCTACTTTAACAAAATGAGCAACTTCTCGTGTGTTTTGTTCCTATAGGCCACAGTGAACAATCCATCTACGGCGTGTTACACTCACATGACTTTCTCTACTCTTGTAGGTGCAAGGGGAACAGTAAAATCATTTAAAGCTTTAAAATTCCCCTTTCTTTCCAGGGCTAACATATAAAAAATGAATAACGATGATCCATTTCACGAAAAGTTCTAAGTTTTCCGAAACTCACACACTTAAAAAGGAATATCTCCGAAATGGTTCATCCTAGAAGAAAATTTATTGAGACATAAATTGTGTATTTTAGCAAGATCTACATTTTTGGTATATTAAGAATCAGTCTATGTGTTACGGTTTACGAGTTATTCAGAAGTCGTCCAGAGTAAATACGACTACAGGGGCTATAGGCAGAAAATTCAAGATATACATTTCATTTGTCATAAAAATATCTCAAACATATGACATTTTAATCAAAATCGTTAGAGCCATTTTCAACAAAATCAAAATTTTCGATAAATGTTCCATGTAAAGGGTAGTTTAGGGTGGGGCTATTTTCTTCAAAATTCTCGTGTTGCATCCTTGAAAAATGTTAAACTTAAATACCGAGTTTGGTTTTTAACCCACTTTTTGTTTTTGAGTTATGCTGTCCAGACTAACACACACACACACGGCCTTTTTCTAAATATTTTCTACAATATTTATTTCAGTAAGTGAATAGATGAATAACTAAGTATTCGTTGTAGAAGGGTAGAGAAGGTCATGTGACCAGTTTTATTGGTTACATATTGACAGAGTTACATTATGATATGCGTGTAAGGTTGTTATCGGAGCACATTAATAATGACGTCATCTTTGACACGACGCGATGATTTTGTCATTTGACTGACGTGTTCAACGTTCCGCTCTGCCTTTTGACAATATTATTAAGAAGATAACTGGAAACTGGGCTAAATATGATTGAATATTCACCTGCATTGTATACAGACGAACGGGGCTTTACGTATTAATGTCATGCAAATTTTGGGCGCAGGGGGGGGGGGGATGTAACGCGTGACTACGCTGCTAAATCCTGATAATTAAGTTGTATGCATGATTGCCTATGTCGCATCCCTCTCGTTATACATGAACAGCCGCCGAATCTCATGTAAATTTAATGTTTACGTTTATTTTCAGCTGGATTGCTTTCCAAATATTTACATAGAATAGGTTCATGCAGAGGCCTGTGCGAGAGTTCGCGGGTTCGAACCCCTTGTGCTGTTTAAAGTATTCCATTCATACGTCACGTGGTGAAGATCAACCATTCATGTTGGAGCCGAAATTATAAGGCGAAGATTCAAGGGAGAAAAGCTGAATGTGTATGGGAGACTCAAAAATGGAAGCCCAGGGAGATTATTAAGCCCATGCGATCACAAAGTAATATTTCTAATCAGATATTGTCAGCAGTTCTCTACGAAAAGCTTTAAATTTGTAAATAAAGTCACATGTTTGCAAAATTCTCGTTAATTTCCATTCCTACCAACATTCACGCACACCTTACAGATTAGGAACTTGTGCTGGAGTGACACCCAGCATTGGGTAGGAAACCTCCTGGAGACTGGATCTTCCAGGTTCATCGCAACATCCCCAACTACCACTGTAAGTAGAATCCGTGCCAATCTGGACAAAAATTCAAAATTTCAAACAATTGCAGCCTTTATACGCGAAAAATGTATCACATTTGAATATCACCTCCTCTAAATTTTGAGGGATTATTTTTGTGTAAGTCCTCTGAAATAAATGATTCAAGAGGCAACAAAAACCCCTCTGAAATAACCATGTTAATTTATAGGCAGCCTTCTGTACATGTGTGATACAACGGAGGAAGGCAGAAAAGTAAATAATTAATTGTAAAATGTTGTAATTAGGACTCGGAAGTTCATGCCCTAAAAAACACTGAAATATGCATGCCAATATTCTCTTAAAAACTTGAAAATATGCCAAGAAATATGCACTATTTAATTAAAACAATTAATGTCCCTTTGCAGTAGACAAGACGAGTTAGTATAAGTCACCTTATTCTTTAGAGGTTGAAGCAGAAGTGGTCCTGCGGCTAGTATTAACTGCTAAATTGCAGTTCACAACCAACACTTTGCACAAATTTTCAACTGTAAAACATCGTGTGTTGTCTCGCAAAACACTTTTGTAACGTGAAAAACTTCTCTCGAAGTCACAAGATGTTATCGGGGCATATTTAAATGATGTTAACTGCTTCACAGAGAGAGTCAAGTCTCTTGGTGTGACAGATGGTTTTCTTTCGAGGATGTCTCGAATATCTCACATCTGTTTATAACCAGAATTTTTTGAAATTACATAATTCAGTTTCTCTTTCACTTTTTGTCCTATGCTACCAGGAACCGAACTTAGATCTCATATTGTTTTTTCAAAGACAGTAAGTGATTCATGCAAAGGAGATCCATGGGAAAGAATCACGTATTGTCTCAGAAATGCGATGAAGAGCGTGTGCCAAACAAGTTATATGAATTAAGTTAGGAAAAATACATTTCAGAGTTTGTCCTGATTTTACCATATAAGGACCTGCATCAGTAACAAATAAAAGTAACCGGTCGTATTTGATTCCATATTGTGACTTTGGTGGATGTAAAGTAAAGAAGACAGATGTAGTCGAGATAAAGAAACACTTTTATTTCCGTAAACAGTAACTTTGTACACTCGTTGCAGCAACAAGAAAGTCTTTTCCGATTCACCAACAGCACGGCTCCGAATTAGTAACACAAAAACTGTCCCTTCTCACACTTTACCGCTATTTATATCTCCCAGGCACTGTTCTGGAAACTTCAGGAAAGTTCAGTTATTATTGCGGTGAAATACAAAGCAGAAAATTCCAGAAGTCTCTACCCCTTTCTCTCTCTCGGCAAGCGCCCCAACAATGCGGCCATTCTCTGTCTCTTCCCTTCGGCTCCTTTGCGGTAGTGCGGACAATAGTGCGATGGGCGACAATATGGTCATATTAATTTCAAAGAGTCCATCACAAACTGGGTCACAGTTAAATTGTCAGTGGCCGACAATTCGCTCAAATTAAGAAGATAATATGTAGTTTTTTGTTCATTATTTAAAGCACCCAAGATTATATTAGCAATAGAACGGCGCTCAGAATCAGGGGGTTCGTCAACAACCACAAAAACTGATCCGCAATTGATTTTGTATATTTGACAATACGTTATTGTAACAATGTCCTACATAAGTCTTACGCAGTGCACATGTTGTCGAGTGTACTTGGTAAGAAAGTTTTTAAATGTCGGATTATTAATTTTGAACAAGGGAATATCAGCAGCTAAAAATGCTTGGCACAAGTCATAGGAACATTCAGTAACCCTACTTTCTAAACACTCTACTAGCTATTTTTGAACACGTTCTTTGTTTGCGAGTTTTCTGATTAAATTCTCATTATGTTTTGCTGTTTATGTGCTGAACTATTTGAAATATTTTCTCACTCCCTACATTTTTCTCACATGCTCCACAAAACAGTATCCTATTATCTGTATTCTGTAGATATTAAGTCACCCGAAAACTCTTTCTGTAAATTAATTAATCTAGCACTCGAAGTTGGTTTTATTTTCGGCATTTGAAGAACTTTTTAGCATTTTATATGCCTAATTTAATTTTGTGGGAACCAGTTCACAATACTGTTACATTTGAGGACCACGATACAACTGCTGGTGGGCAGGCAAGCGTTGCTATAATCGTGCTGCTCAAAACGTTGACCTGCACTTTATCTTTGTTAATATAAATCTCTCAGATAACGCACTGATTATTCTCTACGCACATACATATAATGAAAGGGTGGAAACGGGATTCACTGCATCACTATTGCTTCTCGGCACCTCGCGAGTTACATCACCATATGCAACACTACCAATATGAAAAATATTATACACATGGAAAAAAAAAAAATAAACACCATAAAAATCATTAAAATATGCAATAAAGGGGCTATAATATGGAAATAATATACATTTATCAAAATCAAGAAAATATGCAGTTATATGCACCATAAAATCATGTCCAAATAACTGAAAATTCCATAATTCGTGCACATAACGTAAAAGCATACATTTTAACCCCAAAGAACAAACATGCAAATGCATGAACTTCCTAGCCCTAGTTGTGATCTTCATAAAAAGAAACGATATTGTTAATAATTCATTGATATGAATCGATTGCGGCGAGATTAGACAATAATATTGAATTTTTACAATCAGTGGTTGTGTCTAGCCATTTTGTTTGTTAGCGAAAAATTCGCCATATTTGGGGAGAAAATTATTAGTCTTTCATGAGAAGGATAATTTATTTTATTTCCATTTATTTTATTTATTTTTATTTCCCCTGAATACAGTTCACTTGATCACCCCTTTTTCCTTGTCACACGGCGGTTTTTCTCAATTTTTACTTTCTCTACTGGTAACTAGGGGAAGTATTGTATTCCACCCAAAAATTCGATGTCGAGATTTCACCGGAAATATATGTTTTGAGGCCCCCTGAATCCAAAAAAAGCATTTTTAGAAAAAGGTCCGTGTGTATGTCTGTCAGCCTGTGGACAGCATAACTCAAAAACGAAAAGTGGGTTAAAAACCAAAGTTGATATTTAAGTTTAATGTCTTTCAAGGATGCGACATGAAGATTTTGAAGAAAATAGCCCCACCCTAAACTACCCTTTACATGGAAAATTTTTCGAATATTTTGATTTTCTTGAAAATGGCTCTAACGATTTTCATTAAAATGTCATATGATTGAGATATTTTTATGACAAATGAAATGTATATCTTGAATTTTCTGGCTATAGCCCCTGTAGTCGTATTTACTCTGGATAACTTCTGCATAACTGGTAAACCGTTAGAGATAGACCAAATCTTACTATACAAACAATGTAGATCTTGCTAAAATACACAATTTATGTCTGAATAAATTTTCTTGTAGGGTGAACCATTTCGGAGATATTCCTTGTTATGTGTGCGAGTTTCGGAAAACTTAGAACTTTCGTGAAATGGATCATCGTTGTTCATTTTTTTATATGTTAAGTGAGCAAAGACAACAGAATCTCAAAGCTTTGAAACATCTGACTATCCCACAAAGCCTACTGTATTCTAATATTCCCCTTGTACTTACAAGGAAGTAAGCAATAAGATAATTTGTACAAATGTTTATCTCAACTAACACGAAGAAGATATACGAATAACAGTTTGTGAGAATGATTAGTACATGGTAAGTCAAGTGCTTTTCGAGATTAAGGGTTACATAAGAATATCCGCCCATACATATGAATTGTTTGTAGAAGAGTGAGTAGAGAAATAGATGTGAGTCTGATACCTAAAATTGAGTACAGAAAACAGTGTGAATGTAATACTTAGCTTTCTACTTCAAACCTACAGAAAATTAGATGAATTACTTGTAGAAAATCACAATTTGTGAATTGTTTTTCAGTTTTAGAAGAAAATAAAGTGACACAAATAATAAATTTAACGCAGCTTTATCTAGTCAGAATATTCTGTACAACACGGCAGAAATATTCTCAACTGCGTATAGTCAACCTAAGGGCTTCAAAAATAAACTTGTCTAACTAAATAAATTAATTAACAATTAGCTTCAGGTTATTGTACTGCAGTTCCAAAGCAAGGTAACCTGCAGGGCACACAGTAGGCAGTTAAAAGTAGATACACTGGCATTTATACGAGTCAAGTTTATTCTTGACAGCTCACCTGGTTAGCGACACGCTTTCACATGAGTTTCTCTACTCTTTCTGTTGACAATAGGGCCTCCAGGTAGGCCCTGGTGGGCGACAATAGAGGAGTAATCCCGCCCAGTCGGCGATGCCATTTAGATTGTCCAAAAGATGAACATTTTACAAGGCTTCGATCCCAGAATCTCGTATGTGGTGTTTGTGGTGGACAAAGCGTCGTATAGAAATAAACTTATTCTATACTAGTTATAACTGCATCTATTAAACCGCTTGTTCTGATCGACATTAGGTCGTTCAGCAACATACGAGAGCTGACCTTGGATCCGGTAAAACATAAAGGAGGTCCGGGGCTACACGGGAACTAGCGCGTGTGTCTGAGATCGACACCGTAGTGTCCAGCAAGCTCTAGAATCTTCTTTGCTGAGTCATGTGCACCTACGTGTGGAAATAACTCGGAGGTTACGTCACGCCGGGTGGGGAGGGGGAGAGGATGGGAGGCACAAAGACAGTTGCACATACGAGATACTGACAAGCGTATACGTCTAGCGGAATAGAGTAGAGGAAAATTCTTTGCTGCATTGTAATTGCGAACTGTCTTGGTCAGTTCATGTGGAGCTAGTGAACAAAAGACTGTCAATCAACAGAGAGTAATCGTCGAACAGATGACGCACGTATAAGAAGCAGTGTTTATGTTGGCAACTGAAGGTTAAAACACTGGAGAGTGGCAGGTCCTTTGTCTGCAGTAGGCACCCACCAGTTCAATACGCACTAATTAGTGACGTCATGCGGCGGTTTTAAAACCTGATAGATGATGGATGGACAGATGCATCCCGAGGGTTCTGGGTTCACAATATGCAACAAGTCAGGCATGTTACGTAACAATACAACCTGTTACAGGTATGAATGCTCAGACCTTCAGGTTAAACTAAAACAAAACATTCTACCATTTTCCTCTATAGTGCATTGTTACATAAAACGGATGTGTTGCACTCACATGAGTTTCTCTACTCTTGTACTAAGCATTCTTACAAACTCTTATTCCTATATATTCTTCGTGTTAGTCGAGATAAACATTTGTACAAATTATCTTATTGCTTATTTCCTTGTAGATACAAGGGGAATATGTGAACACAGTAGGCTTTGTGTGATAGTCAAATATTTTAAAGCTTTGAGATAACGTTCTCTTTGCACACTTACCATATAAAAAAATGAACAACAATGTTCCATTCCACGAAAGTTTTAACTTTTCCAAAACTGACACACATAACAAGGAATATCTCCGAAATTGTTCAACCTACAAGAAAATTTATTGAGACATAAATTGTGTATTTTAGCAAGATCTAAATTTTTTGTATAGTTCGATTTGGTCTATCTCTAACGGTTTACCAGTTATGCAAAAGTCGTCCAGAGTAAACAGCACTTCGTGGGCTATAGCCAGAAAATTCAAGATATACATTTCATTTGTCATAAAAATATCTCAAACATGATATTTTAATCAAAATCTTCACAACGATTTTCAAGAAAATCAAAATTTTCTAAACATTTTCCATGTAAAGGGTAGTTTAGAGTGGGGCTATTTTCTTCAAAATCTTGAAGTCGCATCCTTGAAGGACATTAAACTTAAATACCAACTTTGGTTTTTAATGGAATTTTCGTTTTTGAGTTAAGCTGTCCAGACACAGAATTTTTGGGTGGAATACAACACTTCCTCTGCTAGTAGAGAAGGTAATAATTTGTACAAATGTTTATCTCAACTAAGACGAAGAAGTTTGAATTATGTGGTCAGCTAATGCGAGGTGATTCTTTGCTAGTGGACTGGGCTGTTCGATGAATCAATAGAGAACATATGTTGGGTGCTTCTTCGGAGACGTGGAGGATTTTATTAGATTGTGGGACCAAATGGTAGATAAGTAAGAGAGAGCGAGGGAGATGTTGCTGGAATGAATAGCAAGAGAGATGGGAGTTTCTCAATCCGGTTGTACCCAGCTTTGGGTCGAACCGCCTGCCGCCTGGCGCCCAGCCAAGGAACCTCAATAGACGAGCTACTAGGAGAATCCGCAATTCCTAAACATGCAATTACCATGTTGGGCTTTACCTCCGCTTCAACGAAAAAGGGCTCTAAACCCCCCCCCCACCCCCCCCCCCCCGAGAATACCCGCGTCATCACCACGTGATAATAGCACCACCTATACAACTAAACAACTTCAACATGTTGGAAGACCGCTCTGTAGAGCAAAAATCTGATGTGTTGCTCTCACATGACTTTCTCTACTCTTGTACTATGCCTATAAACCCTTATTACTTTCTCTACTAGTATACTAAAGTAGAGGAAGTTTTGTATTTACCCAAAAATGCTCAATGTGGACAGCATAACACAAAAAAGTCGGTTAAAAACCAAAGTTGGTATTTAAGTTTAATGCCCTTCAAGGATGCGACACGAAGATTTTGAAGAAAATTGCTCCACCCTAAACTACCCTTTACATGGAACATTTATCGAAAATTTTGACTTTCTCGAAACTTACTACAACGATTTTGCTTAAAATTACACATTTTAAAGATATTTTTATGACAAATGAACTGTATATCTTGAATTTTCTGGCTATAGCCCCTGTAGTCGTATTTACTCTGGACGACTTTTGCATAACTCGTAAACCGTAAGAGATAGACCAAAACTTACTTCACAAGAAATGTATATCTCGTTAAAACGCACAATTTATGTCGGAACAATTTTTTTGTAGCGTGAACCATTTCGGAGATATTCCTTGTTATTTGTGCGAGTTTTGGAGATCATACTTCTTTTTCATTTTCACCTTCTGTACTGGTAAGTTGAAGGAAGTATTGTATTCCACCGAAAAATTTAATGTCATGATTTCACCGAGAACATGTTTTGAGACCACCTGAATCCAAAAAGAAGCATTGTTAGAAAAAGGTCCATGTGTTTGTCTATGTGTCAGTCTGTGGACAGCATAACTCAAGAACAAAAGGTCGGTTAAAAACCAATGTTGGTATTTAAGTTTAATGTATTTCAAGGATGCGACACGAAGATTTTGAAGAAAATAGCCCCACCGTAAACTACCCTTTACATGGAAACTTTTTCGAAAATTTTGATTTCCTTGAAAATGGCTCTCACGATTTTGATCAAAATGCTATATGTTTAAGATATTTGTATGACAAATGAAATGTATATTTTGAATTTTCTGGCTATAGCCCCCGTAGTCGTATTTACTCTGGACGACTTTTGCATAACTGATAAACCGTTAGGGATAGACAAAATCTTACTATACAAAAAATGTAGATCTTGCTAAAATATACAAATCATGTCTCAATAAATTTTTTTGTGGAGTGAACCATTTCGGAGATATTCCCTGTAATCTTTATTCGTTATTTTATTTAGACACTGGGGTTTTGGGAAAAGGTTGTATTGATCAGTATCGGAGAGACCATTGTAATAAATGGGAGCATGCAATCAATCGTTTGCCAATACTTCATAAAAAGACAGAGGTTCATCAGCGAAGTAACTAAGTCCCAAATGTCTAAGTCCGATATTTAAGCTTCAGTAACTCCATCTATGTTCCTCTTATCGGCATTTCCTTAACATTAAAACCCACAAAGAAGACGAACGCTTCCAAAACCTATTCACTTTTTCATGAACTTGATTACATCACCTCTCTCTCTCTGTGGTATCGATATTCGATAACCGAAGCCATGAAGGGTTTATATAGGGTGAACCGACAAAGTTTGGGGAGGTTTTCACCCTCTCTGCCATTTGCCTATAGAAAACATCGCATTGTAACCAAAATTCAATACAACGATTTCATATACTCTTGTACTAACCATTCTTACAAACTCTTATTCCTATATCTTCTTCATGTTAGTTGAGATAAACATATGTAAACATTATTTTATTGCTTATCCCCTTGTAAAGTACAGAATTACAAGTTCTCCAAAACCAACACTAATTACAAGGAATATCTCCGAAATGGTTCACTCTACAAAAAATGTTTTCAGACATAAATTGTATGTTTTAGCAAGATCTACATTTTTTGTATATTAAGAATCTGTCTATCTATTATGGTTTATGGTTTATTACATTATTTAACTGGGCATGGACCATATAAGACATACTGGCTAAAAATACAAAGGACTGATAACGATATATGTGGCAGATGCAATGTGCAGGACACACCTGAGCATGCGCTATTTGAATGTGTTAAGTACAGCGAGCAAACAAGAGAAGAGAGACAGGCACTCAGCGGCAATTATATTTATAACATTATTAGGAATAAGGATTTATACGAGCATCTTCACAAGCTGGCGGACAAAATAAGTAAGATTGCGTGGGAGGAGGAGCGATTACCAGCTAGGCGACAACCACATATTGTTAATGTAGCTATAGAACCAAGGAGATTGAGATCTCACCAGATACAAGAGGAAAGAGTAGTAGCACAAGATGAGGAGGTTAATGATAATAGAAATGGAGGAGAGATCAGCAGGGATAGAAGGGGAGATGAGTAGAGATGGAGGAGAAATCAGCAGGGAGAGGTGAGGAGACGGATCGAGATAGAGGAGAGATCAGCAGGGATAGATGGGGAGATGAGTAGAGATGGAGGAGAAATCAGCAGGGAGAGGTGAGGAGACGGATCGAGATAGAGGAGAGATCAGCAGGGATAGAAGGGGAGATGAGTAGAGATGGAGGAGAATTCAGCAGGGAGAGGTGAGGAGATGGATCGAGAAGGAGGAGAGATCAGTAGGGATAGAAGGGGAGATGAGTAGAGATGGAGGAGAATTCAGCAGGGAGAGGTGAGGAGATCGATCGAGATGGAGGAGAGATCAGCAGGGATAGAAGGGGAGATGGATCGAGATGGAGGAGAGATCAGCAGGGAGAGGTGAGGAGATGGATCGAGATGGAGGAGAGATCAGCAGGGAGAGGTGAGGAGATGGATCGAGATGGAGGAGAGATCAGCAGGGAGAGGTGAGGAGATGGATCGAGATGGAGGAGAGATCAGCAGGGATAGAAGGGGAGATGGATCGAGATGGAGGAGAGATCAGCAGGGAGAGGTGAGGAGATGGATCGAGATGGAGGAGAGATCAGCAGGGAGAGGTGAGGAGATGGATCGAGATGGAGGAGAGATCAGCAGGGAGAGGTGAGGAGATGGATCGAGATGGAGGAGAGATCAGCAGGGAGAGGTGAGGAGATGGATCGAGATGGAGGAGAGATCAGTAGGGATAGAAGGGGAGATGGATCGAGATGGAGGAGAGATCAGCAGGGAGAGGTGAGGAGATGGATCGAGATGGAGGAGAGATCAGTAGGGATAGAAGGGGAGATGGATCGAGATGGAGGAGAGATCAGCAGCGAGAGGTGAGGAGATGGACCGAGATGGAGGAGAGATCAGCAGGGAGAGGTGAGGAGATGAATCGAGATGGAGGAGAGATCAGCAGAGAGAGGTGAGGAGATGAATCGAGATGGAGGAGAGATCAGCAGGGAGAGGTGAGGAGATGGATCGAGATGGAGGAGAGATCAGTAGGGATAGAAGGGGAGATGGATCGAGATGGAGGAGAAATCAGCAGGGAGAGGTGAGGAGATGGATCGAGATGGAGGAGAGATTAGCAGGGATAGAAGGGGAGATGGATCGAAATGGAGGAGAGATCAGCAGGGAGAGGTGAGGAGATGGATCGAGATGGAGGAGAGATCAGCAGGATAGAAGGGGAGATGGATCGAGATGGAGGAGAGATCAGCAGGGAGAGGTGAGGAGATGGATCGAGATGGAGGAGAGATCAGCAGGGAGAGGTGAGGAGATGGATCGAGATGGAGGAGAGATCAGCAGGGAGAGGTGAGGAGATGGATCGAGATGGAGGAGAGATCAGCAGGGATAGAAGGGGAGATGGATCGAGATGGAGGAGAGATCAGCAGGGAGAGGTGAGGAGATGGATCGAGATGGAGGAGAGATCAGCAGGGAGAGGTGAGGAGATGGATCGAGATGGAGGAGAGATCAGCAGGGAGAGGTGAGGAGATGGATCGAGATGGAGGAGAGATCAGCAGGGAGAGGTGAGGAGATGGATCGAGATGGAGGAGAGATCAGTAGGGATAGAAGGGGAGATGGATCGAGATGGAGGAGAGATCAGCAGGGAGAGGTGAGGAGATGGATCGAGATGGAGGAGAGATCAGTAGGGATAGAAGGGGAGATGGATCGAGATGGAGGAGAGATCAGCAGGGAGAGGTGAGGAGATGGACCGAGATGGAGGAGAGATCAGCAGGGAGAGGTGAGGAGATGAATCGAGATGGAGGAGAGATCAGCAGGGAGAGGTGAGGAGATGAATCGAGATGGAGGAGAGATCAGCAGGGATAGAAGGGGAGATGGATCGAAATGGAGGAGAGATCAGCAGGAAGAGGTGAGGAGATAGATCGAGATGAGGGATAGAAGGGGTGATGAGTAGAGATGGAGGAGAAATCAGCAGGGAGAGGAGAGGAGATGGATCGAGATGGAGGAGAGATCAGCAGGGAGAGGTGAGGAGATGGATCGAGATGGAGGAGAGATCAGTAGGGAGAGGAGAAGGATCGAGGTGCAGGAGAATTCAGCAGGGAGAGGAGAGGAGATGATTCGAGATAGAGGAGAGATCAGCAGCGAGAGGTAATGCATCGAGATGGAGGAGAGATTAGTAGGGATAGAAGGGGAGATGGATCGAGATGGAGGATGGATCAGCAGGGAGAGGTGAGGAGATGGATCGAGATGGAGGAGAGATCAGCAGTGATAGAAGGGGAGATGGATCGAGATGGAGGAGAGATCAGCAGGGATAGAAGGGGTGATGTGTAGAGATGGAGCCGAAATCAGCAGGGAGAGGTGAGGAGATGGATCGAGATGGAGGAGAGATCAGCAGGGATAGAAGGGGAGATGGATCGAAATGGAGGAGAGATCAGCAGGAAGAGGTGAGGAGATGGATCGAGATGAGGGATAGAAGGGGTGATGAGTAGAGATGGAGGAGAAATCAGCAGGGAGAGGAGAGGAGATGGATCGAGATGGAGGAGAGATCAGTAGGGAGAGGAGATGGATCGAGGTGCAGGAGAATTCAGCAGGGAGAGGAGAGGAGATGAATCGAGATAGAGGAGAGACCAGCAGGGAGAGGAGATGGATCGAGATGGAGGAGAGATCAGTAGGGAGAGGAGATGGATCGAGGTGCAGGAGAATTCAGCAGGGAGAGGAGAGGAGATGGATCGAGATAGAGGAGAGATCAGCAGCGAGAGGTAATGCATCGAGATGGAGGAGGGATTAGTAGGGAGAGGAGATGGATCGAGATAGAGGAGAGATCAGCAGGGAGAGGAGATGGATCGAGGTGCAGGAGAATTCAGCAGGGAGAGGAGAGGAGATGGATCGAGATAGAGGAGAGATCAGTAAGGAGAGGAGATGGATCGAGGTGCAGGAGAATTCAGCAGGGAGAGGAGAGGAGATGGATCGAGATAGAGGAGAGATCAGCAGGGAGAGGTGATGCATCGAGATAGAGGAGAGATCAGCAGGGAGAGGTGATGGATCGAGGTGCAGGAGAATTCAGCAGGGAGAGGAGAGGAGATGGATCGAGATAGAGGAGAGATCAGCAGGGAGAGGAGATGGATCGAGGTGCAGGAGAATTCAGCAGGGAGAGGAGAGGAGATAGATCGAGATAGAGGAGAGATCAGCAGGGAGAGGTGATGCATCGAGATAGAGGAGATATCAGCAGGGAGAGGTGATGCATCGAGATAGAGGAGAGATCAGCAGGGAGAGGTAATGCATCGAGATAGAGGAGAGATCAGCAGGGAGAGGAGATGGATCGAGGTGCAGGAGAATTCAGCAGGGAGAGGAGAGGAGATGGATCGAGATAGAGGAGAGATCAGCAGGGAGAGGAGATGGATCGAGGTGCAGGAGAATTCAGCAGGGAGAGGAGAGGAGATGGATCGAGATAGAGGAGAGATCAGCAGGGAGAGGTGATGCATCGAGATAGAGGAGAGATCAGCAGGGAGAGGTGATGGATCGAGGTGCAGGAGAATTCAGCAGGGAGAGGAGAGGAGATGGATCGAGATAGAGGAGAGATCAGCAGGGAGAGGTAATGCATCGAGATGGAGGAGAGATTAGTAGGGAGAGGAGATGGATCAAAGTGCAGGAGAATTCAGCAGGGAGAGGAGAGGAGATGAATCGAGATAGAGGAGAGACCAGCAGGGAGAGGAGATGGATCGAGGTGCAGGAGAATTCAGCAGGGAGAGGAGAGGAGATGGATCGAGATAGAGGAGAGATCAGCAGGGAGAGGTGATGCATCGAGATAGAGGAGAGATCAGCAGGGAGAGGTGATGCATCGAGATAGAGGAGAGATCAGCAGGGAGAGGTAATGCATCGAGATAGAGGAGAGATCAGCAGGGAGAGGTGATGCATCGAGATAGAGGAGAGATCAGCAGGGAGAGGAGATGGATCGAGGTGCAGGAGAATTCAGCAGGGAGAGGAGATGGATCGAGATAGAGGAGAGATCAGCAGGGAGGGGTAATGCATCGAGATAGAGGAGAGATCAGCAGGGAGAGGAGATGGATCGAGGTGCAGGAGAATTCAGCAGGGAGAGGAGAGGAGATGGATCGAGATAGAGGAGAGATCAGCAGGGAGAGGAGATGGATCGAGATGGAGGAGAGATCAGCAGGGAGAGGAGATGGATCGAGGTGCAGGAGAATTCAGCAGGGGGAGGAGAGGAGATGGATCGAGATAGAGGAGAGATCAGCAGGGAGAGGTAATGCATCGAGATAGAGGAGAGATCAGCAGGGAGAGGAGATGGATCGAGGTGCAGGAGAATTCAACAGGGGGAGGACAGGAGATGGATCGAGATAGAGGAGAGATCAGCAGGGAGAGGAGATGGATCGAGGTGCAGGAGAATTCAGCAGGGAGAGGAGAGGAGATGGATCGAGATAGAGGAGAGATCAGCAGGGAGAGGTAATGCATCGAGATGGAGGAGAGATTAGTAGGGAGAGGAGATGGATCGAGGTGCAGGAGAATTCAGCAGGGAGAGGACAGGAGATGGATCGAGATAGAGGAGAGATCAGCAGGGAGAGGAGATGGATCGAGGTGCAGGAGAATTCAGCAGGGAGAGGAGAGGAGATGGATCGAGATAGAGGAGAGATCAGCAGGGAGAGGAGATGGATCGAGGTGCAGGAGAATTCAGCAGGGAGAGGAGAGGAGATGGATCGAGATAGAGGAGAGATCAGCAGGGAGAGGTAATGCATCGAGATGGAGGAGAGATTAGTAGGGAGAGGAGATGGATCGAGGTGCAGGAGAATTCAGCAGGGAGAGGAGATGGATCGAGGTGCTGGAGAATTCAGTAGGGAGAGAAGAGGAGATGGATCGAGATAGAGGAGAGATCAGCAGGGAGAGGTGATGCATCGAGATGGAGGAGAGATTAGTAGGGAGAGGAGATGGATCGAGGTGCAGGAGAATTCAGCAGGGAGAGGAGAGGAGATGGATCGAGATAGAGGAGAGATCAGCAGGGAGAGGTAATGCATCGAGATGGAGGAGAGATTAGTAGGGAGAGGAGATGGATCGAGGTGCAGGAGAATTCAGCAGGGAGAGGAGATGGATCGAGGTGCAGGAGAATTCAGCAGGGAGAGGAGATGGATCGAGGTGCAGGAGAATTCAGCAGGGAGAGGAGATGGATCGAGGTGCAGGAGAATTCAGCAGGGAGAGGAGGGGAGATGGATCGAAGTGCAGGAGAGATCAGCAGGGAGAGGAGAGGAGATGGATCGAGGTGCAGGAGAGATCAGCAGGGAGAGGAGAGGAGATGGATCGAGGTGCAGGAGAGATCAGCAGGGAGAGGAGAGGAGATGGATCGAGGTGCAGGAGAATTCAGCAGGGAGAGGAGATGGATCGAGGTGCAGGAGAATTCAGCAGGGAGAGGAGATGGATCGAGGTGCAGGAGAATTCAGCAGGGAGAGGAGAGGAGATGGATCGAGATAGAGGAGAGATCAGCAGGGAGAGGAGATGGATCGAGATGGAGGAGAGATCAGCAGGGAGAGGAGATGGATCGAGATAGAGGAGAGATCAGCAGGGAGAGGTAATGCATCGAGATAGAGGAGAGATCAGCAGGGAGAGGAGATGGATCGAGGTGCAGGAGAATTCAGCAGGGAGAGGAGAGGAGATGGATTGAGATAGAGGAGAGATCAGCAGGGAGAGGTAATGCATCGAGATGGAGGAGAGATTAGTAGGGAGAGGAGATGGATCGAGGTGCAGGAGAATTCAGCAGGGAGAGGAGAGGAGATGGATCGAAGTGCAGGAGAGATCAGCAGGGAGAGAAGAGGTAATGCATCGAGATGGAGGAGAGATTAGTAGGGAGAGGAGATGGATCGAGGTGCAGGAGAATTCAGCAGGGAGAGGAGATGGATCGAGGTGCAGGAGAATTCAGTAGGGAGAGAAGAGGAGATGGATCGAGATAGAGGAGAGATCAGCAGGGAGAGGTAATGCATCGAGATGGAGGAGAGATTAGTAGGGAGAGGAGATGGATCGAGGTGCAGGAGAATTCAGCAGGGAGAGGAGATGGATCGAGGTGCAGGAGAATTCAGCAGGGAGAGGAGATGGATCGAGGTGCAGGAGAATTCAGCAGGGAGAGGAGATGGATCGAGGTGCAGGAGAATTCAGCAGGGAGAGGAGAGGAGATGGATCGAAGTGCAGGAGAGATCAGCAGGGAGAGGAGAGGAGATGGATCGAGGTGCAGGAGAGATCAGCAGGGAGAGGAGAGGAGATGGATCGAGGTGCAGGAGAGATCAGCAGGGAGAGGAGAGGAGATGGATCGAGGTGCAGGAGAATTCAGCAGGGAGAGGAGATGGATCGAGGTGCAGGAGAATTCAGCAGGGAGAGGAGAGGAGATCGACCGAGATGGAGGAGTAATTAGCAGAGAGAGGAGAGGAGATGGATCGAGGTGCAGGAGAATTCAGCAGGGAGAGGAGAGGAGATGGATCGAAGTGCAGGAGAGATCAGCAGGGAGAGGAGAGGAGATGGATCGAGGTGCAGGAGAGATCAGCAGGGAGAGGAGAGGAGATGGATCGAGGTGCAGGAGAATTCAGCAGGGAGAGGAGATGGATCGAGGTGCAGGAGAATTCAGCAGGGAGAGGAGATGGATCGAGGTGCAGGAGAATTCAGCAGGGAGAGGAGAGGAGATGGATCGAGGTGCAGGAGAATTCAGCAGGGAGAGGAGATGGATCGAGGTGCAGGAGAATTCAGCAGGGAGAGGAGAGGAGATCGACCGAGATGGAGGAGTAATTAGCAGAGAGAGGAGAGGAGATGGATCGAGGTGCAGGAGAATTCAGCAGGGAGAGGAGAGGAGATCGACCAAGATGGAGGAGAAATCAGCAGGGAGAGGAGAGCAGATGTGTTGAGGAGGAGAGATTAGCAGAAGGAGGAAGTATTAAGTGATAACTTATGTGGCGGTGAAGGTGAAGTGAATTTGGGAAGTGATTGAGTGAGAGTTTTAAAATCCCTAATGGTAATAATAATAATTTGGGAATCATTTGTTTTAATGTTATCAGTGATTTAAGGAGGAAAGAAAAGTGGCATGTTGTGAGTTCGAATGGGGAAGTGAAGAAATATGAATTTGAGTTAAGGATATAAAGTTGATATTAGAAATATATCAAGTGATGTATTTTGTGCTGGATACCAGTACAGTTAGTGTTAAGTTAGATGTAGTATTTATTATTTTTAACCGGATACCGGTTATTTACTGGATACCAGTAAATTTGTTTAAATAGAGATTTATAGAAATTTATTTGATGTAGTTATGTAAGTATATTATAAAAGGGGGGATAAAATGGGAAATATTTTGTATATATATATTTTTTTTTTAACTTTGAATAAAAAGTTGTTAAATATTAAATTATATTATTAGAAGAATGTGATATATTTTTAAATGGGAATTATTTTGGTAAGTTGAATTGAAGATTTGTTGTTTTATTGATTTTAGGAAATTTTTAATTAAAACAATATGTGTAAATGTAGTTGATTTAATGTTTAATTATATATTTATTTGATTTATTTTAGTATATTGATTGATTTTTGCTATATGAATTAGAAGTTTTGTTGGTTGTAATGAATTAATTATTATTAGTAATTGAAATAATTGATTTTTATAAATAGGTTAAGAAATTTAATTATATGATTTTGGAATTTAATTTGAGCTTTTTATTTGGATTGTTCAATAATGAATATTTTATTAAATTAAAAAAAATTATGTATTAAATTAATTAGGAGTATTGTGATTGTTTTAGGTATTAAAGGAAATGTTGGTATAGATATTAGATGTGATGAATTATAATTTTGAGTACGTTTATTTTGTGTATGTTGAAATTTTTTTTTAACTTTATTGTATTTTATATTTCTGTTTTGTAGTATTTAGATTTTTATAACTTGTAGAATATTTTTGTTGTAAATATTTTTGAAAGTTAAATGAACGAATAGGGATCTGGAATGTAAGCCCTGGTTTAAGTAATTAGGTGTCAGGGTTTATTATTGGAGGTTTTTATCCGTCCGTCGTCCCTCCCTCCCTCCCCTCCCTCCCTCCCTCCATCCCTCCATCCCTCCATCCCTCCATCCCTCCATCCCTCCATCCCTCCATCCCTCCATCCCTCCATCCCTCCATCCCTCCATCCCTCCATCCCTCCATCCCTCCATCCCTCCATCCCTCCATCCCTCCATCCCCTCCATCCTCCCTCCATCCCTCCATCCCTCCATCCCTCCATCCCTCCATCCTCCATCCCTCCATCCCTCCATCCCTCCATCCCTCCATCCCTCCATCCCTCCATCCATCCATCCATCCATCCATCCATCCATCCATCCATCCATCCATCCCATCCATCCATCCATCCATCCATCCATCCATCCATCCATCCATCCATCCATCCATCATCCATCCATCCATCCATCCATCCATCCATCCATCCATCCATCCATCCATCCATCCATCCATCCATCCATCCATCCATCCATCCATCCATCCATCCATCCATCCATCCATCCATCCATCCATCCATCCATCCATCCATCCATCCATCCATCGCCTTTTGGTCGACGCGCTGTCCCCCTCAAACGACAAGCTAAGAAATTTTAGCCGCTATCATTATTCATGCAATTATAATACATGGTCTCTACGCACTTAACATTTTATTGTAACAATGTTGGCATTCCTTGCAGATATTCGAAGCTTCTTCTAACTTTCTGGACTTCCGCTGCAGCTGCCTTTTCCTTTTATAGCGCGAGCAGTTTTCATACCTTTCAGGTCATTTACAATTTCTGAACCTGTTATGACGTCATGAAAATTCTTCGAGACTCAATAGATAATATTATTTTCAATAAGTTCCTTTTTTACTTTCTCTACTGGTAAGTAGGGGAAGTTTTGTATTCCACCCAAAAATTCGATGTCGGGATTTCACCGAAAATATATGTTTTGAGGCCCCTGAATCCAAAAAAAGCATTCTTAGAAAAAGGTCCGTGTGTGTCAGTCTGTCAGTCTGTGGACAGCATAGCTCAAAAACGAAAAGTCGGTTAAAAACCAAAGTTGGTATTTAAGTTTAAAGTCTTTCAAGGATGCGTCACGAAGATTTTGAAGAAAGTAGCCCCACCCTAAACTATCCTTTAGATGGAAAATTTTTCCAAAATTTTGATTTTCATGAAAATGGCTCTAACGAATTTGACTAAAATGTCATATGTTTGAGATATTTTGATGACAAATGAAATGTATATCTTGAATTTTCTGGCTATAGCCCCTGTAGTCGTATTTACTCTGAACGACTTTTGCATAACTGGTAAACCGTTAGAGATAGACCAAATCATACTTTACAAAAAATGTAGATCTTGCTAAAATACACAATTTATGTCTGAGTAAATTTTCTTGTAGGGTGAACCATTTCGGAGATATTCCTTGTTATGTGTGTGAGTTTCGGAAAACTTGAAACTTTCGTGAAACGGATGACCGTTGTTCATTTTTTTATATGTTAACTGCGCAAAGACAACAGAATCTCAAACATTTGACTATCGCACAAAGCCTACTGTATTCTAACATTTCCCTTGCACCTACAAGGACATAAGCAATAAGATAATTTGTACAAATGCTTATCTCAACTAACACGAAGAAGATATAGGAATAAGAGTTTCTAAGAATGGTTAGTACAAGAGTAGAGAAAGTCATGTGAGTGCAACACATCAGATTTTTTCTTGTGAAATATAAAGAAAATGAGTACTTGTATATGATTCAGATCTATTTCATGTTTTAAAAATTGCAATGACTTAATTGCGAAACGAAAAGTGTTCTGTTTTCGCCCCCGTGCCGTGTCCGTCTACCGCACAGTACGGTCAAATAGAAAATAGCTCGCAAAGCAGACAGACTAGAGACATTTCCTCTAGTAAGCTTTGTCACTGATAGATGGAACCCTGATGCCACCATCTGTATGGAGGGCCCTTGAAGTTGCTGCGCATTAAAAATATCGTCTGGCGGAGGAGGGGAGGGGGGTGGAAGAATCGGAGCAAGCCTTTTTGACAGAATTTGTTTACTTCAATGTTGACGAAACATATTTTATAGGAAGCTAGACTTACAGGTAGATCAGGGGAAGACAGGTATCGCTGCTGTGACGTCAGCCCTCTCAGCACATATGCCCGCAACGACGGCCAGTTGAACGTGTGACGTCACAGCAGAGGAAAGGCTGCGGGACATCGCAATTTTAATGCTGACTGTTTCAATTACGGAATAGTCACAGATTATAAATATTTACATTTCGGCCTTATGCCGAATAGTTTATGTGAACAGTCATGTTATAACGCAAATAGAAGAGAAATTATAACTATTTTGCCTGAGCTAGAGGAGAGCTATACAGAACAATTAAGTGGACATTTTTCAACATTTGCCGTTTCGCTTTTCTTTAACTAGTTTGTCAATGTTAGGGCGTAATGTACGGCACATTTGTAACCGAAGACTGCACGTTAGATTGTGATCTGACTATATGCTTCGGGATTTTGACTTAGAAAGTTTCATAACGGAAAAGAATTATTCGCACATATACGTGGAACCAAACATACATAATATCCGTGCAACAAGGGCATATAACATCAGAAATCTGGTTTGAGGAACATTCTTATAATAAAAATCAGCCAAGTCTTCCTTGTGTTTATATTTATCCTTCAGCAATTCGTCGCACTGCAAAATTTATCAATTCAATTTGCTACCTGCTAGAAACATTGTTAACATCCAATGAATACGGGGTCGCAAAGACCTGAAACGTAGATGACAATGTTTCTACATCTTGAAGCCTGGTCTCAAACTGGTTTGAAACACGGGGAACTGAACACAAACACAAAACTACACAGCGTCAACAAAAACACACAATACAAAACAAAATTCGCACTAACGCCGTTAAGATTCCTCTCACAACAAATAAAAAACCTCAGACTAGGCCGAAGAGGGTTCTCCCTAAACAGCCCGGGCGTGTTGTAAACATGCCCAAATAATATTTTTCATATTCATTCAGTTTCGTACAAGTAGCGTCGGTGATCTAGGCAGCATAGCAATACACCGCTCTCGGCTGACGTCACACGAACGTACAAGCTGGCTCTTCATTTAAATACGTCACACGGCCAGAAGTAGTCTTCCCCTGAAGTAGATATTTGTATTAGTACATGATATGGATTAATGAATTGGGAACCTATAAAAGAACTAAGAGTTAAGTGGGAGCTTTGTAACGTTTAATAACACCAAAAGTCTAACCGAAGAACAGCCTCAAATAATTCCAACCTACTAGGACATTTTTACATACGTATAATCATTCTACAAATAATACGTTGTTGTCCAAGTTATTTTGAATTCATAGCCTCTAAAAATGAGATGCAAATTTTCTTTCTCCAGCAGTTAAAGGACAGTTTGTCAGTTCTGTTATCCCGTCTCCGTCTACGCCTCCAGCGGAAACAAAACGCCGGGCTACTGTCACAAACACTTTCTTTCCCATCGTTATTAGTAACTACAAAGAAGGCCAGAAGCACTAAAGTGACGCCTGCGAAACTTCTAAAAACACAATTTCTGCTGCTACACGCTTTTAAATTGAAGAGATTAAACGTCACTTGCAAGTAGAGGCGCCTTGATTTGGAACACAACAGGAAACATGTTTGAAACTATAATACAGGGTGTTAAAAACTGTCCGATATTGCAACAGAGTTGGCATTGGGCAAAACTAGAATAAATGTTCCTATTAAAATATGTGTTGAGATATAAGGCCATTTTAGAAAAATCTGATGTGTTGCACTCACATGACTTTCTCTACTCTTGTACTAACCATTCTTACAAACTCTTATTCCTATATCTTCTTCGTGTTAAGATAAACATATGTATAACTTATCTTATTGCTTATTTCCTTGTAGGTACAAGGGGAATATGGGAATACAGTAGGCTTTGTGCGATAGTAAAATGTTTTAAAGCTTTGGGATTCTGTTGCCTTTGCCCACTTAACATATTTAAAAAATGAACAACGATGATCCTTTTCACGAAAGTTCTAAGTTTTCCGAAACTCATACACATAACAAGCAACATCTCCGAAATGGTTCACCTTACAAGAAAATTTATTGAGACATAAATTGTGTATTTTAGCAAGATCTACATTTTTTGTATAGTATGATTTGGTCTATCTCTAACGGTTTACCAGTTACGCAAAAGTCGTCCAGAGTAAATACGACTACAGGGGCTATAGCCAGAAAATTCAAGATATAAATTTCATTTTTCATCAAAATATCTCAAACATATGACATTTTAATCAAAATCGTTAGAGCCATTTTCAAGAAAATCAAAATTTTCGAAAAATTTTGCATGTAAAGGGTAGTTTAGGGTGGGGCTATTTTCTTCAAAATCTTCGTGTCACATCCTTGAAACACATTAAGCTTAAATACCAACTTTGGTTTTTAACCGACTTTTCGTCTTTGACTTTGACAGACACACAGACACACAGGCGCGCGCACACACACACACACACACACACACACACACACACACACACACACACACAGATCTTTTTCTAAAAATGCTCTTTGTGGATTCAGGGGGCCTCAAAACATATATTTCCGGTGAAATCTCGACATCGAATTTTTGGGTGGAATACATTACTTCCCCTACTTACCAGTAGAGAAAGTAAAAATGAACAACGCATCCACATTTTGATGTCTTTAAATGTCTCTATAGTCACAAATTCAATGAAACGGGGTCCGGCGAAGGCGAAGGCCATGCTACTGGACCTCCTCGACCAATCCACCGTGCATTAAATGTTTGGTTTAAGTATCGGGATTGCTTTATTTTGAATGTATGGACAGGGATTGTGGGTGACACTTCTAGCACCATACATTTTACCGAATAAATTAACAAGTGATCAGTTACCCGTGCCTCTGGAGGAGTTGTGCTTATGGAAAGACGACGCACGAGGTTTATGCATGACGGGGCACCACCCCATTTTGTACGCACTGCACCATAATACTTAAACCAAATATTTAATGGACAATGGATGGTACGAGGAGGTCCAGCAGCATGGCCTCCTCGTTCGCCGGACCTCAATCCGTTAGGTTTCTGACTAAGGGGACATATAAAGACATTGCTGTATGCCAAATCCATCGAAAATGTGAACATATTGCACATTTTTCTAAAATGGCTCTTCGCTCAACAAATATATGTTTCCGGACATATGTTTATAGGAATATTTATTCTAGTTTTGACTATTCCCAACTCCTATTGCAATATTGGATACACTGCATTTGAAAACACTGATTTTTTTCTGAGTAGAACATAATCATAAGCATGAAAGGAAAAACGAGCCTTTTGCCTTCTGCACAAGCTACTCCCTAAAATTCGGTACTTACGGGGGCTGTCCCAGGAGTATCTCACCTAACAAAGAAAGCACAAAAATGTTGAAGAAAAAACTTTTATTTCCCCACATAGTATTCTTTCAGCTTGATACACTTTTCCCAGCGTAGGTCAATAGCTTTTATACCCTGTTTATGGTAAGAACCGTTGAGCTCTGCAAAATATCCATCAACTGCAGACTCCACATCATCATTGTTGACAAATGTTTTACCACCAATCCATTTCCTCGAGTTTTGAAACAGAGATAGACTAATGCTGGGTTGCAAGAAGCACTTAGAGATTTCTTTGCCGCTAAAGTGATCATTTGCCCCTGAAATGAGTTGCAAGACCGATCTACAACGCTATTCAATTGAGTATCACTAAAGATGGAATCTAGAATGGCCGTCGTGATTGCTTTCATCGCATGGTTTCCTCCTAATTTGACATCCTCAGATACAAGTAAATAAAAACTATTACTTATTCATTATTGTCGATCGATGTGCGCTTAGAATTATAGTTTTATGCCAAGAAATGTATTTTTATTGTGTTCTTCAGTATACAATCTTGTCTGACAAAGAGGTTATGTTGGATATGAGTGTATTTCGTTTAAGATTGCGTATGTCCTGAAAACGTTTTTCGTCCCAAAATACTTTTTATCGGTATTTTTAACAGCGATGCGTGTTTCCAATTTGGACAACCTTCCTCTCTCCTTGTTTTAATGTTTGTGATATGAAGTGTTTTAGCGAAATATGAAAACTTAATCTGCTTTTCTACCAAGACCGAGGAATTTTAGAAATAGTTCAATATCTTTACCTAGATTCAAAGTTGGGCTCTCCAAACAAACATTCATGCACGTGGTGGAATTGCAAAGTGAAAAACTGAGTGCAAGAAGCATGGACGTACATACATATGTCCATATTGCCACAAAATCAGCCGTTGGTTACACGGAACCAACCACAGAGCACCTCGTAGCAAGAAGTGAAACTAAACTGTGTTAACAAAAAGCGCTCCAAGTGGGTTGCATTGGAACTAAGGTGTGAGAAATCGCGCTCCCGAATCCTCACGCTGCCGGTTGCTCCTACGGCTGTTTAAGATTGCTCATATTAAAGGTCACGTAAATTAACTTTCATTTCCTTTATTTATTTGTACTGTAGCAACGTATTTGTACAAGTGAGGTGAAATAAATGCGGCACTCTTAAAACTGCAATCAGAACTATGGAAGCTCGCGAACTAAACTTTGGGCGTCATCAGAAGCAATACGGCATTAGGACACATGATCAGCTGAGTCTGAGAAGTAAGTAGGCATAAAAACAGTTTATTTTTTGTAATTCTTTTTTATCAAAGTTGTCCAATAGTCTGTACATCAATGGCCGTCAGATTTCCGTACAAGTCAAGAGTATGCCAGCGCCGCTCCTTATCCAGTTGCAGAACTACTGATTCGTGGTTTTTCACCCGTATGGAAACAACCATTTATTAATAATCGTTCGTTATTGCACAACACGAGCCTTTGATACAGTATTGAATAAGACAGGAATTCCAGGCATGAACATATGAAGGGCTGGTGAAATATTCAGAAACAGACAAGTTAGTTTTCGTCTAATTGCTAACTTTCTTACTTCAATCTCAAACTGTTCCTTGACTTTATTTTACACTATTACTTTCTGCTGACAATATGTTGCTCCTTTAAGAGAAAAGTTTAGTTGTATTAATTTTGTTCTACATTTTGGCTTGCAGAAAACACAAAACGACCTTGTCAACAAATTAGATCTGTAACCCTGAACGCGTGACAATTTTTTCTCTCAGCGACATCATACGTGTGATCAAGATAACTAATTAACCGACTACGTCGGCTCTGTCGAAGTTCCTAACCTCATTAATTAAAGAGGGGAGTAGCTACTTACAATGCAGTTTTCTTGCCACCTGGCATGAATTCGAAGCAATACATTTTGAGGAAAAGTTCTCTGTGTGTCTGTCTGTGGACAGCATATTTCAGTAACAAAAGTTGGTATTTAACTTGAGTATCTTCCAGGAACGCAGCACGCAGATTCAAGAAAATCCGCTCATCCCAAGTTATCCCTTACATCAAAAACATAATTTTATAGGTATATTTAAAATTGGCTCAAACAGTTTTCACTAAAATGACAAAAGTTTGATATTTTTATTACAAATGAACTCGTACATATCCCGAAGTTCTTCATTATTCTGAAGCCTTAGGAGATACACAAAATCTTAAGGCACATCAAATATAGATCGGGCATGGACACGATCGCCACTCCACCTACCATCCTTCCCCAACACTGCTGTTCAGGTTCCGAGCCGCCTCATTCCGCTGTTTCATGAAGAGTCGACTTTATAATCCGTTAGAATATCAAACGCCACTTCCATCAGAAGCATAAATCGAGTCAAAGATATTTTATTTACAACTTCAAAAAGTCCTTTTTGAATACTTGAATTTGTAAACATATAAAAGGGACGACATAATTGCACATTTTAGTTGTTTAGTCTCATTAGTTTATTTAGTATTAATTATCGTGTTTATTTATATATTTATTTTTTGGCTGTAGTAATTATGTTTTTTGTTACACCCAATAACATTTTTGAAACCCTTAAGCTGTACATATATACAAACATAAGAATGATTAGAGGAGGAGGGAAGTGCGTCCATCTATTGGAACAAGTGCGAAGTATCTTCGCCCTCCCTACTGGGAAGAAGTAAATAAACAGTCGATAATTGAATTGCGTCCTCGTGTCCTCGTGTTTGTTGAAGCTCGTGCAGATAGATCGCATCTCAGTCGACACCTTCCAGCTTTAATCAGTCCTCTATGTACTGATATCCCTTCACGTAAAATATATCCAGGAAAACAAACATAGTTTTAACTGCTGGATTCACATGATCATCTCTAATCACTTTTCTACCAAAGTTTCATAGAGAACCTCAAGATTTCCTGTCATTTCAGATAAACTTTAATTACAAATTACATTTATCGATGTGCGATACTATTGGTAAATCAATTACAGTGAAATCCCCATAAGTGGACCTAGTGTGGATAGACAAGGTGTCGAATCACCAAAATGTCAAATTTTACGCAAAAAGGAGTCTTTTATTTCCAACTTATAACATATCACAAATTACATAAATGTCCGGGGCTACAGGGCAACTAGCGTGTGTGTATGAGAGATCGAAGAGCGTGATAACAGTAGTGTCGAGCAAGCTCTAGAATCTTCTTTGCTGAGTCATGTACACCTGCGTGTGAAAATAACTCGAATGAGGTTATGTCACGCCGCTTCCGGTATAAATAGGACAGTCAGTGAGCAGTATTGGAGTGTGTGTTTTTAGAGTTAAGAGTTTAGCTTTTGGTGCCAGAGTAGGTTGTTTTAGTCCTTAAATATTTTAATGTTTAACTATTTTAAATACCCAATAAACATGTACGTATGTTCCTAATAGCAAGAAATACCAATATATTTCTCCATTAAAACAGAAAATGCCACGTTTTCACCCGCACCCCCACATGGATGCTTCCCCCACGTACGTCATTACCTGGCTGAGAGTCAGGTCAAACCTCACACTGTTTTTCACCTCATCTAATATTCACTAATCACTAGCTGAACCTGTTTCTCGTTTTTTAATGCGGATCATTATTACAACACAGTGGTAATCATCTACCCTTACTCATCCGACATGTGGAGAATCATTAAAATGTAATCGTGCACTCATATGACCTTCTCTGTTCACTGTTGTACAAAGTATACTAAAACCCCCAGCTCAACAGCCCATAAAGGGCGAAGGCTTGCCGCCCAGCCACTGCGTCCCCCATCTTTGCCCACTATAGGCGTCATTGATGGGGTGCAGTACTTGAGGGTGGGACGTGGTCAGGCCCCCCCGAGTTTAAGTATAATTAAACATTTATTCTATTTAACATTGCGGTAAACTTTAGTAGAAATTATATAATTCTATATTTCATGGCAATAAGCAATACCGTATACTTTAAGGTTTCTACATGATTGATTGCCCGCCTCTGTAGCGTGATGGTTAGCGTGTCTGCTTCACGTTCAAGAGGTCGCGAGTTTGAATCTCGCTTAGGGTAAGTTATCCGGGTAAGGTTTTTTTCCGAGGTTTTCCCTACCCTGAGAAGACGAATGTCGGGTAACTTAAAGCTCCATGGACCTCGGGCTCATTTGAGCATCATTTCACCCATTTCATTCATTCGTCCGATATGACACAATGTTGGAGGACGTTAATTAAAAAAAAAAAAAAAATATATATATACATGATTGCACCCCAGCTCAATTAACTCCACTTAATTTCTTGAATTATAAATGTTCGCGTTAATTGACTTATCGAAGGGGATTCATTGCATGGCCTCCTCGATCTCCGGATTTAAATGAAGATATCCATTGCATTCAAAGTCCTTGTGACTCCTGTACTGGACATTGATGCTTAATAGTGGGTTTGACCTAATACGAACCGCTCCAGCAATATACAACAGAATACGCGACAAATGCAGCACAGACCTTGCGCATGCGCCGAAGCAATATAACCGACTTTTCGTTGAGTCATATCGAATTTTTGGGTGGAATACAATACTTCCCTTACTTACCAGCAGAGAAAGTAAAAAACTTATCTTTGAACATTCTTGTGGAATTATGCATCCAATTTGGAACATAAACCATTTATTTTTCGAAATCGGTAGTCGTTGTTGCACAAATAATCCCCAAATAAGCAGATAATTAGAAGTTATTGTCTGGGATGATGTGAAATGAAACAAAATCCTGCAGCGAGCGAGCGACATTTTAATGACGTCAGTTCTGAAGCGCATTATATTATAGTTAAAAGATGGGTAGTCATAAAATTGGATTTATTTGCCTGGTAACACGCTCCTACGCAACAATGAAAATTAGCAAACAAATCTTGTTTAAAATATCAGTGCTTCTAGTATATCACATAAAGCCACGTTAATAATAACTGGAATCAATCGAATGTGAAGGGCAAAGCTCTCTCTCGCTCTCTCCTATAAATTTGTTTAATATTAATTGGTTTAGTTATGCGCATTATGTCCACAACATGATCAATAAGTCCATTCACCACGTATTACAAAACACGAAAGTAAACTTGGGATGTGTAACATTCACACGGCTTTTACACCCACTCGAAACACAGTTTATACTTTCTCTACTGATAAGCAGAATTTTCATCTAAAAATTCGATGTCGAGATTTCACCGGAAATATATGTTTTGAGACTCTCTCAATCCAAAAAAGGTCCGTGTGTGTGTCTGTGTGTCAGTCTGTGGACAGCATAACTCAAAAACGAAAAGTCGGTTACAAACCAAAGTTGGTATTTCAATTTAAAGTCTTTCAACAATGCGACACAAAGATTTTCAAGAAAACAGCCCCGCCCTAAACTACCCTTTACATGGAAGATTTTTCGAAAATTTTGATTTTCTTGAAAATAGCTCTAACGATTTTGATTAAAATGCCATATATTTGAGATATTTTCATGACAAATGAAATGTATATCTTGAATTTTCTGGTTATAGCCCCTGTAGTCGTATTTACTCTGGACGACTTTTGCATAACTGGTAAACCGTAAGAGATAGACAAAATCTTACTGTACAAAAACTGTGGAATTTGCTAAAATACACAATTTATGTCTCAATAAATTTTCTTGTAGGTTGAACCGTTTCGGAGATATTCCTTGTTATGTGTGTGAGTTTCGGAAAACTTCCGAGCTTTCGTGAAGTGGAACATCGTTGTTCATTTTTATACGTCAAGTGTGTAAAGAGAACGGAATCTCAAAACTTTAAAATATTTGACTATCGCACAAAGCCTATTTTAGGGTGGAATACAAAACTTCCTCTAGTCTACTATAAAGAAAGTTAAAATTGGGGTTGTGTTTTAGAAGGTTGAATGAGCAACCTAGCGAGGGGTGAGTTTTCTGGAGCTGACGAGGGTTTGGTAATAAAGCATTAGCAGCTGGGCAAGGCTGTTCTTACATCCATCCCTAGGGATATGCATAAAGGAGCACATTAATGGAGTTCACGAAAGATCGCCCTCTAGGTTAATGTACGGTGCGCCATTAGTGGAGCCCCGAGTCACGTAGCTAAAAGATTGAACACCTGCTTACAAGCCATTAAGGCCACGCTCCCCCCCCCCCCCCCCAACTCCCAGTGTACCTATGTCACTTAATATTATTATATACAATTTAATTCCCTTGATTACTTCTCTCTGCCTATTGTAAAGCAGGGGAAATATTGTGTTCGATGTCGCGATTTAGTTGGAAATATGTTTTGAATGTCCCTGAATCCAAAAAAGCATTTTTAGGAAAAGGTCCGTGTGCCTGTGGATAGAATAACTCAAAAACGAAAAGTCGGTTAAAAACCAAAGTTGGTATTTAAGTTTTATGTCTCTCAGGGATGCGACATAAATAATTTGAAGAAAATAGCCCCACCCTAAACTACCCTTTACATGGAAAATTTGTCGAAAATTTTCATTTTCTTGAAAATGGCTGTAACGATTTTTATTAAAATGCCACATTTTTAAGATCTTTGTATGACAAATAAAATGTATATTTTGAATGTTCTTGCTATGGCCTATGTAGTCGTATTTACTCTGGATGACTTTTGAATAACTCGTAAACCGTAAGAGATAGACCAAATCTTACTATACAAAAGATGTAGATCTTGCTAAAATATATAATTTATGTCTTAATAAATTTTTTTGTAGAGTGAACTATTTAGGAGATATTCCTTGTTATTTGTGTAAGTTTTGGAGAACTTATACTTCTGTCAAATGGAACATCGTTATTCAGTCTTTTATATGTTAACGGTGCAAAGAGAGCTAAATTTGAGTATCGCTCAAAGCCTTCTGTATTGTACCCACAAGAAGATAGAGGTATGAGAGTTTGTAAGGATGGTTTGTACAAGAGTTGAGAAAGTCATGTGAGTGCTACATATAGCTACATTACTGTATTATGTGCTGGACGTGGTGCGATCGTGGGTGGAATGAAAGGGCAAGTCATTCTGTTGCACGTCATCCACTCCCCGTCCGCCCAGTGACGTCACTGGCCTTGTCCTAGTTCATTTTGCTTTCAGCCGAGGTAGATAAAGGAATCCCACTCATTTTCCTCCAGTCTTGTCTGGTGATGGAAGGAAAGATGTTGGGAGTATTTTCTGTCTCTCTCTTTCTCGCCATTATTTTATTCGATCTTGACGTTCCTATTGATCTGCACCATACAACTTAAAAATCTGATGTGTTGCACTCACATGACTTTCTCTACTCTTGTACTAACCATTCTTACAAACTCTTATTCCTATATCTTCTTCGTGTTAGTTGAGACAAACATTTGTACAAATTATCTTATTGCTTATTTCCTTGTAGGTACAAGGTGAATATTAGAATACAGAAGGCTTTTTGCGACAGTCAAATCTTTTTGACCTTTGAGATTCCGTTCTCTTTGCAGTTTTCCGAAACTCACACGCATAACAAGGAATATCTCCGAAATGGTTCACCCTACAAGAAAATTTATTTAGACGTAAATTGTGTATTTTAGCAAGATCTACTTTTTTTGTATAATATAATTTGGTCTATCTCTAACGGTTTACCAGTTATGCAAAAGTCGTCCAGAGTAAATACGACTACAGGGGCTATAGCCAGAAAATTCAAGATATACATTTCATTTGTCATAAAAATATCTCAAACATATGACATTTTAATCAAAATCGTTAGAGCCATTTTCAAGAAAATCAAAATTTTTGAAAACTTTTCCATGTAAAGGGTAGTTTAGGGTGGGGCTATTTTGTTCAAAGTCTTCGTGTCGCATCCTTGAAAGCCATTAAACTTAAATACCAAGTTTGGCTTTTAACCGACTTTTCATTTTTGAGTTATGCTTTCCGCAGACTGACAGACACTAGCGGACGTTTTTCTAAAACTGCTTTTTGTTATTCAGGGGAGTTGAAAACATATTTCCGATGAAATCTCAACAACGTCTAATAAAGTAAAAGTGTAACATAGGTACCTATAACGAACCCGCAGAGTCCGCGTATGTTGGATGGAGGTAAACCCAAACTCCCCTCTTTGGGCATGGCTGGTCTAAGTGTTGGAGTTAAGAGCTCCAGGGCCATATCTGAGTCACTAATGCACTCAGCCCCATGATGTTGAAGCAAATGGATTAAACAGAAAGAGACAGAAAGAAAGCATAAAAATGCACGTGTGTACTCTGGGGAAAGGTTCCGCGCTGTTTTCTGCTGCAGACAATCCACGTGAATCATTTAGGACCGGGCAACAAGGAAGTTTAAACCTTCCTTCGCCTGCCTTGTATTCTGCACTGCACTGCACTGCCAGTGTTACCCAGTATTCATCGTTGTTTTCAATTGCTCTTATCGATGTATCGAACATAATTATTATGTCCATCAGCATTTACTCACTCTTCCAGGGGCCCGCCTCGGTAGCGTGATGGTTAGCGTGTCTGCCTCACGTTCAAGAGGTCGCGAGTTCGAATCTCGTTTAGGGTAAGTTATCCGGGTAAGGTTTTTTTCCGAGGTTTTCCCTACCCTGAGAAGACGAATGTTGGGTAACTTAAAGCTCCATGGACCTCGGGCTCATTTGAGCATCATTTCACCCATTTCATTTCATTCATTCGTCCGATATGACACAATGTTGGAGGACGTTAATTAAAAAAAAAAAAAAAAAAAAAAAAAAAAAAAAAAAAAAAAAAACTACTCCAGGGCCTACTCATAAAACGCTTATTCCATCTGGTTCATGATAATAAAGCTAAAAATGTTACGCATATGTCCTTGTGGGTACAAAAAGCGAAGTTAGTAAAATCCAAGGATATCATTATTATGCAGCGAGGCGGTCTCCTTCACTCTCTTTACCCCTCTCCAATGACAGAGCAGTATACGTGTTAGTAACGGGACCAATGACACGTTGGCGTGAAAGGGAAGCATTGACTACTTCAGATCGCTCACTAAATCGTTACTGTTGCTTGTTTCACACACATCAAGGGCTAAGAGTTTGTAAGAATGGTTAGTAGAAGAGAAGAGAAAGCCATGTGAGTGCAACACATCAGATTTTTAATAGTCAATTGGATATACTTGAGGTTCAAATCATTCTAGATGCTCAGATAAATTGTTTAAGGTGGAAAATATAGATGTTTGTAGAAACTATAGAATATTAAAGGGTATATGAATTTTGCTTCCGCGCCGTGGCCGAGCGGTTAGTGTGTTTGACTCTCACCGAAATGACCCGTGTTCGATCCCAGATGTCCACATATGGGATGTGTAGTGGACACACCGGCGCAGGCGCGGGTTTTCTTCGGGTTCTCCGGTTCCCCCACCATCATTCCACCAATTGTTCCATCATCTTCTCTATCACTTCGTATCATCACTTCCTCACTTTGAACTCATCTTTCAAGGATGCGACACGAAGATTTTGAAGAAAATAGCCCCACCCTAAACTACCCTTTACATGGAAACTTTTTTGAAAATTTTGATTTTCTTGAAAATGGCTCTAACGATTTTGATCAAAATGTCATATGTTTGAGATATTTTTATGATAAATGAAATGTATATCTTGAATTTTCAGACTATAGCCCCTGTAGTCGTATTTACTCTGGACGACTTTTGTATAACTGGTAAACCGTTAGAGATAGACAAAATCTTACTGTACAAAAAATGTAGATATTGCTAAAATACACAATTTATGTCGATATAAATATTATCGTAGGGTGAACCATTTCGGAGATATACCTTGTTATGTGTGTGAGTTTTGGAAAACTTAGAACTTTCATGAAATGGATCATCGTTGTTCATTTTTGTATATGTTACGTGTACAAAGAGAACGGAATCTCAAAGCTTTAAAACATTTGACTATCGCACAAAGCCTAGTGTATTCTAATATTCCCCTTGTACCTACAAGGAAATAAGGAACAAGATAATTTGTACAAATGTTTATCTCAACTAACACGAAGAAGATATAGGAATAAGAGTTTGTAAGAATGGTTAGTTCAAGAGTAGAGAAGATCATGTGAGTGCAACACATCAGATTTTTTAATTAAGGAAGTCTCAAAATTATTTTCGTTGAAATTCTGACATCGAACCTGTGGATGTTATGAAATACTTGTTATATTTATTATTAGTTAATTCATTTATAATGTTAGAACCTAGTTGTGTGCTAGTTCAGACTTGACCCGGTTACTACAGGGAATGCACGAATTAAAATGAGCATTTGCTAGAGAAGTAGAGAAAGGGTAAAGCGGGGCTGCAGGACAGCGTTACAAAACGATATAACATTTCCTCTTCATGCTGCAGGTTAATCCGATTATTGTCACTCCCCCTTGTTGTAGAAAGCGGTATAACGCAGCTCTTTTGTCTTCCATGCACTTGGCTGTTCTGTCCTGACATCCTGACAGTGCTAATTCTTGTTTTATACTACGAGCTTGTGCTTATAATACGAATAATCAAATGTGCACCGAATTTACTGCAGTAGTTCAAATAACTGGTCGCTAGGGGCCTGAGACACCCCAAGGTTTATTTAAACGTTATAGTTTGTGAACGAACACCCTAGATAATCGCCTGACGAAGACATCTGACATTACACTTTATTGCGGCAGCAATAACTAAAAAACGAAAAGTCTGCTAAAAACCAAATTCGGTATTTAACTTTAATCTCTATCAACGATGCGACACGAAGATTTTGAAGCAAATAGCCCCGCCCTAAACTACCCTTTACATGGAAACGTTTTTGAAAATTTTGATTTTCTTGAAAATGGCTCTAACGATTTTGATTAAAATGTCATATGTTTGAGATATTTTTATGACAAATCAAATGTATATTTTGAATTTTCTGGCTATAGCCCCTGTAGTCGTATTTACTCTGGACGACTTTTGTATAACTCATAAACCGTAAGACATAGACGAAATCTCACTATACAAAAACTGTAGATCTTGCTAAAACACACAATTTATGTCGATATAAATTTTTCTGTAGAGTGAACCATTTCGAAGATATTCCTTGTTATGAGTGTGAGTTTCGGAAAACTTAAGCCTTCGTCAAATGAACCATTCATTGGCCATTTTGCTTATACGACCGTGGAAAAATAAGGGAATTTGAAAGCTTTAAGAGATTTGACTATCGCTGAAATCCTACTTCGAATATAATCTATTTCATTTGTATTCTCAGCAAAACCTTTCATTGGATAGTCATACCATACGAGTAGATTAAAAATAACTACACTGCCATTTTTGACGGTCGGACATATTGGATTTAGAATAACGTCACGTGTTACCATCCAAAGTAATCGTATAATGAAAATTTCGGCAGTCAATTGAGGATAACTGGTTTAAAATCCAGGTGCAAGATTTGTCCTGAAAATACAAACATTAGAAACTAAATAAAGGCTTGTAAAAAGAATTTCCCATTGTTGGCAAAGCCCACGCAAGGGCATCATACGTATAACTGTGGTAGGATATGATATTATTGGCACCTCGTGTGTGTGTGTGTGTGTGTGTGTGTGTGTGTGTGTGTGTGTGTGTGTGCGCGCGCGCGCGTGGGTGCATGTGTGTGTGGGGACTTGAATTCCTGTTGATGGAATTCCACCAGTGTGGATAAGTTAATTTGAAATTCCTGTCCACATATTCATCACGTGGACAACAATAAACTGAACTGTGGTTCGACCTCTGTCGATATGCACGCAGCTACTCGAAACACACCCAATCTGATGTGCTGCACTCACATGACTTTCTCTACTCTTGTACTAACCATTCTTACAAACTCTTATTGCTATATCTTCTTTGTGTTAGTTGAGATAAACATTTGTACAAATTATCTTATTGCTTATTTCCTTGTAGGTACAAGGGGAATATTAGAATACAGTAGGCTTTGTGCGATAGTAAAATATTTTGAACCTTTGAGATTCAGTTGTCTTTGCACGATTAACATATAAAAGAATGAACAACGTTGTTGCATTTCACTAAAGTTCTGTTTTCCGAAAGTCACACAGATAACAAGGAATATCTCCGAAATGGTTCACCCTACAAGAAAATTTATTGAGACATAAATTGTGTATTTTAGCAAGATCTACATTTTTTGTATAGTATGATTTGGTCTATCTCTAACGGTTTACCAGTTATGCAAAAGTCGTCCAGAGTAAATACGACTACAGGGGCTACAGCCAGAAAATTCAAGATATACATTTCATTTGTCATCAAAATATCTCAAACATATGACATTTCAATCAAAATCGTTAGAGCCATTCTGAAGAAAAGAAAATTTTTCTATGTAAAGAGTAGTTTAGGTTGGAGGAATTTTCTTCAGAATTGCTTGTCGCATTCTTCAAAGACATTAACTACACACACACACGGACCTTTTACTAAAAATGCTTAGTTTTGGATCAGAGGGCCTCAAAACACACATTTCTGGTAAAATCTCGCCATGAAAATATTGGGTCGCCGTGGTAGAGAAATTAATTAAATTAGATATAAATATGATTAGCTTTAGCAGAGTAACAAATATCTGATGCGAACACTCTCTTAGTTTTCTCTACTCACTCTTCTATAGTAGGGTCAAGCAGGGTCAGGCTTTCGTATACCACTAACGCAAACGAACACGCGGCCAACAACAATGGAGCGGCAACCGAAAGGGTTTCTAGAGTCTTCAAGAAAGATCTGGCTATTGTATAGACAAATGCCTGTCGGTCTTGCGGAGGTCCTAGCGGACGATGAGCAAGCGGGCTAAAGGGTTTTGAAGCTTTTATCAGAGATTACCATAAACTTGAAAATTTAAAACTTCAGATATAGTGGGTCGAACACGAAAGTTAGTATTTTAGTTAAATGTGCTTTTGAAGACAATTCCTCCACCCTAAACCCTAATGTTTGGAAAATTTTGAATATTTTTGAAAATGGCACTAACAATTTCTATTAAACTGCCATATTTTTAAGATATTTTTATGGCAAATGAAATTTATGTCTTTTATTATCTGTCTATAGCCCCTGTAGTAGTATTTACTCTGGATAACCTTTGCATAACTGGTAAACCGTAAGAGATAGACCAAATCATACTATACAAAAAATGTAGAGCTTGCTAAAACACACATTTTGTGTCCAAATAAATTTTTTGTAGAGTGAACCATTTCGGAGATATTCCTTGTTATGTGTGTGAGTTTCGGAAAACTTAAAGGTTTTTACTGAAATGGAACATCGTTGTTCAGCTTTTTATGTTAAGCATGCAAAGAGAACAGAATCTCAATTTGACTATCGCACAAGGCCTGCTATATTTCCATATTCCCCTTGTACCTACAAGGAAATAAGCATTAAGATAAATTGTACAAATGTTTATTTTAAAACGAAGAAGATATAGGAATAACAGTTTGTAAGAATGGTTAGTACAAGAGTGGAGAAAGTCATGTGAGTGCAACACATCACATTTTTACTTTCTCTGCCGGTAAGTAGGGGATGTATTGTATTCCACCCAAAAATTCGATGTCGAGATTTCACCGGAAATATGTTTTGAGGCCCCTGAATACAAAAAAAGCATTTTTAGAAAAAGGTACGTGTGTGTATCTGTCAGTCTGTGGACAGCATAACTCAAAAACGAAAACTCGGTTAGAAACCAAAGTTGGTATTTAAGTTTAATGTCTTTTAAGAATGTGACACAAAGATTTTGAAGAAAATAGCCCCACCCTAAACTGGCCTTTACATGGAAAATTTTTCGAAAATTTTGATTTTCTTGAAAATGGCTCTAACGATTTTGATTAAAATGTCATATGTTTGAGATATTTTGATGACAAATGAAATGTATATCTTGAATTTTCTGGCTATAGCCCCTGTAGTCGTATTTACTCTGGACGACTTTTGCATAACTGGTAAACCGTTAGAGATAGACCAAATCATACTATACAAAAAATGTAGATCTTGCTAAAATAGACAATTTATGTCTCAATAAATTTTTGTTGTAGGGGAACCATTTCGGAGATATTCCTTGTTATGTGTGTGAGTTTCGGAAAACTTAAGGGTGTGCTGAAATGAAACATCGTTGTTCAGTTTTTTATATGTTAAGCGTGCAAAGAGAACAGGCTGTCAAAGCTTTAAATGATTTGACTATCGCTCAAAGCCTACTGTATTCTAATATTCCCCTTGTACCTACAAGGAAATAAGCAATAAGATAATTTGTACAAATGTTTATCTCAACTAACACGAAGAAGATATAGGAATAAGAGTTTGTAAGAATGGTTAGTACCAGAGTAGAGAAAGTCATGTGAGTGCAACACATCAGATTTTTCCATTTGTATCAGTTTTTCTGTGCCACCGTTTAGTTTTAGAATAATGCTTTCGCGGTAAACTGGTCTAACTTTCGTTTTGAAATTTAGTTAGGTAAATTTTATTCCCCTGGCATTTTATGTAGGGGAATATTTCTGGAGTTGCTAACAAGCTGCAGCCTACGGCTCTCCCCCCCTCTCTCTCTCCCCCCCCCTCTCTCTCTCTCACTCTCTCTCTCTCTCTCTCTCTCTTCAATTTGGAAACTCATTTCCATTAAGAGCTTTTAACATCGATGAGAAATTCCATTGGGTACAGCCGGATATGAAAGGTATGCTGCAGGAATTCCGTCTTGCAGAGGGTTAGTTCACCATTCAGTCAGTGCTATACCAGCTCTTATTTCCTTGTAGGTACAAGGGGAACACGGTAATACAGTAGACTATGAGAAATAGTCAAAGTTTAAGTATTGCAAAGCTCGCACAAATCATAAGGAATATCTCCGAAATGGTTCACTCTACAAAAATATTTATTGAGACATAAATTGTGTATTTTAGCAAGATCTAAATTTTCTGTACAGTAAGATTTGGTCTATCTCTTACGGTTTACCAGTTATTCAAAAGTCATCCAGAGTAAATACCACTACATGGGCTATAGTCAGAGAACTGAAGATATACATTTCAATTGTTATTAAAATATCTCAAACATAGGGTGTTTTAATCAAAATTGTTAGAGCCATTCTCAAGAAAATAAAAATTTTCTAAAAATGTTCCATGTAAAGGGTAGTTTAGGGTGGGGCTATTTTCTTCAAAATCTTCGTACCGAATCCTTGAAAGACATTAAACTTAAATACCAACTTTGGTGTTCAACCGACTTTTAGTTTTTGAGTTATGTTGCCTAGAGACTGACACACACACACACGTTTAGGGGATTTAGGGGGCGTCAAAACATAATTACAGTGAAATATTGATATGAAATACTTGTATTTAGTATAGGTACTCGTAGTAGAGAGGGTAGAAATATGGGGCCTGATAGGCCCAGCGCAGCTAACGCAGGGTTAAAGCTACTGCCGAGGGATGTATACGGACGGTATAGCTGTTAATTAGCCTAGGTACATTTATTCGTACTTTTGTAGCGGTGTCTAGCACCCTACTCAGTTAATTACTCTGGGACATAAATTGCTATGCCAATTGCAATCTCATGTCGGTCGCATTGACGTACTCTACCGTGTTCACGACAAACACGCCGAGTAACAGTTCCTGGAGATGAATATACCGCAATCTCTTAAACATAGCTTTGTTCATGACCTCTGTTCACCATTCAAGCCGAAGGTCACACGTTAATTACACACACTGAAGCAACAATAGTTCATTTATTTCTTGACGGATATCTATGTCTACATCTGAATTTTCTTGTAGGTTTCACCAGAACCACTCTTATTCCTATATCTTCTTCGTGTTAGTTGAGATAAACATTTGTACAAATTATCTTATTGCTTATTTGCTTGTAGGTGCAAGGGGAATATTAGAATACAGTAGGTTTTGAACGATAGTCAAATCCTTTAAAACTTTGAGACTCCGCGGTTCCATTTGACGAAAGTTTGAGTTCCAAAACTCACACAAATAACCAGGAATATCTCCGAAATGGTTCACCCTACAAGAAAATTTATGCAGAGGGAAATTGTGTATTTTAGCAAGATCTACATTTTTTGTACATTATGATTTCTGACGGTTTACCAGTTATGCAAAAGTGGTCCAGAGTAAATACGACTACAGGGGCTATAGCCAGAAAATTTAAGATATGCATTTCATTTGGCATAAAAATATCTCAAACATATGGCAAATCATTAGAGCCATTTTCAAGAAAATCAAAATTTTCCATCTAAAGGGTAGTTTAGCGTGGGGCTATTTTCTTCAAAATCTACCTGTCGGATCTACCATCTTTGGTTTTTAACCGACTTTTCGTCTGTGTTACTCTGTCTACAGAGTGATATACACACACGGAACTGTTTCTAAAAATGTATTTTTAGATTAGGGGGCCTCAAAACGTATTTACGGTGAAATCTAGATACCGAATTTTTGATACAAGGAAGTAAAAATTCTGCTCCCCGATCTGTTCACAAAACTCAAATATCTTTGTTCCATCGACTGGGTTTTTAAATTATCCCACAGGTGGCACTACATACTATGCTATTTGAGATGATGGTGCCATCTCTTGGACAACTTAACAACTACCAGCATCAAGCACTTTGCAGAGTGGCGAAGGGCTTCCTCTGCTCTATATGAGATGGTGCTGCACACTTCTACTTGCAAAAGTGCCGCCGCCTGCAGTGATGGCGAGTGGGATGCCTAATCAGTGGTTCTCAAAGGGGCAGGTTACGTCCCTACAAAGGGATAACAACTGAAGAGCGCAGTCCAGCAATTCATTTGATGGAGTTAGCGTATTAGGTGGAATGACGTAATGAAAATAATGAGGTATTAACCTTGCCTTCTCTACCTGCATGTTGTAAAAGGAACACAAGGCTTCATTCGCCAGTAGAAATACTAGGGCACAAAGTTTCACAATCTACACTACATGGGTAATTCCACAAGTAGTGGCAACTTTAGAAATAAGAAGGAAAAAAAGCAATGAAGTGAAGGTGAAAATGATGTACAAATGTGTTACAGAAGCCTGCAACCTCTTTCTTTCATCGTGTAAGGCAAACTATTCAGCTAAAAGGCACCAGGCGTGACACAGTAGTCGTTAACACCAGAGGCGTATGTGCTTATACTTTGTAAAGTGTTATTACGTTATTTATTTAACATTTTCCATAAATATTTGCAGTTGTGGAGGGAGAAATTGGTAACTAAGGAGCGCCAAATAATTATGAATATGTTAGATCATTTTTCAAGTCAAATAAGGCAGCTATCGGGTGTTCAGAAGCAGTAGTACATAGAACTAAAAATCCAATGTTTTGCACTCACATGACTTTCTCTACTCTTGTACTAACCATTCTTACAAACTCTTATTCCTATATCTTCTTCGTGTTAGTAGAGATAAACATTTGTACAAATTATCTTAGATTACAGTAGGATTTGTGTGATAGTCAAATCTTTTAAAGCTTTGAGATTCTGTTGTCTTTGCACACGTAACATAAAAAAATGAACAACGATGTTCCATTTCACGAAAGTTCTAAGTTTTCCGCAACTCACACACATAACAAGGAATATCTCAGAAGTGATGCACTCTACAAAAAAATGTATTTGCGCATAAATTGTGTGTTTTAGTGAGATCTACATTTTTTGTGTAGTATGATTTGCTCTATCTCTAACGGTTTACGAGTTATGCAAAAGTTGTCCAGAGTAAATACGACTACAGGGACTATAGCCAGAAAATTCAAGATATACATTTCATTTTTCATCAAAATATCTCAAATATATGACATTTTAATCAAAATCGTTAGAGCCATTTTCAAGAAAATCAAAATTTTCGAAAAATTTTCCATGTAAAGGGTAGTTTAGGGTGGGGTTATGTTCTTCAAAATAGGCATGTATGCGACATTGAACATAAATACCAACTTTGGTTTCTAACCGACTTTTCGTTTTTCAGTTATGCTGTCCACAGAAATATACACACACGGACTTTTTTCTAAAAATGCTTCTTTTCTTTTATTCAGGAGGCCTCAAAGTATATTTCCAGTGAAATATTGCTTTGAATTTTTGTGCGGAATACAATACTTGCTCTTCTTAACTGTAGGAAGTGGAGAAAGACTAAAGGTCATTATATACCAATAAATTTAAATATATAATTATAGAAGATGTGCATGAAGAACGAGCCAGAACAACAGTAATTATTTTGCACAATGTCCGTTGTGATGTGTCTGTGACAGAATCATGTAATTTGTACACCATAAATATATTAATGATGGCAATAACAGTGAAAATAAACAGAAAATCGGGGCGCACATTGCGAGCTAGCTTTTGTCACTGTGCTGGTAAAAAACATGGCTCACTAATGGCCCTAGCTTGTTCAGAAGCCCTCGGTTCTGTTGATGTTTGTTGAATCCGTGCCACTTTGCGTTTTGGATTGCATTGGCGGCACCAATTACAATGAAAATTGCATTAACAGACATCGCATTCGAACAGGACATACGAAGAATGGCTAATGCAATATCCCTGTACCCATAATTCAGCTCAACAATCGACCTACCTTTCTTGTACGACGCAGTTTTCGTTCATCAGCAGGAAAACACAATTTGATAGTTGTAACAGTTTTCTAAATGTTGTTAATAAACTTACAAAAGTAAATTTATATATAAATTCGACAGAAACAACGTTAGATGTCGATATAACCTTGCCCAGAGCAGATAAGGACATCCCGTGGCCGGCGCGTGTGTAGGAACCAAAACAACCCAGGAAAAGTTGCAAGATTTATTCAGACTTTCAGATACGAGTAGTGGGACACAAGAAAACTCTTAAAGCACTATAAATAAGTGGCGGTCGTAGGACATGGACCTACCAGTGGCGTTCCAGTAATAAAAACCACTAAACTGAATATTCAGAAGTATATGCGCAGTTCAGTTGTAAATACAGCGCACAACAGAGAACTTCGAGAACCTACAAGTAAAAGAGCCCAACTAGCTGTTTGGAAACAGCGAGAAGAAGGGGTCAGAAATTAAGGATTACTGTTCTCCCCTCTTCCCCAAGGAATACCTCTGAAATGGTTCACTCTACAAAAAAAATTATTGAGACACAAATTGTGTGTTTTAGTGAGATCTAACATTCTTGTATAGTAAGATTTGATTTATCTCTTACGGTTTAGAAGTTATTCAAAAGTCATCCAGAGTAAATACGACTACATGAGCTATAGCCAGAAAATTCAAAATATGCATTTCATTTTTCATACAAATTACTTAAACATATTACATTTTAATCAAAATCGTTAGAGCCATTTTCAAGAAAATCAAAATTTTCCAAAAAATGTCCATGTGAAGGGTACTTCAGGATGGGGCTATTTATTTCAAAATCTTCGTGTCGCATCCTTGAAAGACATTAAACTTTGGTTTTTAACTTGCTTTTTGTTTTTGAGTTATGCTGTCTAAAGTCTCACAGATAGACACTCACACACGGACCTTTTTCTAAAAATGCTCCTGTTTTTATTCAGGAGGTCTCTAGGGTGAAATCTTGACTTACAGTAGAGAAAGTATAAAATGACTACAGAGGAAAGAAATGTATTAGGGTCGTTGAACAATATACGGATGAGAGGAAGCTGGTGACCTTGGATACGGCGAGTGAGCGTGTGTACGTGACAATAAAGAATGCTGCCGGTAAAACCTAAAGGAGGTTCGAGGCTACAGGGCAGTATGCGATCCAACAGCGCGATAACATCGTGGTGTCTAGAACCTTCTCGCTCTCCACTGAGTCATTGCACACGTGCACATGGAAATAACTCGAAGGAGGCAGTTTTAGAGTAGATTTGAGTGAACTATAGAGTTTATAGAGTAAAATAAAGTGCCAGAAACGTAAACGGACTTTTAATTTTGCTCGTTTTGTTACGGTATTCATATTCCTTTTAGATGCACTAGTATTAATTACAAAGTTATTTCTTTGAATGTATTGGGGTTCAATTTTGTTGAACAATAATACAGAAGGACGTATCAGTGAAGTTATCTGTGTGTGTCGTGTGTGTGTGTGTGTGTGTGTGTGTGTGTGTGTGTGTGTGTGTGTGTGTGTGTGTGTGTGTGTGTGTGTGTCGTGTATGTGATACCTGGGAGATTTTATCGGAAATGGAAACGGTTTATTAAAACAGTTTGCAATCTGTAGATAGCGTGTGCGGTATTTGCATGTAAATGGAGCTTCTAGCCACGCTCGCTTGTGATTGGCAGCGCTGCGGTTGACAGGTACACCACACACATCCAGCTTATCATGTCGCTTACATTAAAATAATCATGCTTAGATCGGGCCCTCGTCCTTTACCCCCACTTACTTTAAGTGACTTATATTCCAGCGGGCTTCTTGTCTCAAAGGTGAATAACTTAATAAAACAGAACAATTTTTCACTAGGACATTTTGTATGTTCTTTCCCCGTAAGATAAAAGTGACCATCGATCCCAGAATTTGTATGATTGAATGTGACATTGGGACTGGAAGGATGCGACGGGAAGTCTATTGTTACAATGTGGTCATTGTATGATTTGGTGCTATTAGTTTGGCCATTAGAGTCGATTTTTGTCCACATCCAACTCTATTTTAGCCATCTTATATAGCTTTTTACCTTCTCTTGCTCATAATCTGTCTCTTAATGGTCCCAGATGGTTGGCGTTGAACGAGGGCTTTCATTTGAGACCTCGTTGGTCCAATTTGGACCACTAACAAGGTCCGTACAACGGCCGGAAAAATTCTAAGTCCCAAGAATCCGCTATATTGAAAATCGTTCATACAATATTTCAATATTTCAGGGGAAAAATGCCAAGATTTCACCACAAATATGTTTTAAAGTTCTCCGAATAAAAAATTCTGATGTGTTGCACTCACATGACTTTCTCTACTCTTGTACTAACCATTCTTACAAACTCTTATTCCTATATCTTCTTCGTGTTAGTTGAGATAAACATTTGTACAAATTATCTTATTGCTTATTTCCTTGTAGGTACAAGGGGAATATTAATACAGTAGACTTTAAACGATAGTCAAAACTTCTAAAGCTTTGAGATCCCGTTCTCCTCATATAAAATGATCTTCCATTAATTTTCCGAAACTCGCACACATAACAAGAAATATCTCCTAAATGGCTCACCCTACAAGAAAATTTATTCAGACACATTTTGTGTATTTTAGCAAGATCTACATTTTTTGTATAGTAAGATTTGGTCTATCTCTAACGGTTTACCAGTTATGCAAAAGTCGTCCAGAGTAAATACGACTACAGGGGCTATAGCCAGAAAATTCAAGATATACATTTCATTTGTCATAAAAATATCTCAAATATATGACATTTTAGTAAAGTTTGTTAGACCTATTTTCAAGAAAATAAAAATGTTCGAACAATTTTCCATGTAAAGGCTGGTTTAGGGTGGGGCTATTTTCTTCAAAATCTTTGTGTCGCATCCATGAAAGGTACTAAACTTAAATACCAACTTTGGTTTTTAACAGACTGTTGGTTTTTGTGTTATGCTGTCCACAGACTGACAGACAGACACACAAGTGACATCATCAGTATGGAGGTATGATGCATTGTGCTGTATGCACGCTAGCCGCAGCTAGATGCACATGGGGCAGAGCTGGGATCGGCAATCGATTGTGCTGGGCACGTGCGAACCAACGAACGAATTCAGCGGAGTTGGGTTTCTTACAAACCGTCACTTCGTATGTACCAGTTCACAGCAGGAGAAACTAATCGACCAGTGAAGGACCTGGCGAAACAGAATGTTAATCCATACACATTGCTTCTTATAATCCCGTCCCGCTGACATATGTTCCTGCGTGTTACGTCATTCCTCGAAGATACAGTCTTCTCCGTTAATGCTGTCCATTGGTAATAATAAATAATGAAAATAATGATAATGATAATAATAATAATAATAATAATAATAATAATTATAATTAATAATAATAATTAATAATAATAATTAATAATAATTAATAATAATTATAACATAATAATAATTTATTATTGTTATTGTTGTTATTGTTATTATTATGATGATGATTATTGTTATTGTTATTATTATTGTTGTTGTGATGATTATGATTATTATGATCTGTAAATATTATAATTATTATTGTTATTGTTATTGTTATTATTATTATTATTATTATTATTATTATTATTATTATTATTATTAGTAGTAGTAGTAGTAGTAGTAGTAGTAGTAGTAGTAGTAGTAGTAGTAGTAGTAGTAGTAGTAGTATTAGTATTATTAGAATTATTATTATTATTGTTGTTGTTGTTGTTGCTGTTATTCTTATTGTTATTATTCTTATTATTCTTATTATTCTTATTATTCTTATTGTTATTACTATGATGATTATTATTATATTATTGTAGAATTACGCATCCAATTTGAATAAAAAGCCATCAAGTTTTTTTCGAAATCGGCTGATCAAAGAACAAAAGGCCACTAAACATAAAACCATGGAAGTTGGTACTTAAGTTTAATTACTTTCAAGAATATGACTCGAAGATTTCGAAAAAAAAATCCCTACACACTAAACTGCAGAGTTTTTCGAAAAATTTTATTCTGTCGAAAATGCCTCCAACAGTTTTCATTAAAATGCCATATATTGAAAATATTTCTATTGCAAATAAAATTTATGTTTTTATTTTTTTGGGGGGACGATCAAGGTGACCTCAAAACGTCTATTGAATTTTCAGTGCAGCGCAATACTTTCGTCCCTACTATGTTCAAGGTAGAGAAAGTAAAGGAAAAGAACCCTTTATAGAATTAAAGCACGTGTAGGGTCTGGTTGTTGAGTGTGTCAGTGTTGGCAACACTGACTTTAATCAACGCTGCGTTCCGGGAAAGAATGTGAAACAGTGAAAGTTTACAGCGATGCTTCCTTCCACTTTTATTAACTCTAACATTCCTTAACTATCATCATTGTAATCCTGCCTTCTTCTCACATTGCTTTCTCTACTCACTCCTTCTCTCTAATTCCTAAGGCATATTTGATATCCCTCTCAGAGGAACCTTAGCCGAAGTGATTCAAATAGCCGAGAACGATAGAGCGATACGCAATGAGAACTGACTATCCATTCAGAGCGAAGTGTCGCGAGTTCGAATCCCACCAACTACAGTGAAATATGCCCCTGGTTTGGAAAGGGAAGAGCTCAAGTAAAGTGTGTGTCTGTGTGTCAGACTGGACAGCATAACTCTAAAACGAAAAGTATGTTAAAAACCAAAGTTGGTGTTTAAGTTTAATGTCTTTCAAGGATGCCACACGAAGATTCTGAAGAAAATAGCCCCACCCTAAACTACCGTTTACATGGAACATTTTTCGAAAATTTTGAGTTTCTTGAAAATGACTATAACGATTTTGATTAAAATGTCATATGTTTGAGATATTTGTATGACAAATGAAATGTATATCTTGAACTTTCTGGCTATAGCCCCTGTAGTCGTATTTACTCTGCATGACTTTTCCATAACTGGTAAACCGTTAGAGATAGACCAAATTATACTATACAAAAAATGTAGATCTTGCTAAAATACACAATTTATGTCTCAATAAATTTTCTTGTAGGGTGAACCATTTCAGAGATATTCCTTGTTATGTGTGCGAGTTTCGGAAAACAACTTTTGTAAACTGGAACATCGTTGTTCATATTTTTTGACTATCGCTCAAAGCCTACTGTATTCTAATATTCCCCTTGTATCTGCAAGGAAATAAACAGTAAGATAAATTGTAGAAATGTTTATCTTAACTAAGACGAAGAAGATATAGGAATAAGAGTTTGTAAGAATGGTTAGTACAAGAGTAAAGAAAGTCATGTGAGTGTAACACATCAGATTTTTCATGAGGCTTTGCTTTAACACCGACTTATCAGCATCTGGTATGTTTAACACGATATAATTACGTTATCTTTAGTCGCAGACCACAGATTGCCATCTCAAATTACTTATACCAGCAGCATCTGCAATCTGTCGCTATAGTTCATGAACACCCTGTATAGCCAGGTAGTATAAGGACCGCACTACATGAAAATGTGGTTTGTGTGTGTGTTTCGTCTATGAAATGAAAACCAAGAGTTAAAAGAGAAAGTTCGCCTTGAGGGGAAAACTATATTGCCAAGTTAACTTGAAAATTATCTTCTAAAATACGCAATTTTGATGGAAAAACCGGTTTTCGATTTACGGAATAAAACTGAGTAAAGAATATATTTTTGAAGGAATTTCCTTTAATATTAAGAGATGGTTATGGTTCACTATGCCACCGCAGTGCGTCACCACCGAATTTTTTTTTTAAATTTATTTATTATTTGAAGTCGCTTCAACATAAAAGTGATATCGCGACTAAACATTGAGGAAAAAAAGGAGGAAACAAATCGCATGCCTTGATGAACTTGATGATTTTCTTGTGATACTGTTGATCACCCAAAGCTAGCTGAAGGTTCTCAGGAACTCCATACTGAAGTCGCTGGTGAGTGTATCTTGGGCAAACAGTGAGCAGATGAGAGTAGAATCACACAGAGCACATTTAGGAGGAAGTTCACGTGACAGAATGTAGGAGTGAGTAAGCGCAGTGTGGCCAATGCATAATCGGGTTAATAGCACCTGGTCTCGCCGGGTTAGCGTTCTAATTGTTGTGGAGAGGTTAGGTATTGGACAGATATCATGCAGTTTGCTGTTGGATGTAGTTGTCCAATCTGTCTTCCATCGGTGTAGGATAGTTCTTTTAAGATGCCGTAAATAGTCTTCATGTGGTAGCTTAAGATCTGGTAAGTTTGGAGGATGCTTGGTAGCTTCTTTTGCGGCAGTGTCAGCAAGATCATTTCCTGGTATGTTACAGTGAGATGGTATCCATGCCAAGATTAGTTGTTTACCTGATGAAATAAGCTCACTGTATAATTCACGTATCTCCCTTACCAAGGTGTGGCAAGGAGATCGTTGTTGTATAGCCATTAATGCCTAAGGGAATCTGTGTATATAATGAATGATTTGAAGTCTCCATTCTTTGATATATAGTCCATGGCGAAACGTATAGCAAACAGTTCACTAGAGAAAATGGTGAGAGTGTCTGGTAGACTATACATCATGGTGTGGTTAGGAGCAACTACTACACAGCCATTATTGTTGTCACACCGGGAACCATCAGTATAAATTGGCTCAAAATTGGCATACGTGTCACACAATTCTTTGAACAGCATGGTAAAACAAGATTTTTGGGTATGAGCCTTCACATATTTTGTCAAAGTGGTGTTGATGACAGGTAATTTTATTCTCCATGGTATATCATTTATGTTGAAGGTACGGGAAATGAAAGAAGGAATACTCAGATTAAACTCTTCAAGGTGTGTAACAATTCTTTGGGAGAAGGGTGGGATGGGGAACCCTTTGGGTTGAGTATTATCTTGGCGTGATATATGAGCAACTGCACCAGAATTAGGTCTGGTTAAGGACTTGGTAAAATAAGTAAGACTTAACATTTTACGTCGGAAAGAAAGTGGTGGTTCATCTGCTGCAATTTTTAGACTCTCTGTAGGACTAGTATGGAATGCCCCAAGTGCAATTCTTAGAGCTGTGGTTTGAACAGTGTCCAGCATTTTAAGACTTGATAGTTTGGCGGAGTTATAAACAATAGAACCGTAATCCAACTTGGAGAGGATGGTCATTCTGTAAGTGCGAAGTACAATACTGAGATCGGCTCCCCACCCTTTGGCAGATAAGACTTTTAAAACATTAAGCCGCCGAACACAATCAGCTTTAAGAAGCTTAAGATGGTGTATCCAAGTGAACTTATGATCAGAGTGCACGCCCAGTATACGGACGGTATTTACCACTGGGAGTTGGCAGTTGGTAATGTGTAGTATAGGGTTTGGACTAGGAGTTTTCAATCTGGAGAAAAGAATAGCTTGACTTTTTTGGGAAGAAAAAATAGGGCCAGTGTTGTGGCTCCAATTTTTAAAATTGCTGAGTGTTGATTGTAGTATCTCTTGTGTAGTAGTAATATTCTTTCCTTTACAATATATTGTCAGGTCATCAGCAAACAGTACAGCCTTTACTGGAGCTTGAATACATGAAAATACTGAGTTAACAGCCACTAAAAGAAGTGTTACACTCAATACCGAGCCCTGCGGTATACCTTTATCAAGGACAACACTTTGTGACAAGACACCATTGGTTCTCACACACATCCTTCGATCTTGAAGGAAGTTAACAATAAATGCAAGCATATTTCCTTTGACGTTGGCCTTAAGGAGTTCTAGAATGATGTGAGGACGTTTCACCGTATCATAGGCTTTAGAAATGTCGAGACACACAGTATGTGCTGATGGCTGGCAAAAGCATTGCAAATTTCAGACTCCAGTATCAACAAGGTATCTAGCGTAGTTCTGTATTGGCGAAAGCCACTTTGTAAATCGTTGAAGAATTTGTTGTGTTCCAAAAACCATCGCAATCTTCTGTTAATGATCTTCTCTAGCAGTTTACACATGGTACATGTCAGTGAAATAGGGCGATAGTTATTAGGATTCGAATGATCCTTGTTTGGCTTAGGTATAGGAATCACAATAGACGATCGCCACTGACTGGGAAAGCGTTGTGCTTTCCAGATGTAATTGAATACCTTCAATAAATACTGTAACCCCCTATGCGGCAGTTCTTTAAGAAGCGCATAAGGAATGTTGTCGGGTCCAGCGCTTTTGCTCTTACAGTGATGTAATTCAGCAAGCATTTCATCCATTGTAAGGTCTTCGTTGAAGGGCTGACTGAAATCTATGGAAGCCGAGGAAAGAGTTGTTCGTAAGGGGCAAGGAGTTAGAAAATCTGCCTGGTTATCCTTGGATTCACTGGATACAGAAGAAAAGGTAAATGCAAGAGTATCTGCAATAATCTGTGGTTCAGTGATGGCTTCGCCAGAGGGTGTTCTTCGAAGATGATTGATCGAAGGTTTCCGACGTGTACCACATATAGCTTGGAGTTTATGCCACAGTTCAGTCTGAGAAGTTTTGTTGGTAAGGGATGAGACGTAGGTCAACCAAGATTCCCTTTTACTTCGCTTAATTTCACGTCGTGCAGCAGCTCGAAGTTGCTGGAACTCAGATTTAGTGACTAAGGTAGGGTTTCGTTTGTATTTATAGTATGCCTTATGTTTTAACTTAATAGCTTCTTGGCATTTTTCATTCCACTATGGAACAGTTCTGTTGTAGTTGCCAGTTCTGGTTGTAGGTATAGAATGTTTTGCCGTCCCAACTAGAGCGGTAGAAAATTTTAAAACAATTTCATCGATATCCATTTGTGGAAATAAGTCAGGAATTGGAAGCTGTTGCAAGGCTTTTAAAAGTAAATCTTTATAAAGATTCCAATCTGCTTTATTAAGATTCCAAGTGGGAAACCGTAATTCAGAAGTAGGTGTAAAATGGTGAGCAGAGATGGTGATCGGAAAGTGATCGCTACCTTGAGGGGTGGAATAGACAGACCACTGGAATAAGTGTGCTATGCTGGAAGAACACATGGTGCGATCAATGCAGCTGTAACTGTTATGGTAGATATCATAGTGGGCTGGCATTGGAAGATTAAGGAGTGTTAAATCCGAAGTATTTAATAAAGTTTCAAACATTTTCCCACGTTGATCAAGTTTTTTACTGCCCCATACAGGATTGTGACTGTTAAAGTCACCAAGAAGTACAAATGGTTTAGGCAGTTGAGCAATCAGTGCATAAAGCGTAGATAGATCAACAGTGATACTGTTTGGTAGGTAAAGATTGCAAATACAGATCTCTGTTGTTGAAAAAACAGACACAGCTACAGCCTCCAATGAAGTATTAAGAGGTATTTCTTTATGTGGTAAAATATCTTTAATATAAGTCGCAACACCGCCACTTGCTCTCCAAGCTCCTGTGCGGTTACGATGATATCCAGAATATTGTTTAAGAGGAGCTATATAATTTTCATTGAAGTTGGTCTCTTGTAAACAAAGAATAAGAGGATTGTGGGAATGCAAAAGCAGCTGTAGGTATTCAAGATGTGAGTGATAACTATTGATATTCCATTGTAGTAGGGTAAGTTCGCACTTCATTATGAAGAGAAAGACCCTTCAGCCTCATCAGCATCCACAGGGGATCATTTTGGTACATCAGTACCGCTCTCTATTAATGCCATTAGTTTCTTTTGCAGTCTGGTTGTGCGATTTTTAATGCTATTGCTTGTAAGATGGGGATATATCTTGCGAAGCATTTCCACTATTCCTTGCAAATCAGTAGTATAGGTTAGGGCTACTTTGACCCGTATGCGTTCTCACAGAAGCTGCAAAGTTGAGTAAAGGTGAAAATAAATTCACTTGGCGCAGCATCCAACATCGGTTTGATGGGCGAAAGTGATTTAGTGACAGATAGCACAGCATCTGAAGGTTTTGGTTTTTTGGCTAGCGGGGTAGATTTGTGCTTTTGGACAATATCATCAACAGATGATTCAGACAGGTGAGAGTGGTAGCTGACAGGCCCCTCAGACGATTCTGTATCAGCACTACTGGTAGTGGAAAGTGGACGTTTTGTACAAGCGTGAGGTGCCAGAGGCTGGTCGTTAGTTTGTTTCGGAGGAATGTTCACACATTGCAATGCTGTGCTAGAGGAAGCAGCAGGAACAGTATGGTCCAATATTGGAGTCGGAATATGTGGCTCTGTTAGACTGGTTTTGACATTGGCCCCTTCTTTAGGCAAGGGAGGCTCATCAGGTGGCACCATTCTCGGTGAGAGAGGGGGAAAGTCTACAGTGTTAGAGTCGATAGTGGTAGGTATTGGCAGTTCGGTAATTTGTTGAGTGCATTGTTTAGCCAAATGACCCTCCATCTTGCACACAAAGCACGTTGGAGTATCTGAAGATACATATATCCAGTATGCAGTACCCTCATGATGCACCTCAAAACTATCTGGAAGCTTTTCGAAATCCTCAGGTTGAACATAGAGTTGACGTCGGAAGCTCAATATGTGAGAGTAACCTGGGAGGTTAAATCCTGCTCGAATATGCATTATTGCAGAGGTGGTGTTGATTCCAAAGTTACTTAAAGCATGTTCAAGAACAGAGTTGGGTATAACTGGGCATACGTTTGACAGTATGATTCTACGTTGTTTGGTTAGGAGTGGACGCAACGTCAATGTAACGTTGTTAACTTTAATTTTAGGATGTTGGTTACATAGAGTTTCAGACAGTTGTTTACTCGCTAAGTAAATGCAAATTCTGTTATTTGAGATTCTGGATACAAATCGAATTTGAGAAGGATCAGTGAGTTTGCCAATAGCATAAATATATTCTTTAAGAGGGATACCATCATATGCTTCAATTACAATTGCCTGATCTTTAGTCGGTCCACTCTTTGCCATTAAGGAATAACTTTGAGTTGGGTTAGTCAATGGAGAAGACATTTTTAGGTTACCTTAGTTTGCTGCAGGTTTTTGTTAAAATCCGAGCGATCCGAGTCAAACCCGGATTGGATACGAAGAAATCCTTCAAAAACTCTTCTATTTCCACTCGTAGCACAAGAACATATGATACACACTGTAAAACTCTTAAATACTGAGGATTAAACAAAATGTTCAACCATCAAACAGTCATACACGGCCTCCTGAGGACCACCAAATTGAAGACCGCTGAAACAGCCATTTGCGTGGCAGACTGGCTAACCACAACCAACCAGCCAGCCAGGCGGGCAACTTCCACAAGTCTTGTTAACTCCAATATAGTTTCCCCAAGTGATTAAACGCAGTATACTTATTCTTCCCAGCTGTAGCGTCAAGATCAGTTTCCCCATACGTTCCCAGAATCCTGCGCAAAGCAACACTTCGGGGCGCTGTGATTTAATTCACATTTGCAGCGAATGTGTACGTATCCCAGTTCTGACACCAATGTGACGAAAACGACAAAAATTCAGTCCAGTTATTACTTTCTCTACGACGCAAAGTCAAAGGTATTCAATTTGTTCCATAATTATTTACTACTGGGCCACTGTAGCAATATTGATAATGCAATAAACATCAATACAGAGAAAATAAACGGTACGTTGGTGCGAGTCTACATTTTCAGCAGCTCGTTGTGCTGTTTGCGATCTGAGCGGGACCGGGGGGACTTGATGGTTATGGGTATCGATTAATGGAAAATCGAATTTCCTCTGCACAGACCCCACGAGTCTGAAGGAACCGACCGCTTTCCTCATTACTTTTTATTTCCGAAATTTAAAATTAAATTTTGCTCCATTTGTCGTCTTCCTGCTTTGGCGATCCATCGACCGCTGGTTTAATAGCCAACAGTGAACGCTCCGTCTACGGCCAGTGCATATATAGATGGTATCTACATTACCTTAAAAAAACGGCAATAGTGTTCAGTCCTATACAAACGTCATTATGTTTTGGTATTTTCACTTTCTCTAGTACATGTATTGCACCCTCTAAATATACCTGGTGGAAGGGAAGCTAAGCACACCAGAAAACTATTGGTCTGGGCCGGATTTGAACCCGCGACCTTGGAATCAGTAGTCCAGCGTTTAACCAACTGAGCCACTCAGACTGACTAACTCGCCACGTATAGTGGAAGGAGGTAAATCCAAACGCCCCTTTTCCGCAAACCTCGGACATGACTGGTGTAGACTGCATTACGTCATTGAAGGAGAATTGTGTATTTGTGAATCAAAGTGATGGAAAAAGTAATTGGAGTGATTTTGTCGTTAGGTGTCAGAGGTGGCACCGCTAGAGTTGGTCACTTTGTACAAGTAACACCCTGTGGTCATGTCTAGTATAACAAAGTACTGGACTGTAATATGCAGACCGTGTTGGCGTTGCTGTCCTTAATGGTACAACACACTTAAAGTTTGGTGAACTCTCTCCGTCCTGTGTTAGAAACTGCATTAAGAAAGTGCAGCACTTTATTACAGAAATGACAAGGGGAATTAATGGGCTTGTCCTAGGAGCGAGAGAACGTGCGCATGCGCCAGACATACATATTGTGTGCCACTGCATTGTGTTGTTTGTTCGTTCGCATGCATGCCCCACTTCGCGCAAGAGATGAAACTTATAACGCATAAATTTGAATGTTAAACCGGCGTCGCTTGTCCCTCCCAGCCGATTTTAATTATGCAGACAGAAATGGAGAATATCCCGCGCGGGTAATCTATTTAATCATAACTTTTATCACTTTGTTTTACTGCAATAAATGTGAAAAAGTGTAAGAGATGTGCATATATTTGGAAAGAAATGACTTCCATTTCTGCATTTTTAACGCTGGGTAGTATTTGGTGCTGCGGACTGTCTCGTGGAAAAGTTGTATACTGTTATTGCAGGAAGTAAAACATGACGCGGAGAAAAGAAAAGGAATTTCAGATGTTTTACACTCATACAATATTCACTACTCGCTCTTCCACAGGTTTTTACTTTCTCTACTGGTAAGTACGGGAAGTATTGTATTCCACCCAAAAATTCGATGTCAAGATATCACCTGAAAATTATGTTTTGAGGCCCCTGAATCCAAAAAAAGCATTTTTAGAAAAAGATCCGTGTGTGTGTGTCAGTCTGTGGACAGCATAGCTCAAAAACGAAAAGTCGGTTAAAAACCAAAGTTGGTATTTAAGTTTAATGTCTTTCAAGGATGCGCCACGAAGATTTTGAAGAAAATTCTTCCAGTCTAAACTACCCTTAAATGGAACATTTGAAAATTTTGATTTTCTTGAAAAACACTCTTAACAATTTTGATTAAAATGTCATATGAGATATAAGGGAAATGATGGAAGGAGGTTGTGATAATTGGGGAAACCACCGCTACAGTTACCTGCTGACTAGGCGAGAGGGGCTCGAACCCGGAGTCTCCCGAATACAAGCTCAGTATTTCCACGTAGTTCAACAGATATGTAAGTGTAAATGCATGAATATTCACCAGCAGATACGAGTCTGTAATAATTTGGCAGGAATAAAGAGGGGCTTGAAGCAAAGTTAAGTTATAGTAAGTTGGTAATATTTGTCGAGTGAGTCTGACAAGAAAGTTGTAACCCCGACTCTCTCTCTCTCTCTCGGTTTAGCAGGGAACACTCCAACTTCACCAGCAGCACATTAAAGTGGTTTTCGTGTTGTTTATGTATGTGGATATTTTCAAGAACTAAGTAAGGAGCTTAAAACAAACTTTCTTAGTTTGAGAAACTTGCTAATTTGAATATCATCCCATGACATTGTAGTACCAGCCAGCCCTAGCAGGGATTTCCTACTTGCACAACAATTCCTCTGCGTCTTATTGTTAGGTTTACAAGATATCAAACAACGATCAAATATTCTCAGTTTCAATTTATTTCGCATTAGATGCTTAAGTTCTCTCACAGGGAGGCTTTAACAACTAATATAATAAACAAACAAATTCTGTTCCTGTCTACACGGAAATCTTAAAAACCTTCAAAATGTTTTGGTAATTCTTCCACCAATTCCTTCTGATGGGCAGCTTAAGAATAACTTTATAAATTACTGAAGGATTTAAAAATCTAATGTGTTGCACTCACATGACCTTCTCTACTCTTGCACTAACCATTCTTACAAACTCTTATTCCTATATCTTCTTCGTGTTAGTTGAGATAAACATTTGTACAAATTATCTTATTGTTTATTTCCTTGTAGATACAAGGGGAATATTAGAATACAGTAGACCTTGAGCGATAGTCAAATATCTCAAAGCTTCGAGATTCCCTTCAGTTTGCACGCTTAACATAAAAAAAATGAACAACGATGTTGCATTTCACGAAAGTTTTAAGTTTTCCGAAACTCACACACATAACAAGGAATATCTCCGAAATGGTTCACTCTACAACAAATTCAGTCCGACATAAATTGTGTATTTTAGCAAGATCTACATTTTTGTATAGTATGATTTGTTCTATCTCTAACGGTTTACGAGTTATGCAAAAGTCGTCCAGAGTAAATACGGCCACACGGGCTATAGCCAGAAAATTCAAGATATACGTTTCATTTTTCATAAAAATATCTCAAACATACGGCATTTTAATCAAAATCGTTTGAAGCATTTTCTAGAAAATCAAAATTTTCCAAAAATGTTCCCTGTAAAGGGTAGTTTAGGGTGGGAATATTTTCTTCAAAATCTTCATGTCACATCCTTGAAAGTAATTAAACTTAAATACCAACTTTGGTTTTTAACCGACTTTTCATTTTTGAGTTATGCTGTCCACAGACAAACACACACACGTACCTTTTTCTAAAAATGCTCTTTTGGATTCAGCGGGTCTTAAAATATATTTTCGGTGAAATCTTGAAATCGAATTTTTGGATGGAATACAATACAATACAATGCATATATATATTTGAATTAATGCATTAAAGAGAGAGTGATATCCACAAATGTTGGAGCAGGAATGTGACGTATATATGAAGAGGATTATCAGTTGGTAACGTTAATTACTCCATACATATTTAACGTACATTATACTTAATTTACGAGTGTCGCGTTGAAAGGTAATTTATCAAACAATTTGTATATGGCGGCGTAATAACTGCTTTTGAAATAATTCGAGAGACTCGCATCAATAGAGTGCTCATATATCAGTTTTAAATTAACTGATGGAACATTGAACATTTGCACAGAGAGAGAAATTGGCGAAAAATCTCATGTGTTGTGCTCTCATTGCTTTCCCCTCTCACTCTCTTGCAAACTGTTCTAACAAGGGCTGATATTTCTGACTATTTATTGCACATAAAGTGTGGCTTATAGGAAAATAACGAGTCAAGTGCCAAAAACTGATTTAGAGGTAATGAATAAAATGTTCATATATATATATATATATATATATATATATATATATATATATATATATATATATATATATATGAATATTAGAAGCTGATAAGTCTGTGTTAAAGCAAAATTGGTGAAAAATTGGTTTAGAATGTCTTTAAAACTTCTGCTCAAGTATAGAAACATCGATTTTCAGCAACTGGTTATCAGATTTCTTAAGATTTAATGTCACAAGGATTTCTCAAATGTGAAATGTACGGTTTGGACGGTGGAGAGCGAACTGTTCCGACAATTCGTTAACATTCGATTTGGTATTGTCACCGCGCCCGCCGCATCTAATTGCCGACAACAGCAGTGTCACCCATCGCATTATTGTCGGCACTACCGCAAAGGAGACGAAGGAAAGAGACAGAGAATGACCGCATTGTTGGGGCGCTTGCCGAAAGAGAGAAAAGGATAGAGACTTCGGGAATCTTCTGCTGTGTATTTCACCGCAATAACTGAACTTGCCAGAATAGTGCCTGGGAGATATAAATAGCGGTAAAGTGCGACAGAAAGTGAGTGACAGACGTATGTGAAGCGTTGAGTAGTCGTGCCGACGGAGAGGACAGACGTATGTGAAGCGTTGAGTAGTCGTGCCGACGGACAGGACAGACGTATGTGAAGCGTTGAGTAGTCGTGCCGACGGACAGGACAGACGTATGTGAAGCGTTGAGTAGTCGTGCCGACGGACAGGACAGACGTATGTGAAGCGTTGAGTAGTCGTGCCGACGGACAGGACAGACGTATGTGAAGCGTTGAGGAGTCGTGCCGACGGAGAGGACAGACGTATGTGAAGCGTTGACGAGTCGTGCCGACGGACAGGACAGACGTATGTGAAGCGTTGAGTAGTCGTGCCGACGGACAGGACAGACGTATGTGAAGCGTTGAGTAGTCGTGCCGACGGACAGGACAGACGTATGTGAAGCGTTGAGTAGTAGTGCCGACGGACAGGACAGACGTATGTGAAGCGTTGAGTAGTAGTGCCGACGGACAGGACAGACGTATGTGAAGCGTTGAGGAGTCGTGCCGACGGACAGGACAGACGTATGTGAAGCGTTGACGAGTCGTGCCGAGGCAGACAGACGTATGTGAAGCGTTGAGGAGTCGTGCCGACGGACAGGACAGACGTATGTGAAGCGTTGAGTAGTAGTGCCGACGGACAGGACAGACGTATGTGAAGCGTTGACGAGTCGTGCCGACGGACAGGACAGACGTATGTGAAGCGTTGACGAGTCGTGCCGACGGACAGGACAGACGTATGTGAAGCGTTGACGAGTCGTGCCGACGGACAGGACAGACGTATGTGAAGCGTTGAGTAGTCGTGCCGACGGACAGGACAGACGTATGTGAAGCGTTGAGTAGTAGTGCCGACGGACAGGACAGACGTATGTGAAGCGTTGAGTAGTCGTGCCGACGGACAGGACAGACGTATGTGAAGCGTTGAGGAGTCGTGCCGACGGACAGGACAGACGTATGTGAAGCGTTGACGAGTCGTGCCGAGGCAGACAGACGTATGTGAAGCGTTGAGGAGTCGTGCCGAGGCAGACAGACGTATGTGAAGCGTTGAGGAGTCGTGCCGAGGCAGACAGACGTATGTGAAGCGTTGAGGAGTCGTGCCGAGGCAGTCAGACGTATGTGAAGCGTTGAGGAGTCGTGCCGAGGCAGACAGACGTATGTGAAGCGTTGAGGAGTCGTGCCGACGGAGAGGACGTATGCGAAGCGTTGAGGAGTCGTGCCGACGGAGAAGGGACAGTTTTTGTGTTACTAATTCGGAGCCGTGCTGTTGGAGAATCGGTAAAGGTTTCTTGCTGTTGCAACGAGTGTACAAAGTTACTGTTTACGGAAATAAAAGTGTTTCTTTATCTCGACTACATCTGTCTTCTTTACTTTACACACCCACCAAAAAGTCACAGTATCCTAATATGGATAGTTTTGTAATGTAGACAGCTCGATTTTGGGTTTATTGAACGTAAAACAATCCGAACTCGATGGGCTACAGCGTCCAAACCGCCCATTTCCAGAGGCCCGGTTCGATACTACAGACTAGACTAGACTACCAGATGGCAGGCTGAGAACAGCCCGAGGTGTGTCATTCGTGTACCTGCCCTTTTAGAGCTTGACCACTACATGACGGGATTAGGAAGTTATAGGACGACTGGTGAAGAATGGGGATTGAGGATGGTTGGGAGATGCTCCTCGTCGGGTGTTACTTTCAGCATGCAACTGCCGTTGGGCACTGCTGATGGGTGGTCCAAATATGGATATTTGGCGAAATGTTTTGGACTTCCAAACTACTCTTGGAAGGGCTGTAAAGAGTTCAGCTTACGGTGTTGATGGGGCGATACTACGGCTCTGCTTGAATCAGAATATATGTAATTGACCATGGCGTTTGCAGCAGTATGTCAACAACAAATCAAAATTTAAATTTTTGACGCTTGAGCCATTGTTTATCTACATGCTATAACTTTAATTTCACATAAACATATTTTGTTATACGTATAAGAGGAATAAAAGAGTTCGAGCGTAAGTTTAAACAATAATAAAAATGAAAATAAATGGTTACGGCGAATTCTTTGCCATCTACTGTAGGATACTGCAAGCAGGTAGGCTGGACAAACACTAATGCCATCTGTGTGAAAGCAGAAGTACTCGATAGTCTCTGTGAACTTGTGTCGAAGCTGTGGGCTGCCCGGCACTTCGAAGCACTACACATCGCTTCATCTGAAGGCTCGTCCTGAACGAGGTCACGGTGCTGAACCAACTACTGCCATACAGGCTCAAAGTCCTCCGGTCGGTCTGCTTAGACGCTGGCCTACTGATCCCAAGGTCGCGGGTTCAAATCCGGCCCAAACCGTGGACAGCTCCATGTCAGTAGATTGAAGGCTTTTTAGTATGTAGTGCCTTCGGGCGAACCTCGCACTCCCCACTGTGCCCTCCGACAGGGTGGGGCTCCATAAATGGATTTTTCCTCCACAAGAAAGAAAATTAATGGCATATGAACGCTGGTTAGGGGTTATGGTAACTATACCTCAGAGCAAGTTTCACCCTTCAGCCACAGCGGCGCTGATTGTTCCTGTAGTTAAACAACACACTAAACATGCTTAAATATCTTGCTGTTGCTAAACCAGGAGACAATCATCCAAATCAATTACTCACTTTCCAAATTTGTGAGATTTTCCCTTTTTGTTCAAATGGAACTACTTCACTGCAAATTTATGATGGATATTGTGACCGCAACACAGCCTGGCTTTTTGAAATACCTATATCGAATGTTGAAGAGTTTCTTTAAACACTCACATGACTTTCTCTACTCTTGTACTAACTCTTATTCCTTTATCTTCTTCGTGTTAGTTAAGATAAACATTTGTACAAATTATCTTATTGCTTATTTCCTTGTAGGTACAAGGGGAATGTTAGAATACAGTAGGCTTTGATCGATAGTCCAATCTTTCAAAGCTTTGAGATTCTGTTCGCTTTGCACACTTAACATATAAACAATGAAGAACGATGTTCCATTTCACGAAAATGTAAGTTTTCCGAAACTGCCACAAACAACAAGGAATACCTCGGAAATGGTTCACTCTACTAAAATATCTATTATGACAAATTATATTTTGAATTTTTTGGCTATAGACTCATTAGTCCTATTTACTCTGGGTGACTTTTGAATAACTCGTAAACCTTAAGAGATAGGCCAAATCTTACTGTATAAAAGATATAGGTCTTGCTAAAACACACAGTTTGTCACAATAAATATCTCGGTACAGTGAACCATTTCAGAGATATTTCTTGTTGTTTGTGTGTTGTGTTTCTGTATATCTTAGCCTGCAAAGAAAACGGAATTTCAAAGCTTTAAAAGATTTGACTATCGCACAAAGCCTACTGTATTCCCATATTCCCTTATAACTATAAGGAAGCAAGCAATAAGATAATTTCTGCAAATGTTTATCTTAACTAACACGAAGAAGATATAGGAATAAGAGTTTGTAAGAATGGTTAGTACCAGAGTAGAGAAAGTCATGTGAGTACAGATTCTTTTTTTTTTTTTTTTAACTTGAGGTCTATTAAAGGATCGCTATCAGACTTATCATTAATAAATTTGGATATGGTTGAGCACAAAATAACGTTATTTTCTTTTCTTTCAGGAGTATTTTGAAGCGGGAAGCCCCTCATGCCCACATCAGCAGGAATGCAGTGAATCTGGGCCAATAATTTCGGTATGTATTATTTTATCGTATTTTAGTTAGGAAGTAAAGCTGTTGCAGTTATTAAATCAGTGATATACATTCCTTATCTGATTATCCGTGCAAATAATTCGAGCAACCTTGAACAAATATATAAATACACCATAAGTCGTTATATATCAGCGATGTCCAACCCTGTTTCTTTGGGGATGGTGACGTAAGTAGTGGCTGCAACCCCATTTGTGTCCTTCAGTACGAGGGTAAGTCAGCTAGGGCATATGACAGTCAGTATCCAGTGACAGACACAGGCAGGCGGTTCTGTGGCATCTTGAGTATGCACTTTAAGGGCAAAGATAAAATCGTAACTGTTATACTTGACAAGGCGAGCTCAGCCAGAGGTTAGTGACGTAATTCACAATAAATGTTGTTGAAATTTACCAAACTTAAATTTAAAACATCAAGTTTTAGGAATATATTACACTGATCAATAGTTATCTACAACTCAACACGCCTGAGAATGATACGCACGAGTGTCGAAACGATCGTTGTGAGAAATATTGAGTTTAACTCAATTTATAAGTGAAGTGTGAGTCTCTAATTACTTTGTGTTATTCTTGGATCAATTTCCTTCACCGTTATTAGCTTAAGGTGTGTTTATTCAAAATATACATTTCATTTGTCATAAAATATCTTAAACATATGCCATTTTGATCAAAATCCTTAAAGCAATTTTCGAGAAAGGCTAGTTTAGGGTGGAGGAATTCTCTTAAAAGACTTCGTGGCGTATCCTTAAAGGATGTTAAACTTAAATACCAACTTTGATTTTTGACCGATGTTTCGTTTTTGAGTTTCGCTGTTCAGACACACACACACACACACACACACACAAACACACACACACACACAAACACACACACACACACACACACAGGGATTCAGGGGTCTCAAAACATATATTTGCGATAAAATCTTGACATGAATTTTTGGGTGGAATACAATACTTCCCCTACTTACCAGTAGAGAAAGTAAAAATGGCTTTGCTAAATCGAAAATAAATCCATAATTTCGTTTCTTGAGATACAAAACTTGTTCTGGGAATTTTCGTAAAACAGAGTTTGAACTTTAAAATAAGTACACCAGGTTTGGAATATGTATAAAAATAGCCAGTATATTGGAAATAAACCTGTTTTACCACATGCATGTAACGGCGCCGTGGCCGAGAGGTTAGACCGTTCACCTTCTATCCAGATGACCCGGGTTCGATCCCAGGGATAGGGTGGTGGACCAAGTGGCGCCAGGGCGGGTTTTCTTTGGATTCTACTGTTTCCCCCGCCAATCATTTCACAAATTTTCATCTATTTCGCGTGTTTTTCATATTATCCTCTTCCTCACTCTCATACTGACCACTTCACTGTGTCTGGTACAAAGGTTCGTGTGTTCCCCGACAGACGTCTCAGCTTTTCAAGTCCTAGGGGTGTAAGTCCTACATAAGGGGAGGGTAATCACTTCCTCACTCTCATACTTGCAGGTGTTCACTCTGTCTGGTACATAGGTTCGTGTGTTCCCCGCTAGGTGTCTGACCCTTGGGGGTGTAAGTCCTACATAAGGGGAGGGTAATCACTTCCTCTCTCTCATACTTGCAGGTGTTCACTCTGTCTGGTACAAAGGTTCGTGTGTTCCCCGCTAGGTGTCTGACCCTTGGGGGTGTAAGTCCTACATAAGGGGAGGGTAATCACTTCCTCGCTCTCATACTTGCAGGTGTTCACTCTGTCTGGTACATAGGTTCGTGTGTTCCCCGCTAGGTGTCTGACCCTTGGGGGTGTAAGTCCTACATAAGGGGAGGGTAATCACTTCCTCACTCTCATACTTGCAGGTGTTCACTCTGTCTGGTACATAGGTTCGTGTGTTCCCCGCTAGGTGTCTGACCCTTGGGGGTGTAAGTCCTACATAAGGGGAGGGTAATCACTTCCTCGCTCTCATACTTGCAGGTGTTCACTCTGTCTGGTACAAAGGTTCGTGTGTTCCCCGCTAGGTGTCTGACCCTTGGGGGTGTAAGTCCTACATAAGGGGAGGGTAATCAGGTAAAGAAGGAGAAATTAAGAGTGTAAATTAATTTTGAAATTTGAGTTTGATTTAATTGCGTGAATTTTTTTTTTTTTTTTAATTTCCACACCAATTTTTTATGATTGATCCAAACAGAGGAATTATTTATTGACTATGAGTAATTGTTATGTCTTTAAGCACCAGAGTTACAGCAGCAATTGAAATTCTGCTTTAGCAAATAGACGTTAAACTAAGTGGCTATTAATAAAGTAAGGAATGGAAGGGAAGAAAACATTTGAAGTGCAGTACAGCGCTGCAGTGATTAGTTGGGGAAGTAATGTCGCTCATCCGTAAATCGTTAATGATGCTCCACCCTTTCCTTGTATTCTGCTTCTACAGTGGGGTGAGTTTCCTGACAGTCGAGTCAATTAATCGACTTTCATTGCTGATCTTGGATTGCCTCGCCGACTGATGGGTACGGAAAAATCGATAATAGGCGGAAAACGCAGTATTGCATTAATGTGTAACCCTGCAACCCCGCTTTCAGGGGTGTGTGCCTCAAGGGATGATCACAGGGTGGAAGATAGACAAAACTAATTCAGTACAATGCAGTGTTGGGAACCATTTCGTCTTACGGGTGAGGGATAACTACTGACCAATGAACTTCTGACAGCTGCAATACGTGGCTAAAGGCTGTAATTAGGAAAACGTAACCGATTTTTCTTTGCGTTTTATTCTTTGGTACCTTCTGCTGCGAGTGATAATATACCAATTTCTGCCATGGTCCGGTGAATTCCTAACTTCAGCTGCTAAGATCGAAGCGCCACTCTTACTAGGTGACATTCTAAAATTTCAAGAACTTTCTTACCTCTGTAATTTTCAGAATACAAGCTAACAATTGTAACTGATGTACGGATATCCGACTTTCTGGTATTTCTTCAGCTCTCGATTTCATCGTAAACTTAATTATCTGTTAATGCTAGAGTAATAATTGCTTTTTCTGAACAACACATTCACTAATGAGCTTATCACAAAGTTGTACAAAGAGTAAAAAAGATAATCTAACCTCAACTAGCGTCTATGTCCAATTTATCGTTCTACGAAGCCTTACCATTTGATTGGTTGCATTAGACCACAGGGCAACGGTACACTACTGCTTCTGGTAAAATAATCTCTTGTGTTGCACTCACATGACTTTTTCTACTCTTATACTAACCATTCTTACAAACTCTTATTCCTATATCATCTTCGTATTGGTTGAGATAAACATTTGTACAAATTATCTTATTGCTTATTTCCTTGTAAGTACAAAGGGAATGTTAGAATACAGTAGGGTTTGTGCGATAGTCAAATGTTTTAAAGCTTTGCACACTTAACATATAAAAAATGAACAACGATGTTCCATTTCACGATAGTTCCAAGTTCTCCGAAACTCACACACATAACAAGGAATATCTCCGAAATGGTTCACCCTACAAGAAAGTTTATTTGGACGTAAATTGTGTATTTTAGCAAGATCTACATTTTTTGTATAGTACGATTTGGTCTATCTCTAACGGTTTACGACTTATGCAAAAGTCGTCCAGAGTAAATTCGACTACAGGGGCTATAGCCAGAAAATTCAAGATATAGGTTTCATTTGTCATAAAAATATCTCAAACATATGACATTTTAATCAAAATCGTTAGAGCCATTTTCAAGGAAATCAAAGTTTTCGAAAAATTTTCTAGGTAAAGGGTAGTTTAGGGTGGGGCTATTTTCTTCAAAATCTTCGTGTCGCATCCTTGAAAGACATTAAACTTAAATACCAACTTTAGTTTTTAACCGACTTTTCGTTTTTGAGTTATACTTTCCACAGACTGACAGAAACATACACACACGGACCTTATTTCAAGGAAATAAGCAATAAGATAATTTCTGTAAATGTTTATCTCAACTAACACGAAGATGTTTTGTGGAAATAGTGTGTAAGAAAGAAGTTAAAACTTATTCGTTAACAAACATAGGATTGAACATTTCAGAGGTTGGTCCACCTGAATGGCAATAATTTCGGTGTGAAATGAAGCCGTTTGTTCTATAGTTGCTCAATAGATGGCGAAACCGTCAATTGCTGTTTCCGGTGGCGCCTGGCTGCAGCTAATAAAATTAAACCTCATCCACTCCAATTCCTTTGAGAAATACTTGTGGGCAGAGAACAGAACTTGGTTCAGCGTACGCACGTATTAAACAAATGCACGTAGTTAACAATGAAGTAAACCACTACAGGCTCGTACACCCTGCTATTGTGGTGGCCAGTTGACAGCATTTATAAAGAACGCGGAGGAAGTTGGGATGAACGACCTGAGCATAACAACATTCCTGCGCATGCGCCACATTCCACCACAGAGTCCTTGGTGCGCATCCTACTGCGTTACTTGCGTAGTTTCCAGTGCAGTAACGCTTTAACAACAGTGCGACACGTGCCAGTACACAGTTGGCTGACATGGGCCCCAGCAAAATGTGCGGAATCATTCAACGTCGTATATTGAAACCGATGGATTGGTAGAGCTGGACCAGTTCCACGGCCAGCACGGTCACCAGATCTGAAACCTCTCGACTATTTTCTGTGGAGTTGTATGAAAACTATGGCACTCCTGTGACGTCAGCGGAAGACATGGCTCAAGTCCACGGAGAGATTGAAAATCTTCAAAGACAGCCCCACGTATTGGGTCACGCACCATAGGCTTGCTACCGCCGATATAGGCTGTGTTCGAAGCCCATTTGTAATCTACTATGTATCTTCTTTTTTGTTTTCGAGTGGAGGGAAAATCCAGTTATGGACTCACACTGTGGCATGTGTCGGTTTCGCCACTCTGGCATTGTTCGAATAAAAAACCTCAACTGGATGGGAATGTCGTGGATTTGGATAAGGTTTATGCAGTCCCGCATAGCACCGGAGTTAGTCGTTTCGGCTCGGCTCTATCCGGAGACATTCGCCGAGGAGCTACAGACTGCTGGGGAGGGCAGCGCCGTAACGTGTATGTGGTCTAGGACAGAGGTTGCATGGATGCGCAGTAGTCGGCGAGCCGTGCTGCGTATACAACACTTTTGATTTAGTATGTTTGCGGTGTTTCGGCTCACCTTTGCCAATGTTGACGATCACTAATTTTATCCAGCATTCGAGAATAGGTCGTGCAGGTTCTCGTGTACGGTATGTTTATCTACACAGCACCTAGCGGCTTGTGCGATTTCAACTGTGCAGTAAATAAGGCATTGAGACGACGCTTGACAACACTGTTGCGATACACTCGTCAGCCTGAATATAAAGTGCTAGCAAAATGGCTACGCAACGTCATTCGGCGTCAAATTAAAATCAACAAAATTGAACAGTGGGAAAACAAAATGCTGAGTACCACCCATTCGGACTCTTCTTTGTGGAAATTACTAAAGGCTTTCAAAGTTTCCACGAGCGTTAACTCCGCAACTGAGGCGCTGCACACTCAAAGCTGCTTGCACTTCTCCGAAGAGGAGAAAGCCGAGGTCTTCACTGACTGTCTCCAAGACAGATTCACCGAAAACCCAGTGACCAACCGTGAAATAGAACGGGAGGTCCAGACATGGGCACAAACCTGGGTGGCGCAGAAGCAAGAGCAACAACTACCCATCATAACACAGCAGGAAGTCTTCAAGCTCATTAGGAAATTACCTAATGGGAAAGCTGCCGGCCCAGACAAAGTGACTAATGAGGAACTTAAGCATCTCCCGAGAAAAGCCCTGGTGCAACTGACAAATATATTTAACGGCTGTTTGCAGCAAGGCTATTTCCCCTCTACTTGGAAACGAGCTAAGGTTATCATGCTCCCAAAGCAAGGGAAAAGCACCAGACAACCGCAAAACTACCGCCCCATTACTCTTTTGTCTACTATTGGTAAATTGCTCGAAAAATGTTACCCTTCTCGATTACAAAAACAAGTCTTGGCAACATATGAACTCTCGAATTCACAGTTTGGCTTTAGAATAGGACATTCCACCGAATTACAGCTCCTCAGGCTAACTGATGACGTAACAGAGCAATTTAACAACGGGGCTTCAACGTTGGCGCTATTTCTGGACGTAGAAGCCGCATTTGACCGGTGCTGGCACAATGGCCTCATTTACAAACTGCACCACAATTTCCCGGCTCTTCAAAATTATCTGTACCTGCTGCACAACTTCTTAGAAAATCGACACTTCTACGTCCAAGTGGGCCGCTCCTTCTCTCGGGAGAGAGTGATGCGGGCTGGCGTCCCACAAGGGGCAATCATGTCACCGTTTCTGTAAATACTGTTTACAAATGATTTCCCAGTGGATGCCAGATGCAAGGTCGCCATGTATGCAGACGACGCTGCAATATACAACCACCACAAAAATCCTCGTTTCGGCCTTGCAGAAATGCAAAGATACATAAACAACTTCCTCTCATCGCAACATGACTGGAAAATCAAAATTAACCCCAATAAATGCCAGCTAATACATTTTTGAAAGCGGCATCACACTTTGGCAATGGACCTAACGGTCGGTGGTCAAGTATTGCAATGTAGCCAGAATGTCAAATACCTTGGCGTCACCATGGACTGCACGATGTGCTGGTCCACCCACATAAAAAATACGGCCAACAAAGGCAGACAGCGGACAAAGTTATGCGCCCCCATCTTCCGCAGCAAACAGCTACAACTTAAATCCAAGCTGATTTTATATAGGTCATTTATAGTTTCGGTGGTCCTGTACGCATGCGTGGTCTGAGCAAATGCCTGTAAAACCGCCCTCAAACAAATTCAAACCCTCCAAAACCTCTCCCTTAGAAAAATCCTCTCTGATCCACTCCTTACCACTAACCAAACTCTTAACCTCGAAACCAAGATCCCGTCCATCCCAGAGGCAATAGCAAAAAGAGCAACGGCAACATGGACGCGCATTAGGAACCACGAAAACTACTACGTGATCGCCAACATTGGCAAAGGCGAGCCGAAGCACCGCAAACATGCAAGAATAAAAATGTTCTAGACGCGGCACGGCTCGCCGACTAATGCGCGGACACGCAACCTCGCTCTTAGGCCACACACACGTTACGGCAGAGGCCCTCGCCTCGGAAAACACCCAGGAGCTACACACGTTACGGTAGAGGCCCTCGCCTCGGAAAACACCCAGGAGCTACACACGTTACGGCAGAGGCCCTCGCCTCGGAAAACACCCAGGAGCTACACCCTGCCCGCGCAGGAAAACAGCGGGAAAATGTAAATATTATAAATAGTGCAGTGCGCGAGCTGGGACGCATATTTCTGGTGTGCCCAGTGAACGTGTGTGTGTAAGAGAGTGAATGTGTGTATAGATGTATATATGTATATAAGGAAAAAAACCAAAACGGCAACAAATAATAGCAATAGACACCAAAAGACTAACGAAAACTATTCTCGGTGGCCTAAAGATGGCCACCGTATGGGTCTTTGGTGATACCCATAACTATAAGCTTGTAAAAAAATTATAAATAAATGTAAATTTATAGCCTTCAAGCCGGGCCCCTTGTACCGACACCAGGCCAAAATTATGAATAAAGAAAACTTGAAACCCGCTAAGAGGGAAACTGAGAAAGGTATTATACCTTCGGCTCTTTAAAATTAAACCGTTGTATTAATTTTATCTGGGCTCGTCCACTCTATTTCAACTGAAGTTCACTGACTAATGGTCCGGCGATTCAGCGCAAGATATTGGTGGTGCCATCTAGTTCTATTGAGATTAACTATATACACTAGCGCCGCAGTAGCGCACACTTGAACTTAAATGCCACTAATGATCTACCTGTTATTTACATAAGCATTCACTTAATTGCTGTGTTCTGTAGAGGATTTTTAGCGTTGTCTGTTCTGGCATGGTGAACTTGGGTTGACACTACGCACATTTCCAGCGATATATTTCAAATGTATAAGGTCTTAATTTACATTTTGGACATTGTGTGATTGTATAGCTCAGTAAAGCTGGGGCTAGATCAAACGAGTGTGGCACAACCCCGTCATTCAAAGGGTTAATGTACCGAAACAGTGTTACCAGTTGCGTTTGATGTTCTCTTGTTTTCTGTCGCGCTTTATTGAAATTCCAACAAAACGAGGCGGGCCAATGCAAGGTGTCAATCAGTTCTTTCAATCGACCAGTGTCACGGAGGAACTCTTTCGACAGTAAATAATCAGACATTCTCGAAAATTTTGAAGAAAATAGCCCCACCCATTACATGGAAAGTGTTTTGAAAATTTTTATTTTCTTGAAAATGACTGTAACGATTTTGATTAAACTGTCATATTTTTTACATATTTTTATGACAAATGAAATGTATATCTTGAATTTTCTGGCTATAGCCCCTGTAGTCGTATTTACTCTGGACGACTTTTGCATAACTCGTAAACCGTTAGATAGATCAAATTATACTATACAAAAATATGCAGATCTTGCTAAAATACACAATTTATGTCTCAATAAATTTTCTTGTAGGGTGAACCATTTCGGAGATATTCCTTGTTATGTGTGTGAGTTTAGGAAAAGTAAACTTTCGTGAAATGGAATATCGTTGTTAATTTTTTACTATGTTAAGTGTGCAAAGAGAACGGGGTCTCAAAGCTTTAAAACATTTGACTATCGCACAAAGCCTACTGTATTCTAATATTCCCCTTGTACCTACAAGGAAATAAGCAATAAGATAATTTGTACAAATGTTTATCTCAACTAACACGAAGAAGATATAGGAATAAGAGTTTGTAAGAATGGTTAGTACAAGAGTAGAGAAAGTCATGTGAGTGTAACACATCAGGTTTTTTAACTTATTCTGCATATATCACAATACAACAAGCAGAATTTTGAACAGTAATGTGTGTGAATGTGTAAGAGAGAAATACGTCAATAAACCAAAGCCAGGGTATGCACACTGCCCAAGTGCTTCCGTTTGCATCACTTCGAGGAAAATATGTATTGCAGAGTGAACGCTGCACTTCTTGCAAACCCGCCCCGAGTACTTGTAATAAACAAGCTGACAATGGGAGTGATTTTCCTGTAATTTTAATATTTAGCAGAAGCTGAATTATAAAGTTCTATGCAAATTTTAAAAATTGTGAAAATACATTATTTAAAAGTTAACAATATTTATTTAAAAATCAAGGGACATTAAAAAACTTTCATTGTTCTTCCTGTAATTCTTAAAAGTTTTCATATCCCTTTCAGGGATACCTTAGCTGAAGTGATTCGAATAGCCATGATCGTTAGAGCAATAAGCGGAAGTCAACAAATGACCTTCGGGGCTGAGCTAGTTCACGCCACACACCAGCAAGAGAAGGCGCTGAAGGTTGGGCTGCCTCGCGCGAGCGTTTGTGTATACGTCACTATCAACAATGAGTGTGACACTTGACAACGGATTCCTGGAACCTTAGAGATGTAATCGGCGGTCGGCGTGTTTGTGGGGGTTCTAGAAAGGACCGTGTGACGTCATCCCCGATGTATATATGATTATATTGTCAGGCTCAGCTATTGGAGAGACTGAAAGCGAAGAAAGAAGTGTGTCAAGAAGAAAACAGTTGTGAGTTGTGACATCACGAAAGACGTGTAGAACGTATGGAAGAAAATGAAGTGAGAAAGAAATTAGTGTCTTGGACTTGGGCAGTTTTTGTTACAAAGTTCTCTAACATATAATCATTAAATGCAGTAATTTGTGTTACTTTATCAGCGCGGCGATCACAAAGGAAATAACTACAGAATAATTCCAAACACTTAAATAACTCCAGTTGATAAAATATTCTCTGTCATGTCTGAGAAAATGTTTTTAAATCGCTGGAGGCTGCACCGTATACACTTCTTCTACCAAGATAAACATTTCCATTCCAGAGTTTCCTCAGATGAAATAAAAACACTGCATTTTCATCTCCTTCATATTTATGAAGTGGGCTATTGCTTCTCTAGTTTATTACATTTGTACCGAATATATAAAAGAAGACTGAAAAAAACAGCAGAAACACAGACTGTGTCTGAATTCGGGTATAATTTAATAACAACTAGTTGAAATACCTCTCCCTGTTTGAAGATTTATCCCTAACACCTTTGGACTTTTATTTAACACACTCAAATATTTAATTAATACTTTTGGGGCATGTGAATGATATTTGAGGCAAAAGCGAGTAGAGAAAACCATGTGATTGTAATAGGTGCCATACTAAAAGAGAGGGTATAAGACCTTCTCTGTGAAAAAAACTAATATTTACCAATTTTCATTGCATTTATTGCACATTCCTTTCACGCTTATTTCGTCAATAAACCAAACGTCCGGCTGTGTGCATTACAAACGGGATTCGAACTGTGTACCTTCTACGTCATTACAGAGTGCTGGTGAGCCTCGTGCACGTGACCCAATGCGTGCGGTTGCCTTTGAAGATTTTCAATTGCTCCGTAAACGCGAGCCATAAGGTCCTCCGCTGACGTCACAGGAATGTCATACTCTTCATATAACTCCATAGAAGATAGTCGAGAGGTGTCAGATCTGGTGATCTTGCTGGCCATGGAACTGGTCCACCTCTACCAATCCATAAACTTGGATACGCAACGTTGAGGTGATTCCGCACATTTACATTAAAGCGTGCTGGAGCTCATGTCGGCCTTTTCAGCAACTCTGTGCTGGTAGGTGTCGCAGTGCTGTTAAAAAATTACTGTTTCATAGAACTTTATAATTCAGCTTCTGCTAAATATTAAAATTACAGGAAAATCACTCCCAATGTCAGTTGGTTTATTACAAGTACTCGGGGCGGGTTTGCAAGAAGTGCAGCGTTCACTCTGCAATACATGTTTTCCTCGAAGTGATGCAAACGGAAGCACTTGGGCAGTGTGCATACCCTGGCTTTGGTTTCTTGACGTATTTCTCTCTTACATATTCACACACATTACTGTTAAAAATTCTGCTTGTTGTATTGTGATATATGCAGAGTAACTTAAAAAATCTGATGTGTTGCACTCACATGATTTTCTCTACTCTTGTACTAACCATTCTTACAAACTCTTATTCCTATATCTTATTCGTGTTAGTTGAGATAAACATTTGCACAAATTATCTTATTGCTTATTTCCTTGTAGGTACAAGGGGAATATTGGAATACAGTAGACTGTGCGATTTGAAATATTTTAAAGCTTTGAGATTCCGTTCTCTTTGCTCACTTAACATATAAAAAAATGAACAACGATGTTCTATTTCACAAAAGTTTTGTTTTCCAAAACTGATACAAATAACAAGGAATATCTCCGAAATGGTTCACTCTACAAGAAAATTATTCAGACATAAATTGCGTGATTTAGGGAGATCTATATTTTTTGTACAGTAAAATTTGGTTTATCTCTTACGGTTTACGAGTTATTCAAAAGTCGTCCAGAGTAAATACTACATAGGCTATAGTCAGAAAATTGAAAATATACATTTCATTTGCCGTAAAAATGTTTGACATTTTAATCAAATCGTTAGAGCCATTTTCAAAAAAATAAAAAAATTTTGAAAACTTTTCTATGTAAAGGGTAGTTTAGGGTGGATCAATTTTCTTCAAAATCTTCATGTCGCATCTTTGAAAAATATTAAACTAAAATACCAACTTTGGTTTCTAACCGACTTTGCGTTTTTGAGTTATGCTGTCCACACACATACACATACACATGGACCTTTTTCTAAAAGTGCTGTTTTTATTGAAGGGCTCTCAAAGCATATTTCCTGTGAAATATCGGTATTCAATTTTTTAGTCAAACGTCACACTCGTTCTTAAAAGATGACGTCATTAGCACGCAGAATTTGCTAAACCGGCAATGTGATCGCATTTTAGAGGCTTGGGGGCATTTCTTTGCTAGTGAAGGACGGGAGGGGGGGGGGGGGTCGTGCCGGTCAAGAGGTTTGTTTACCACTATATTGTGCGAGGTTGCCTGCTTGTAATCTGATTGGTCAGTGCTCCCAGTCTGACAGCTATTTACATAATGTTGTTGGTTCAATGAACCATTTTAATCTTGCTTTATGAGCCACAAATCGTATTCTGACCCCCTTGAAGTAGAACAATAGGAACAATAGAGTTGCACCAGCTCTTGCTCAACTTTCCGCCAAAGCGCTTGTTTGACTTGCCCAACTATAGCTACATGCACTACAGGGATTTGGTGTAAAATATCCAGATTTTTACTTTCTCTACTACGTATAGCGGGCCAAGTATGGTATTCAACCCAAAATACGATGTCGAGATTGTACCGAAAATATGTTTTGAGGCCCCCCTAAATGTAAACAAAAAAAAAAAAGCATTTTTAGAAAAAGGTCCATGTGTGTATCAGTCTGTGCCTGTAGAGAGCACAACTCAAAAACGAAAAGTCGGTTAAAAACCAAAGTTGGTATTTAAGTTTAATGTCTTTCAAGGATGTGACGCGAAGATTTTGAAGAAAATAGCCCCACCCTAAACTACCCTTTACATGGAAAATTTTTCAAAAGTTTTGATTTTCTTTAAAATGGCTCAAACGATTTTGATTCAAATGTCATATGTTTGAAATATTTTGATGACAAATGAAATGTATATCTTGAATTTTCTGGCTATAGCCCCTGTAGTCGTATTTACTCTGGACGACTTTTGCATAACTGGTAAACCGTTAGAGATAGAGCAAATTATACTCTACAAAAAATGTAGATCTTACTAAAATACACAATTTATGTCTCAGTAAATTTTCTTGTAGGGTGAACCATTTCGGAGATATTCCTTGTTATCTGTGTGAGTTTAGGAAAACTTAGAACTTTAGCGAAATGCAACAACGTTGTTCGTTTTTTTATATGTTAATCGTGCAAAGAGAACGGAATCTCAAAGGTCAAAAAGTTTTGACTGTCGCACAAAGCCTTCTGTAGTCTAATATTCCCCTTGTACCTACAAGGAAATAAGCAATAAGATAATTTGTACAAATGTTTATCTCAACTAACACGAAGAAGATATAGGAATAAGAGTTTGTAAGAATGGTTAGTACAAGAGTAGAGAAAGTCATGTGAGTGCAACATATCAGATTTTTGAGTTACGCTGTCCACAAACAATGCTTTTTTGTATTCAAGGGGCCTCAAAATATGTATTTCATCCAGTACATGCTCTAGCTAGTATACGTAGAGAAGAAAGTAAACATCGATTTTTTGAGCCATTCGCAAGTAAACTGTCGTCAGGAAACATGGAATCTTCTGTGAGTTAGGTTTAGTTGGCAGCACTGTCTGTCAGCGCGTGGCTGTTTCCTAACTGAGCTAATGGAAGGAAGGAAGGATCGTGACATTCCAGATGTTGACGGATTCTGTAAATGAATAGGGAATAACTCAACATGCACGCCCTCTGTCACTTGCAAGTCAATTTATTATGTATTAACAAGAATGAATAGGGATATGCCCAAGTCCTTGCTTTTCATTATGCAGAAACCGCTCCAATGTGGTAGACACGCAAGTGAGTGAGTTATGGTAGACAGACAGAGAGACAGCTGCCGCCTTTACAAACACAATACAGGGCAAAACGTTTCACCATTTATTCATAATTACATCTCCTATATCTATGTAATTAAATATTTTCCTTCCTATTTAGATGCTGGGAAAAGTTACGTATGTTTACAAAGCACTATGTTAGCTTTAATATAACGAGAAGCTCACACCACTTGGAGGCCATGTTTGATCTACTGTGAAGATCTGGACTTTATAAATCACTAAACTATTGCAATATTTGTCAATGATGGATTAAAACTTCTGTAGTCAACTGGATGCAAGTTATTGTGGCCTCGCTTCAGTGTTCTCCATATAAATTAATACTCTGATAATGAAATTATGTCAATATATAAAATTGATAATAGAAAGAAACAAAAGGAGATTCAAGTCAATAGTTAAGGGGAACACGTAATAAAGCTGAATATGTTAAAGTCTCAAGAATGGAAGCCTAGGCAGATTTAAATGAGTGATAAGGTTACAATTGTTGTTTGTACGAAGCTATAGTGATCCCGCGGGCTGATTCCTATCTTACCATGACGTGCTCTAAAGTTAGCCAATGAAAATCGCTTCCATCGTGTCGCCCACGCATAAACAAATGCAACGCAACACACATTCGTCTCGAATCGAGCCGAGAGAACGCACGTGCAATTTCTGAGTTGTACGTAAGTTAGCGCGTATACACAATTCGACGGTTGCTAAAGGGTGACAAATTTTAAGTGTTGTAACGTTGTACTTGAAGTTACAAAGTTACATTCTATTTAAATATCGTCGGCAGTTCTCTACAAATCTGGAAATTTGCGAATAAAGTTAAATGTTGGTTAATTCTTCGTTTGGTTCCATTCCTACCACAACCCACGCATACCCTGCAGATTAGGACCTCTTGCTAGAGCTAGTCCGGACACCAAACACGTGACCTTATAGGTCTTAAAGGCGACGTCTTCGACGGAGAGGAGCGTTTGCGTCAACTCCTTGGTTTTCAAGAACGTTGCCATGGGGATTGTTAGCAACGGTGTTGAAAAAAAGTTAGGTTAGAATAATAGAAAAAGAGTTTAATGCATATAGCTGTGCTAATTCGCTTATGTCAACCATAACTGTTGTAAATTAAAGAGAAAATAAATAATGGAAAATAGACAATTGTTGCACAGGTGTCAGAAGTGAAACGAAACCCACTAAAGAAAGAGAAGTGCAACGAAAAACCACGATTGAGGCAATGCTAGATAACAATATTGGCCCGCGTAGCAGAAATAAAGACGGAAAAGGAAGAAATGAACTCAGGAATGGAGAAGATGAAGACGAAGATTGAAGAGCAACTGACTGGGGTGAGGACAGACGTAGAACAACTAGGCGGGAGGATGAAAATCCTTAACCAACCCGGTAGTGCCCTGGAAGGCAGAGTCGACGCCAGGACCAAGGTACTGAAGGCCAGGGTGCAACAAATGACTGGCGAAATGCTTAAGAGTCATGTGAGTGTTGTTTTGAAACAGCCTGTGTGTATCCAGCTCGTTATGCGTATACTAATCAATTGAGCAGTTCATTTGTGCAATATTTCAGAGGGACGGTTTAGCGATAAAGTAATTGAATTGGCTCAAGTGACTCTTCAGGTTGTTGTTCGATTGCTCATTCAATAAACTTGTTTGTAAACCAATTAGATAATATTGAATGTTATCTGCTTGTATAGAAGCCAGAAGGCGAAAGAAAAATCGCTATATCTCGTACAATGGGAACATAACCTAACATTCTCCTCCAGAGTAAATCGCGCATCGTTTGGCTAAAACCTATTTTCTACAGAAAAAATCTGATGTGTTGCACTCACATGAGTTTCTCTACTCTTGTACTAACCATTCTTACAAACTCTTATTCCTACATCTTCTTCGTGTTACTTAAGACAAACATTTACAAAAATTATTGCTTATTTCCTTGTAGGTACAAGGGGAATGTTAGAATACAGCAGGCTTTGAGCGACATTCAAATATTTGAAACCTTTGAGATCCCGTTCTCTGAACTTTTCTAAAACTCACACAAATAAGAAAGAATATCTCCGAAATGGTTCACACTACAAGAAAATTTATTGAGACATAAATTGTGTATTTTAGTAAGATCTACATTTTAATGTAGTATAATTTGGAGTATTTCTTACAGTTTACGAGTTATTCAAAAGTCGTCCAGAGTAAATACGACTACAGGGGCTATAGCTAGAAAATTCAAGATATACATTTCATTTGTCATAAAAATATCTCAAACATGTGACATTTTAATCAAAATCGTTAGAGCCATTTTCAAGAAAATCAAAATTTTCGAAAAAGTTTCCATGTAAAGGGTAGTTTACGGTGGGGCTATTTTCTTCAAAATCTTCGTGTCACATCCTTGAAAGACATTAAACTTAAATACCAACTTTGGTTTTTAACCGACTTTCGTTTTTGAGTTATGCTGTCCACAGACTGACACACAGACACACACATGAACCTTTTTCTAAAAATGCTTTTTTTGGATTCAGGGGGCCTCAAAACATATATTGCCGGTGAAATCTCGACATAGAATTTTTGGGTGGAATACAATACTTCCACTGCTTACCAGTAGAGAAAGTAATTATTAAATGTTACCCAGAGAGAATATATTTTATTTAATTATATAGTTGATTTCCCTAATTCCTCTACTCCTTCGAAAGATTCTATTTTTCCCTAAATTTCTATGCTCTGCATGCTACAAATTGTATATAAATTCGTTCTTATGAGTAAACTTAATAATTACTTCCTGTTTACTGTGTAAAAATTTTCGTTTCCAGTAATTATGTCCAATTTGCAAAGTAAACAAACCAATACCGCAACTCTAACCTCACTTAGGTCCCCCAAGTTTACTTGAACTGAAAAGCGAATGTCACAGTAATTTTCGACCCTAGATTTCTAGTGGGAAAGTTAAAAATGTAGTGATAAACGAATAAGAAGAGATTCATTCGTCAGTTCAGCTCAATTCTCAACTGGAGGGAAGCACTTTCATAATAGGCAAGGTGATCACGTGATCCTCAACTAAAAAAGTTTAAGTCATAGTTCAGTTCAGTTGTTTTCAGATAGCTTAACGGGCTATCATTTTGCTCCAGTGATCACTTACACAAACACACAAATATCGCTGTTATTTTGAAAGCGGTTACCGCCTGAAGCACAAACCGTTTCAATAACCAATAGTTTACTTATCACTAGAGCAAACAATATCTGTGCTTTGACCTTGCTTCGAGATATCGATTAACGGCGACCTGAACAGGTCAGACTCCAGAGACCGGGTTCCAGTGATTCATGAACACTGTTATGAGTCATTAGGAAAATCCCACGACTGTTCACTGTCCAGAAACAGTCTCAGGAGAAATAACATAACAATTTCACTGTAACGGTTATTTTATAATAGTTACTGAAATGATGGGACAAACAAAAACTACTTAACCAATAACGGTTACAAAAGTAACGAGTACAAAGTAGCTAGTTGTCCAATAACAGTTACAAAAGTAACGAGTACAAAGTAGTTAGTTGTCCAATAACGGTTACAAAAGTAACGAGAACAAAATAGCTAGTTGTCCAATAACAGTTATAAAAGTAACGAATAGAAAATAACTAGTGCAATAACAGTTACAAAAGCAATGAATAGAAAATAACTAGTTGTCCAATAACGGTTTCAAAAGTAACTAATAGAAAATAACTAGTTGTCCAATAACAGTTACAAAGGTAACGAATAAAAAATAACTAGTGCAATAACAGTTACAAAAGCAACGAATAGAAAATAACTAGTTGTCCAATAACGGTTATAAAAGTAACTAATAGAAAGTAGCTAGTTGTCCAATAACAGTTATAAAAGTAACGAATAGAAAATAACTAGTGCAATAACAGTTACAAAAGCAACGAATAGAAAGTAGCTGGTTGTCCAGTAACAGTTACAAAAGTAACTAATAGAAAGTAGCTAGTTCTCCAGTAACAGTTACAAAAGTAACGAATAGAAAGTAGCTGGTTGTCCAGTAACAGTTACAAAAGTAACGAATAGAAAGTAGCTGGTTGTCCAGTAACAGTTACAAAAGTAACTAATAGAAAGTAGCTGGTTGTCCAGTAACAGTTACAAAAGTAACGAATAGAAAGTAGCTAGTTGTCCAGTAACAGTTACAAAAGTAACGAATAGAAAATAACTAGTGCAATAACAGTTACAAAAGTAACGAATAGAAAGTAGCTAGTTGTCCAGTAACAGTTACAAAAGTAACGAATAGAAAGTAGCTAGTTGTCCAATAACAGTTACAAAAGTAACTAATAGAAAGTAGCTAGTTGTCCAGTAACAGTTACAAAAGTAACGAATTGAAAGTAACTAGTTGTCCAATAACAGTTACAAAAGTAAGGAATAGAAAGTAGCTAGTTGTCCAATAACGGTTACAAGAGTAACGAATAGAAAGTAACTAGTTGTCCAATAACGGTTACAAAGGTAACGAGTTCAAAATAACTAGTAAATACAGTAACTTATTCCTTTTTCTAAAAACAATTTTTCTGCAATGATTTACACATCTGTATAATTTATTTATAAAATAATTAATTTTCCCATTGAATTTTACCTGTATTAGTCACGTACGCTTGTTTTGAAGGTCCCTACTTGGTAATAAATCTGATCTGTTACACTCACATGACTTTCTCTACTCTTGAACTAACCATTCTTACAAACTCTTATTCCTATATCTTCTTCGTGTTAGTTGAGATAAACATTTGTACAAATTATCTTATTGCTTATTTCCTTGTAGGTACAAGGGGAATATTAGAATACAGTAGGCGATAGTCAAATGTTTTAAAGCTTTGAGATTCCATTCTCTTTTCACGGTTAACCTTTAAAAGAATGAATAGCGATGTTCTATTTGAGAAAAGTTTAAGTTCTCCAAAAGTCAGACAATTAACAACGAATATCTCCGAAATGGTTCACCCTACACAAACATTTATTGAGACATAAATTGTATATTTTAGCAAGTTCTACATTTTTTGTATAGTAATATTTGGTCTATCTCTAACGGTTTACGAGTTATGAAAAAGTCGTCCAGAGTAAATACGACTACAGGGGCTATAGCCAGAAAATTCAAGATATACATTTCATTTATCGTAAAAATATATTAAACATGACATTTTAATCAAAATCGTTAGAACCATTTTCAAGAAAATCAAAATTTTCGAAAAGTTTTCCATGTAAACGGTAGTTTAGGGTGGGGCTATTTTCTTCAAAATCTTCGCGTCGCATCCTTGAAAGATATTAAAGTTAAATACCAACTTTGGTTTTTAAACGACTATATGTTTTTGAGTTATGCTGTCCACAGACACACACACACACACACACACACACACACACACACACACACACACACGGACCTCTCTCAAAATATGTACATGTTTAAAATAATAATGCATGCTATTGTTCGGGAGCCAGTTTTTTTATGGAAGTTGGAGAAAGATTAGGTGGTTAGCAATCAGTTTTTTGAGTCGCTCAGTGTGTCAGCGAGTGTAAGACAGTTGTGTGTGTGTGTGTGTGTGGGTGGGGGGGGGGGGTTGATGTCCCCTGAAAGATAAGTCACATCGAAGTGAAGACGTTTTAATGAGCATTGAGTGATTGTATCATCTGGACACAGAAAGGAAAGTAAGACAGTTAAAGGAGTGAGTCAAGGTTATGAGAGTTGTAATATCACAAAATATATTAATGCGTCAATATCACTGGAAGGTAATTGTGGTTTTGTGTAAGAGTTTAGAAGGAAAATAAAGTGATAGAAAACACGCTGTATTTACTGTATGGTATTCATGATCTAAGATGCAGCGTGTGTGTGTGGAGGTCCCTGGCGGTGATTCCCTGACTTAATTTCTCCTTTGTTTTCCAAACATAGCGTGTTTCTTTGTGTTACCACAAGAACGGTATCAGAACAAAGAAGACAATCTAAGAACGATATCTGGAAGACGTGATTGGAGCCCCAATAGCTCAGTGTATTGATTTAGATTCTTCTTCTTCTATTGCACGGATTTCTGTTCGTTCGTTTCCTTTGCTTTCTCGTGCAACAATCAGAAACTATACCACTCCTGCCTGCCGGCCAGACAGACAAAAGCAGCGCAATGCAGTACTTTTATCTTATGGGCAATAGCTTCGTCCAATTACCATACGTTAGACCATATTCTGGACAAATCTGCAACCTATTTCCTTATCTCTCTCGCATCCACAGAATTGTGTTCCCATAAACCTCACTTAATGACGACTCGTCTGATACACTTTTCTTACATCTTTTGCTTTCTGTACTACGTATAGTAGGTGGCGGATTTCGATTAAAATGTCATATGTTTGAGATATTTTGATTACAAATGAAATGTATATCTTCAATTTTCTGGCAATAGCCCCTGTAGTCGTATTTACTCTGGACGACTTTTGGATAACTCGTAAACCGTAAGAGATAGACAAAATCCTACTATACAAAAAATGTAGATCTTGCTAAAATACACAATTTATATCCGAATAACTTTTTTTTAGAGTGAACCATTTCGGAGATATTCCTTATTATTTGTGTCAGCTTCGGAAAACTTAAAACTTTCGTGCAAATGGAACATCGTTGTTCATTTTTTTATGTGAAGCGTGCAAGTAGAACATAATCTTAAAGCGCTAAAACATTTGAGTATCGCTCAAAGCGTACTGAATTCTAATATTCCCCTTGTACCTACAAGGAAATAAGCAATAAGATAATTTGTACAAATGTTTATCTCAACTAACACGAAGAAGATATAGGAATAAGAGTTTGTAAGAATGGTTAGTACAAGAGTAGAGAAAGTCATGTGAGTGCAACATGTCAGATTTTCGCATTGTGAAATGGTTGATCTTGCAAAGGCTGAATCCATAGAAATTGTATGTTTTCGTTATGAGAAGCTCAAAACGAGATGGTATTTTGAAGTAGGGGGGGGGGGGTTCTTGTGGCCCATATTTTATTCAACACGTGACGTTAGGCGGTACATCGTCATTGGTCCCGGTGCTCCATGACATTGTGACGTGATGCCTGCCCCATGTGGGTTTAGGTGCTCGTGCCAAATCTAGCAAAGTTCGACATGGAGCTTTCACTGAAACCTCCTGGATAAAAACATACTTGCTGTGCTACATTCACATGGCTTTCTCTACCTTATTCCTGCACTAATTATTCTTACAAACACTCGTTCTTGTGCCTACTTCATGCTAATAGAGATAAAACACTAGGCTTAAGCGATTTAAGGATTGGTCACTATGTGAGTGCTTTGAAATTCCGTTCTCTATGTATGACCAAGGAGAAAAGAGAAATATTACCAACGACTTTGCATTTGAGGAAACTATACTTTGAAAAATACAAACGCGTAAGAAGCAATATCTTGGAAGTGGTGAATACCACAAAAATGTTACTTGACATAAATTACGCGGTTTAACAAAATGCAGCTCGTATATCTGTGTCTGTGTGTGTTTATGTGTGTGTCTGTGTTTATCTGTGTCTGTCTGTGTGTTTATGTGTGTCTCTGTGTTTATCTCTGTGTGTTTATGTGTATGTGTTTGTGTGTATCTACGTGTGTGTATCTGTCTGTTTCTGTGTGTTTGTGTGTGTTTATCTGTGTGTGTTTACCTGTGTGTGTTTATGTGTGTTTATCTGTGTGTGTTTGTGTGTGTTTATATGTGTGTGTTTACCTGTGTGTGTTTATGTGTTTATCTGGATGTGTTTGTGTGTGTCTGCGTGTGTTTATCTGTGTGAGTGTTTATCTGTGTGAGTGTTTATCTGTGTGTTTGTGTGTGTTTGTGTGTGTTTGTGTGTGTGTTTATCTGGATGTGTTTATCTGTGTGTTTATCTGTGTGAATGTTTATCTGTCTGTTTGTGTGTGTTTGTGTGTGTTTATCTGTGTGTGTTTATGTGTATGTGTTTTTCTGGATGTGTTTCTGTGTGTTTATCTGTGTGTGTTTATGTGTATGTGTTTATCTGGATGTGTTTACCTGTGTGTGTTTATGTGTGTTTATCTGTGTGTGTTTGTGTGTGTTTATATGTGTGTGTTTACCTGTGTGTGTTTATGTGTTTATCTGGATGTGTTTGTGTGTGTCTGCGTGTGTTTATCTGTGTGAGTGTTTATCTGTGTGAGTGTTTATCTGTGTGTTTGTGTGTGTTTGTGTGTGTTTGTGTGTGTGTTTATCTGGATGTGTTTATCTGTGTGTTTATCTGTGTGAATGTTTATCTGTCTGTTTGTGTGTGTTTGTGTGTGTTTATCTGTGTGTGTTTATGTGTATGTGTTTTTCTGGATGTGTTTCTGTGTGTTTATCTGTGTGTGTTTATGTGTATGTGTTTATCTGGATGTGTTTGTGTGTGTTTATCTGTGTGAGTGTGTTTATCTGTCTGTTTCTGTGTGTGCCTGTGTGTGTTTATGTGTATGTGTTTATCTGGATGTGTTTGTGTGTGTCTGCGTGTGTTTATCTGTCTGTTTCTGTGTGTTTGTGTGTGTCTGCGTGTGTTTATCTGTGTGAGTGTTTATCTGTGTGTTTGTGTGTGTTTGTGTGTGTTTGTGTGTGTATCTGGATGTGTTTGTGTGTGTTTATCTGTGTGTGTTTATGTGTATGTGTTTTTCTGGATGTGTTTCTGTGTGTTTGTGTGTGTTTATCTGTGTGTGTGTTTATGTGTATGTGTTTATCTGGATGTGTTTGTGTGTGTTTATCTGTGTGAGTGTGTTTATCTGTGTGTTTGTGTGTGTTTGTGTGTGTTTGTGTGTGTTTATGTGTATGTGTTTATCTGGATGTGTTTGTGTGTGTTTACGTGTGTTTATCTGTGTGAGTGTGTTTATTTGTGGGTGTTTATGTGTATGTGTTTATCTGGATGTGTTTGTGTGTGTTTATCTGTGTGTGTTTGTGTGTATGTGTTTATCTGGATGTGTTTGTGTTTGTTTATCTCTGTGTGTTTGTGTGTATGTGTTTATCTGGATGTGTTTGTGTGTTTATCTCAGTATCTGTATGTGTCTGTATTTTTGTACTTTTCTGAGTGTGTTTGTGTCTGTGTGTGTGTGTTTCTGGAGGAATAAGATTTCTTAGGCTTTTCTAGTTATGCAAGTTATTCAATGTGAACACCACGTCATTTTTTCCATAGAAGTCAGATACATATTTCGTTTGCTATGAACATATCTTAAATATATAATTTAATTGAAATCGTTAGCTTATTTTGAGACAGTTAACATTTTAGAAATGTGATCCATTATTGAGTTGGTTTCTCAAAAATATACGTGCCTATAAGTGTTACCTAACATACGTAATATAACTCTAAGGAAGTTGAACAGAAGCTAAGCATTAATGAGGTACGTTTTATTCATGAAAATGTCGTATTTGCCTTCAGGTGTTACAATTACCTTCACGTGGCCAGCGGCAGCCCCCGAGGTACGTACGTAAATGTTACTAGGCATTCTACGTAACTAGCGAGCTTAAAAATTTGCATTATAAGCACAATTCTGTTCCACACCACAGGGATTTGATTTCATATATGGGACGCGAACGACTAAATTAAAAACTGGCGCGTTCAATTATAACCCTAATCCAATAATCATATCATCTTTTGTGAATGCGAATTTCATTAAGGGAAAAATTTGCATACTAATTTAAAACGCTTCAACTGTTACACGGCAGACGAGAAAATCCTTTTTGAAACATTGAGGTTAGGTAAAGGTATTCCAGAGTAAATACGACTACAGGGGGCTATAGCTACAAAACTCAAAATATACATTTAGTTTGTCATAAAAATATCTCAAACATATGACATTTTAGTCAAAATCATTAGAGCCATTTTCAAGAAAATCAAAATTTTCGAAAAATTTTCCATGTAAAGGGTAGTTTACGGTGGGGCTATTTTCTTCAAAATTTTCGTGTCGCATCCTTAGAAGGCATTAAACTTAAATACCAAATTTGGTTTTTTAACTCACTTTTCGTTTTTACTTTCTCTACTGGTAAGTAGGGGAAGTATTGTATTCCACCCAAAAATTCGATGTCGAGATTTCACCGGAATTATATGTTTTGAGCCCCACTGAATCCCAAAAAACCTTTTTAGAAAAAGATCCGTGTGTGTGTGTGTGTGTGTGTGTGTGTGTGTGTGTGTGTGTGTGTGTGTGTGTGTGTGTGTGTGTGTGTGTGTGTGTGTGTCTGTGTCAGTCTGTGGACAGCATAACTCAAAAACGAAAAGTAGGTTAAAAACCAAAGTTGGTAATTAAGTTTAATGTCTTACAAGGATGCGACACAAAGATTTTGAAGAAAATAGCCCCACCCTAAACTACCCTTTACATGGAAGATTTTTCGAAAATTTTGATTTTCTTGAAAATGGCTCTAACGATTTTGATTAAAATGTCATATGTTTGAGATATTTTTATGACAAATGAAATGTATATCTTGAATTTTCTGGCTATAGTCCCTGTAGTCGTATTTACTCTGGACGACTTTTGCATAACTGGTAAACCGTTAGAGATAGACCAAATTATACTATACAAAAAATGTAGATCTTGCTAAAATACACAATTTATGTCTCAATAAATTTTCTCGTAGGGTGAACCATTTCGGGGATATTCCTTGTTATGTGTGTGTTTCCGAAAACTTAGAACTTTAGCGAAATGCAACAATGTTGTTCATTTTTTATATGTTAATCGTGCAAAGAGAACGGAATCTCAAACGTCAAAAACATTTGACTATCGCACAATCCTACCGTATTCCCATATTCCCCTTGTACCTACAAGGAAATAAGCAATAAGATAATTTGTACAAATGTTTATCTTAACTAACACAAGAAGATATAGGAATAAGAGTTTGTAAGAATGGTTAGTACAAGAGTAGAGAAAGTCATGTGAGTGTAACACAACAGAACACAATACTTCTATTCCCTGCTTGTACGTCATAGGTCAAGGGCGCTTAAACCTTTTCCTTCAAACCCCTCACTCGATTGACTTAAACGAATTCTGTTAGATGTTTGTGTCGAGGCCCCAAGCCAAAGTTTCTCAAGCAGCGAAGAAAGTAGAAAGTGAACTGAATTATTTGGGGCACGCACTGTAAGTTAATACGCATGCGCGTCGCATACTAACGGCGCTGGAATATTCCTCCATTACAAGTAGTTCTCCATCGCTATTGCTTCAAATGACAACAGAGTCTTCTAGAATTCTAATTAGCCACCTCGCATTCCCTGTAATTTCAAATTGTCTTCTAAATTTTTACCACTTTTTTAATAGCGCTCTTTAAATTCACTGTCCGTAGAAGGAGGAGCTAGAATTTCGTTTGCGCACACAGAATACCTCCAAGAGCCTAATTAGAACCCTTTCTCGCATTCTCTCTGCTTCTTCTTGGCGTTAAAGAGTTGGTGTCTGGGGCCCATTCCAAGATTCAAAGTTGGTGTGCCCCTCCCCTTTTTGGTTCGCCTCTTTTCCCCACAGAGAGCCAATATAGGTGAGTGAGGTTACGGCCACTTCCTCAAAAGAAATAACCTTTTATGTCCTTCTGAATATTCAACTCTCCAACATTAAATAATGTCGTAGGCTTCCACGGCCGGAGTCCATATTCTTCCTGATCTACTCCACTGAGTCATATGACTATTTTTACTTCCTCTAACATGCATAGTAAGTAAAAGTAGTAATTTAATCCACCCGATAAATAGATATCGAGTTTTCACCCGTAATAAAATACTTTTTAGAAAAAACATCCGTGCATGTGTGTTAGCCAGGCTGTTTACAGCGTAACTCAAAAACAGAACTTTGTATTTAGGTTTAATGTCTTTCAAGGATGCCACACGAAGATTTTGAAAAAAATTTACCCACCCTAAACTACCCTATACGTGGAAAATTTTTCGCAAATTTTGCTTCTCTCGAAAATAGCTCTAATGATTTTGACTACAATGACAAATGTTTAACATATTTTATGGCAAACGAAATGCATATCTTTATTCCCTGGCTATAGCCCCTGTAGTCTTTTTATTTTGACTTTTGCATAACTGCTAAACCGTAAGAAATAGACTAAATCTTACTATACAAAAAATGTAGAGCATGTTAAAACACACGATTTATGCCCAAATATATTTTCTGTGGAGTGAAATACTTTCTAGATATTCCCTGTTATTTGTGTGTGTTCCGAAAAACTTAAAACTTTCGTGAAAGGGAACATCGTTATTCATTTTTTACTTTCTCTACTGGTGAGTAGAAGGAAGTATTGTATTCCACCGAAAAATTCGATGACGATATTTCATCGGAAATATGTTTTGAGGCCCCCTGAATAAAAAAAAAGCATTTTTAGAAAGAGGTCCATGTGTGTGTCAGACTGTGGACAGCATAACTCAAAAACGAAAAGTCGGTTAAAAACCAAAGTTGGTATTTAAGTTTAATGGCTTTCAGGGATGCGACATGAAGATTTTGAAGAAAATAGCCCTACCCTAAACTACCCTTTACATGGAAAATTTTTCGAAAATTTTTATTTTCTTGAAAATGGCTGTAACGATTTTGATAAAAATGTCATATATTTGAGATATTTTTATGACAAATGAAATGTATATCTTGAATTTTCTGGCTATAGCCCCTGTAGTCGTATTTACTCTGGACGACTTTTGCATAAATCGTAAACCGTAAGAGATAGACAAAATATCACTGTACACAAAATGTAGATCTTGCTAAAACACACAATTTATGCCTCAATAAAGTTTTTTGTAGAGTGAACCATTTCGGAGATATTCCTTGTAATGTGTGTGACTTTCAGAAAACTTAAAACTTTCGTGAAATGCAACATCGTTGTTCGTTTTTTATATGTTAAGCGTGCAAAGAGAAGGGGATGTGTAAAAGATTTGGCTATCGCACGCCAGAGCGGGGCGTACTGGAAGCAGCAGATCTGAAAGAAGGGCATAATCTCTTTGCAGTGAGGATTACAAACATTAAATACGTTCGTTGGTTGGTTGGTGTATAGTCACGCTTCCACCTGAGAAAAGCAAACAGTTCCAGTGTAACGGTTAAATTTATGTGCTTAAAGTCGTGCTACTGTGTATATTTAGTTCTCGCTCTGTATATATTCCCATCTTTATACCCAGTTAACGTACGAGGTTCCCTACACCCTGCTTTTGCTATGGCACTCTTTTTAAGTCTCCTTTTTTAGGGGAAAAATCTCATGCGTTACATTTGTATACGTTGATTATCGTCTCTGTAGGAAGGACTTACAACTTCGACCTATACGGGGTGGGAGCGTCTGCTTCGACCAATAGGAATCAAGGTAACTGCCCCAAGGCCTTGTTAACATTGTTGACTTGAGCTAGCAGACCAAATGTTTTAAAACTTAGTAAATTTATACGTATATTGATCCTTGAGAAAAGGAAGCGTACTTGCTGCAGAACTTCTTAGAAAACCGGCACTTCTACGTCCAAGTGGGAAACTCCTCCAGGGAGCTGGCGCCCCACAAGGGGCAATTATGTCACCTTTTCTGTACCAGTAATTTCCCCGTAGACGCCAGATGCAAGGTCGCCATTTATGTTGACGACACTGCAATATTCAGCCCCCACAAAAATCCTCGTTTTGACCTTGCAGAAATGCAAAGATACACAAACAACTTCCTCTCATGGCTCCACGATTAGAAAATCAAAATTAACCCCAATAAATGCCAGATAATGCATTTCTCAAAGCGGCATCACACTTTGGCAATGGACCTAACGGCCGGTGGTCAACTATTGCACTGCCGCGAGCATGTCGGATACCTCGGCGTCACCATGGACCGCACAATGTGCTGGTCCAACCATATAAAAATACCGCCAACAAAGGCAGACAGCGGTTAAAGTTATGCGCCCCCATCTTCCACAGCAAACAACTGCAACTTAAATCCAAGCTAATTTTATATAGGTCATTTATACTTTCGGTGGTCCTGTACGCATGCGTGGCCTGGGCAAATGCCTCCAAAACCGCCCTCAAACAAACTCAAACCCTCCAAAACCTCTCCCTTAAAAATCCTTTCTGTTCCACGCCTTACCACTAACCGAACTCTTCACCTAGAAATCCAGATCCCGTCCATCCCAGAGGCAATAGCAAAAACAGCAACGGCAGCATGGACGCGTATTAGGAACCACGAAGACTACTACGTGATCGCCAAGATTGGCAAAGGCGAGCCGGAGCACCGCAAACATGCAAGAATAAAAATGTTCTAGACGCGGCACGGCTCGCCGACTAATGCGCGTCCATGTAACCCCGGCCCTAGGCCACAAACTCACTACTATAGAGGTCTATGTCTCGGTAACTATACAGGAGCTGCAACCTGATCGCGCAGGGAAACAGTGGAAAACTGTATATAGTGTAAATAGTAATGCAAAGTCTATATAGTGCAGTGCGTGAGCTGGGACGCATGTTTTTGGTGTGCCCAGTGTAAGTATGTGTGTGTTCGTGTGTTAATGTCTTCCAAGGATGCGACACGAAGATTTTGAAGAAAATAGCCCCACCCTAAACTACCCTTTACATGAATCATTTTCCTAAACTTCTTATTTTCTTGAAAATGGCTCTAACGATTTTGATTAAAATGTAATATGTTTGAGATATTTTTATGACAAATGAAATGTATATCTTGAATTTTCTGACTATAGCCCCTGTAGTCGTATTTACTCTGGACGACTTTTGCATAACTCGTAAACCATAACAGATAATAAATAAATAAATGGATGGATGGATGGATGGATGGATGGATGGATGGATGGATGGATGGATGGATGGATGGATGGATGGATGGATGGATGGATGGATGGATGGATGGATGGATGGATGGATGGATGGATGGATGGATGGATGGATGGATGGATGGATGGATGGATGGATAGATTTGGTTTGGTTTGGTGTGGTTTAAGGGCGCTCAACTTCTAGGTCATCAGCGCCCTTAAAAGATTCATGGCAATAGCCAGATATAAATTTCACTCAAAAAATAAAAATACTAGCAACAAGAAAAATATACAAAGGTAAAAAGCAGTGGCAATAGCCAGATATGAAACAAGGTGATAAATATGTCCAAAAGTAGAAACAGATAATTAAAAAATTTTAAATCCTCAAATTGATATTGCACTCCGCTAAAAAATTAAAAACTCTATCAACCGCTGTTTTGTCGTCCGCTAGGACCTCTGCAAGTCTGGCAGGCAGCTGCAGAGAATCCCGAAGGTGCGCTAGAGAACAACACTCTGGCAGCACGTGGCGAACCGACAAAAGGTTGTCACACAGCGGACATAGAGGCGCAGGGTCCCTTTTAAATAGGTAACCATGCGAAAAATTGCAGTGGCGTATTCTTAATCGAGCCAAACTAACCTCCTCGCGGCGAGATGTGCGACAGGAAGTTACCCAGTTTATCGGAAGTTCTTTCACTTCTCTAAGCTTATTACCGCGGAGAGCTGACCACTCGTCGTGCCAGGACGACAGCACCGCTCTCCGCACTTCAAGCCTGAAGTCTTCCGAAGTAACACGTGAGATGGTAATACTGGGTTCTGTAGTTGCCGTCTTTGCTGCTAAATCTGCCATTTCATTCCCCGGCAAACCTACATGACCAGGAATCCATGCACACACCACGTAAACGCCAGAAGCGTGTAAAACATGGAGGGCATCCTGGATACGTTGTACAATAGGGTGGGGGTTTGTACAACTGACAAAGGCTCTGCAGTGCACTAAGGGAATCGCTCAAAATCAAGCAGTCACCTAATTTACGACGGCGAACATACAAAACGGCTCGATAAATTGCATAAAGCTCTGCAGTAAAAATGGAAGTGCTATTTGGAAAACCGAATGTATATGGTTCGGTTCCATAAACATAAGCACATCCAACACCGTTGGTGCTCTTTGATCCATCGGTGTAAATATATCGACGGTCAGTGTAGCCTGACAAAAATTCTAAGAAACACGTGCGGATACTTGAAATAGGCATCGTGGACTTCTGGTGTACGGTCATCCCAAGATCTACATGGGGCGTACCAGAGAGCCAAGGGGGGTAAAGTCTCTCGCCCTTGGCGAACATCACAGGCAGTTCCACTCCAAGCTTCACTAGGAGCTCTTGCAAACGGAACCCCGCAGGCTTTGGATTAAGGGTGCTATTTCTATATCGTTCTCTTAGCATAGTGGTGAAAAAAGAAGCGAACGTTGGGTGCTTAGGCATACATCTAAGCGCACAACCATTATTTGCCAAGAGAATCTCACGCCGATATTGCAGAGGAGGTTCTGCGGACTCGGCGTAAAGGCTCACCACTGGGCTTGTTGGAAAAGCTCCTGTTGCAATGCGGATGCCCCTATTGTGGACCACGTCTAATCTTCTCAGCACAGATGGTCGTGCTGACGAATAAACAATACACCCATAGTCTAGTTTGGATCGGACCAATGCCCGATATATTCGCAATAAAATTGTCCGATCCGCTCCCCACGATTTGCCATTCAGTACTCGCATAATATTTAGGGAACGGTCACATCTCGCTCTTAGCTGTGCAATATGCGACGACCAACTAAGCTTCCTGTCCAAGATCAAACCCAGGAAGCGCGTCTCTTCTGCGAAGGGAAGTACATCTGGACCAAATCGGAGCGAAGGTGGTAATCGTCTGCTACGGCGCCAGAAATTAACGCAGATTGTCTTCTCAGTTGAGAAACGGAAGCCGTTTTTCACGCTCCATTCTCTAAGGTTGTCCAAACATTGCTGCAGGCGCCGTTGTAAGAACGCCGCGCGCTGAGAAGTGCAATAGACAGCGAAGTCGTCTACGAATAGGCATGACGAAACTCCAGATGGAGTTAATTGCTATAGCAAAGAGCGTGACACTTAGCACCGAACCCTGAGGTACTCCCTCCTCCTGAACAAAAGAATTAGAAAAAACCGAGCCGACCCTTACTCGGAAAAAGCGGTCCTTCATAAACTCCTGAATGAAAAGTGGTAGGCGTCCACGTATGTTCCAGGCATACAGGGAACGTAGAATCCCTGCTCGCCAGCACGTATCATAAGCCTTCTCAAGATCGAAAAATATGCCAACGGTTTGACAGTTCTTCATAAAGCCGTCCATTATCTGTGTCGATATTGACACAAGATGGTCAACAGTGGAACGGCGTCGTCGAAAACCACACTGGATGTTAGTCAGTAGGTTGCGACTTTCTAACCACCATACCAATCGTCCATTGATCATGCGTTCCATCACCTTGCAAACGCAACTGGTGAGGGAAATAGGACGATAGCTGGAGGGAAGATGACGGTCCTTTCCAGCCTTCAAGATGGGAATAACGGTGGCCTCCCGCCAATTTTCTGGGAGTATACTGTCAACCCAAACACGATTATAGACCTCGAGCAGGAGAGAGCCGTTGTAACATTTGTACATGAATACCGTCCGGTCCTGGTGCTGAACATCGCGAAGATTTCAGGGAATGCTCCAGCTCCGCCATGGTGAAAAGGCGATTGTAATCTTCTACGTTTCTAGAACGAAACGTGAAGCCTTGAGATTCCACCTGAGTTTTAATTGGAAGGAACTCAGGGGAGTAGTTTTCCGAGCTAGACACTTGTGCGAAAGCACTGCCAAAGGTATTGGCCACTTCAAATGAATCAACAACAGCTCCTGTGGCTGTTTTTAGTCCCGCTATTGGTATTTGGGTCGTTTTAGCTGCAACACGCCTTAATCTATCCCACACAACCGAGGAAGGTGTGTGTCGGTTAAATGAAGCTACAAATTTGCTCCATGATGACTTTTTGCTATCCTTAATGACTTGTCTGGACCTGGCGCGCATTTTCTTGTATTCGATTAGGTTTTCCAAAGTAGGGTGACGTTGGAAAACCCTAAGTGCACGCCTTCGAGCACGAATGGCATTCCGATATTCTTCCGCCCACCAGGGGACGGGAAATCGACGGGGGTGTGTAGTCGACCGCGGAATCGATTGTTCAGCAGCAGAGAGAATCGTCTCCGTGAGATGCTGCGCCAAATTATTCACTGAGTCGTGCTCGTTGTACGTAAAGACAGCCAACTGGGTGTAAAGGTTCCAGTTGGCATGGTCCAAACGCCATCTGGGCATACGAGTGGAAAATGTATGTTGTGTCAAGAGACTAATAAGACATGGGAAGTGGTCACTAGAGTGTAAATCAGAGATGACATTCCATTGTAAGGAGACTGCCAACTGAGGTGAACAAACTGCAAGGTCAAGGTGTGAGAAGGTGTTATGAGAGTCCGAAATGAATGTAGGCTCTCCAGTGTTGAGGAGAGCTAGGTTGTGACTGTCCAAAAGATCGGAAATGAGTGTACCTCTCGCACAAGCGCGACTTGAATCCCGAAGTGGGTGGTGCGCATTGAAGTCTCCCACCAACAGAAAGATGGATGGATAGATAGATGGATGGATGGATGGATGGATGGATGGATGGATGGATGGATGGATGGATGGATGGATGGATGGATGGATGGATGGACGGACGGATGGACGGATGGACGGATGGATGGACGGACGGACGGATGGACGGATGGACGGATGGACGGATGGACGGATGGACGGATGGACGGATGAATGGATGAATGGACGGATGGACGGATGGACGGATGGACGGACGGACGGATGGACGGATGGACGGATGGACGGATGGACGGATGGATGAATGGACGGATGGACGGATGGACGGATGGACGGATGGACGGATGGACGGATGGACGGATGGACGGATGGACGGATGGATGGATGGACGGACGGACGGACGGACGGACGGACGGACGGATGGACGGATGGACGGATGGACGGATGGATGGATGGGTGGATGGACGGATGGACGGATGGACGGATGGACGGACGGACGGACGGATGGACGGATGGACGGATGGACGGATGGACGGATGGATGGATGCATGGGTGGATGGGTGGATGGATGAGGTGAATGAATCCTAAGGGTAGTTCGGAACATTTTCACGACATTGTAGGTAATAGCGACTCTACATTTTCCCAGTTAGAAACACCCCAAAGAAGACTAATTTAACTCACCTTCCCCCCCCCCCCCCGGTCTAGTAACACTCCATGAGGCTGACTTTCCAATACAGGGGACAAGATTTCCTGTACCGTGCTGCTGCCGCGACACTCACCGATACTTCCAGCCTTGCCAGTAACCTAACAGGATATGGCTCATGTAACGGAATAGAGGTACAATAAATTCGGAGAGTATGGAAATCATTCGCAGCATTCGCCTGGCGACCCGGGAAACCTCCGAAAAAATCCACGGATCAGGAAGTTCGGCCTGAGTTAGTAAGAACCATGCTTTTCTGCTAAATGGCGTTCGCTTGGCAGTGTAACTTGAATATCTCCCACCCGACGGTATTAATGATGCCAGGTGTACATCTTCGTTCAAATTGACCTTCATTAGTTCTTTTTGCCTTTAGGTGGATCGAACAACACGCTACACCTTCCTCTTTTATCAGCTTCTTATCACTGAAAGGGGTAGCAGAACAAAGCAGTTGTTGCTATGGGAGACCGCGTGGGGAAACTTCGACCTTACCCTTACCATCTTGTATGTTCCCAAGGGAGACGCACAAACTTTTTCTTGGCTTCTTCATACGAGCGTGGCTCCAAGAGTCTCGACAGAAAATCTGACGAAGAAAAGCTTACAGGTTTTATTCACACATTTCCCACTCACTCGTCTGCAAATTACTCTCTAAAAACCATTGTAATATCTTTAACACTTTTAAGTGTATTAAATTTTCTAGTACTTTTTCTTTGGCAGTGGATCTTAATTGCTTCACACGATAAAGATTTCAAAATTTTGATAATTTTAAATATTATTCTGTTGCAGATAAATACTGTCAAAAGAGTGGAACAGAAAATTTTATAATGCTTCGCTTTATTGAATAAAAATTACTAAGCTTAAAATAATAATTTTAACAGAATTTTTATAGTTTTCATAGAACTCTGTAATACTGGTAAATATTAAAATCGCTTCCACTAATTTTTTCTACATTCACAGTTTGTTGACTTTTCAGTTTCAGTTTGTTTATTATAGAGTATTGGCCTGGTGCCGGTACTTAGGGCCCAGCTTACAGGCTATATTTCACATTTATATACAATTTGCTTACTTATAACTAATTATAGTTTTCGGTTTGTGCAAAAACCCATACGGTGACGGTCTATCGGTAACCGAGAATAGTTTTCTAATGTCCTTTAAGTTCTGTTCAGTTTTTGGTTTATATATATATACACATTTACAATTATATACACGCGCGCATTCACACACACACACACACACACACGCACACACACACACACACACACACACACACACACACACACACACACACACACACACACACACACACACCTTCACTGGGCACACCAGAAATATGCGTCCCAGCGCACTGCACTATCTACACTTCTTATATACACTTATGCGCAGTTTTCCTGCGCGGGCAGGGGACAGCTCCTGAATATTTTCCGAGGCGAGGGCCTCTGCCGGAACATGTGTGTGGCTCAAGAACGAGGTTGCATGGACGCGCATTTGTCGGCGAGCCGTGCCGCATCTAGAATATTTTTATTCTAGTATGTTTGCGGTGCTTCGGCTCGCCTTTGCCAATGTTGGCGATCACGTCATTACTACGTACAAGTACTCGGATTGCATATTCGAAGCAATAAGCTTCTAGGAAATGCAGTGTTATCTCTACAACATGTGTTTTCCTCGTAGCCAATTACACGGAAGCACATGGGCAATATGCATACGCTGTCCTCAGTTTCCTGACGTATTCCTGTGGCTTCCAGAATCCAAACAAAGCATTTTTAGAAAAGGTCCATCTGTGTTAGTGCGTGGATAACATAATTCAAAAACGAAAAGTGGGTTAAAAATCAAAGTTGGTATTCAAGTTTAATATCTTTCAAGGATACGACACGAAGATTTTGAAGAAAGTAGCCCCACGCTAAACTACCCTTCACAGGGAAAATTTTTCGAAAATTTTTATTTTCTCCCAAATTGCTCTAACGATTTTGATTAAAATGCCATAGGTTTTAGATATTTTTATGACAATCAAATGTATATTTTGAATTTTCTGGCTATACCCTATGTAGTCCTGTTTACTCTGGATTAGTTTTGCATAACTAGGGAACTGAAAGAGATAACCAAATCTTACTGTAAATAAAAAAAAATCTGATGTGTTGCACTCACATGACTTTCTCTACTCTTGTACTAACCATTCTTACAAACTCTTATTCCTATATCTTCATGTTAGTTAAGATAAACATTCGTACAAACTATCTTATTGCTTATTTCCTTGTAGGTACAAGGGGAATATTAGAAAACAGAAGGCTTTGTGCGATAGTCAAATCTTTTTGACCTTTGAGATCCCGTTCTCTTTGCACGATTAACGTATAAAAAATGAACAACGTTGTTGCATTTCGCTAAAGTTGCAAGTTTTCTAAAACTCACACACATAACACGGAATATCTCCGAAATGGTTTACTCTACAAGAAATTTCATTGAGACACAAATTGTGTATTTTAGCAAGATCTACATTTTTTGTATAGTATGATTTTGTCTATCTTTAACGGTTTACCAGTTATGCAAAATTCGTCCAGAGTAAATACGACTACAGGGGCTATAGCAAGAAAATTCAAGATATATATTTGATTTTTTATAAAAATATCTCAAACATATGACATTTTAATCAAAATCGTTATAGCCATTTTCAAGAAAATCAAAATTTTCGAAACATTTTCCATGTAAACGGCAGTTTAGGGTGGGGCTATTTTGTTCAAAATCGTCGTGTCGCATCCTTGAAAGACATTAAACTTAAATACCAAGTTTGGCTTTTGACCGACTTTACGTTTTTGAGTTATGCTGTCCCCAGACTGACAGACACAGACACACCGATGTTTTTCTAAAATTGCTTTTTTTTGGATTCAGGGGGCCTCAAAACATATATTTCCGGTGAAATCTCGACATCGAATTTTTGGGTGAAATACAATACTTCCCCTACTTACCAGTAGAGAAAGTAAAAATGTAGGTCTTGCTAAACACACTATGCCCAAATAATTTTTGTAGATATTCCATCTTATTTATATGAATTTTGGTAGAAATCGTTCTTCAAATGGAAGGTTATTCATGTTTGTGCCCTGCCCTTCCTTTACCACAGGCGCATTTGACTGCAGTTCCTGGGACTTGAACTCAGGACGTTTGGTTTTGAATGACTGGCCAATCCATTAGGTATCGCCTTAACGATCACGGCTATTCCAATCGCTTCTGCTAAGTTGCCTCGAAAAGGGCAACGAAAACCGATTTAGGAATTAGAGGAAGAACGGCTTATGCAGTTAAGGAATTCGTGAATTAATTTAAGCTTGATGAATGATCTGGTACTGAAATCTGATTAACATAATCCTAAAGTGCAATAAGGCAAGTAAATAGTTAAAAACGTGAAAGTCAACAGAATGTGCAAACGTGTGCGGACACCGCGTCAATAAATCTATTTGCTGTTCGCTTCGATAAAATCAATCGCAGAGGCAGGCAGGCATTAAACGGCAGAAGCAGCAATTTGGGTAACCGATGAGGTGTATGCACAAGAGTGCACTAGTCGAGTCAGCATGTATGCAGAGTGATTAATTGGGGCCCATCTGCTACTGGTGCCGCAGTGCTGCTGCAGAAAATACCAGCAGGACGGGGCCCCAAGACACAATACCCAAGTAACACGTTCATGCCATGTGTAGGGCTCTCTGAGAAACCTCTCTCCGCTACTGGCGCACTATACACCAATTGTTGCATGGTAAAGGGCTCCTTCATGCTGCGAGTTATAGGACACCCGTGCAAACTTGCCCCCTATTCTAGAGAATTAGCGTAAGTTTGCCCTTTTGCCTTCTGTACCACGAATAGTAAGTAGAGGAAGTATTCTACTTCACTCAAAATTTCGATGTCGATATTTCACTGGAAATACACGTATTTCGAGCCTCTCTGAGTCCAAAAGAAGTATGTTTACAAACATCTCTGTGTGTGTGCGTGACTGTGTGTGTGCGTGACTGTGTGTGTGTGTGTCTGTGACTGTGTGTGTGTGCGTGTCTGTGACTGTCTGTGTGTGCGTGTCTGTGACTGTGTGTGTGCGTGTCTGAGACTGTGCGTGCGTGTCTGTGACTGTCTGTGTGTGCGTGTCTGCGACTGTGCGTGCGTGACTGTGACTGTGTGTGCGTGTCTGTGACTGTGTCTGTGACTGTGTCCGTGACTGTGTGTGCGTGTCTGTGACTGTGTGTGTGTCTGTGTGTGCGTGTCTGTGACTGTGTGTGCGTGTCTGTGTGTGCGTGTCTGTGACTGTGTGTGTGTCTGTGTGTGCGTGTCTGTGACTGTGTGTCTGTGAAGGTGTCTGCGTGTCTGTAACTGTGTGTGCGTGTCTGTGACTGTGTCTGCGTGTCTGTAACTGTGTGTGCGTGTCTGTGACTGTGTGTGCGTGTCTGTAACTGTGTGTGCGTGTCTGTGACTGTGTGTGCGTGTCTGTGACTGTGTCTGCGTGTCTGTGACTGTGTGTGCGTGTCTGTAACTGTGTGTGCGTGTCTGTGACTGTGTCTGCGTGTCTGTGACTGTGTGTGCGTGTCTGTGACTGTGTGTGCGTGTCTGTGACTGTGTGTGCGTGTCTGTGACTGTGTGTGCGTGACTGTGACTGTGTTTGCGTGACAGTCACTGTGTGTGCGTGACAGTCACTGTGTGTGCGTGACTGTGACTGCGTGTGCGTGACTGTGACTGCGTGTGCGTGACTGTGACTGTGTGTGCGTGACTGTGACTGTGTGTGCGTGTCTGTGACTGTGTGTGCGTGACTGTGACTGTGTGTGCGTGACTGTGACTGTGTGTGTGCGTGACTGTGACTGTGTGTGTGCGTGACTGTGACTGTGTGTGCGTGACTGTGACTGTGTGTGCGTGTCTGTGACTGTGTGTGTCTGTGACTGTGTGTGCGTGTCTGTGACTGTGTGTGCGTGTCTGTGACTGTGTGTGCGTGTCTGTGACTGTGTGTGCGTGTCTGTGACTGTGTGTGCGTGTCTGTGACTGTGTGCGTGACTGTGACTGTGTGTGCGTGACTGTGACTGTGACTGTGTGTGCGTGTCTGTCTGTGACTGTGCGTGTCTGCCTGTGACTGTGTGTGCGTGTCTGTGACTGTGTGTGCGTGACTGTGACTGTGTGTGCGTGACTGTGACTGTGTGTGCGTGACTGTGACTGTGTGTGCGTGTCTGTGACTGTGTGTGTGTCTGTGACTGTGTGTGCGTGTCTGTGACTGTGTGTGCGTGTCTGTGACTGTGTGTGCGTGTCTGTGACTGTGTGTGTGACTGTGTGTGCGTGACTGTGACTTTGTGTGCGTGACTGTGACTGTGTGTGCGTGACTGTGACTGTGTGTGCGTGTCTGTGACTGTGTGTGTGACTGTGACTGTGACTGTGCCTGTGTGTGCGTGTCTGTGACTGTGTGTGCGTGACTGTGACTGTGACTGTGTGTGCGAGTCTGTCTGTGACTGTGTGTGCGTGTATGTGACTGTGTGTGCGTGTATGTGACTGTGCGTGTCTGTCTGTGACTGTGTGTGCGTGACTGTGACTGTGTGTGCGTGACTGTGTCTGTGTGTGCGTGACTGTGACTGTGTGTGCGTGTCTGTGACTGTGTGTGCGTGACTGTGACTGTGTGTGCGTGTCTGTGTCTGTGTGTGCGTGACTGTGACTGTGTGTGCGTGTCTGTGACTGTGTGTGCCTGTCTGTGACTGTGTGTGCGTGTCTGTGTCTGTGTGTGCGTGACTGTGACTGTGTGTGCGTGTCTGTGACTGTGTGTGCGTGACTGTGACTGTGTGTGCGTGTCTGTGTCTGTGTGTGCGTGACTGTGACTGTGTGTGCGTGTCTGTGACTGTGTGTGCCTGTCTGTGACTGTGTGTGCGTGTCTGTGACTGTGTGTGCGTGACTGTGACTGTGTGTGCGTGGCTGTGACTGTGTGTGCGTGACTGTGACTGTGTGTGCGTGTCTGTGACTGTGTGTGCGTGACTGTGACTGTTACTGTGTGCGTGTCTGTGACTGTGTGTGCGTGTATGTGACTGCGCGTGCGTGTCTGTGACTGTGTGTGTGCGTGTCTGTGACTGTGCGTGCGTGTCTGTGACTGTGTGTGCATGTCTGTGACTGTGTGTGCGTGTATGTGACTGTGCGTGTCTGTCTCTGACTGTGTGTGCGTGTCTGTGTCTGTGCGTGCGTATCTGTGTCTGTGCGCGTGTCTGTGACTGTGTGTGCGTGTATGTGTCTGTGCGTGCGTGTCTGTGACTGTGTGCGTGTCTGTGACTGTGTGTGCGTGTCTGTGACTGTGCGTGTCTGTCTCTGACTGTGTGTGCGTGTCTGTGTCTGTGCGTGTCTGTCTCTGACTGTGTGTGCGTGTCTGTGTCTGTGCGTGCGTATCTGTGTCTGTGCGCGTGTCTGTGACTGTGTGTGCATGTCTGTGACTGTGTGTGCGTGTATGTGACTGTGCGTGTCTGTCTCTGACTGTGTGTGCGTGTATGTGACTGTGCGTGTCTGTCTCTGACTGTGTGTGCGTGTATGTGACTGTGCGTGTCTGTCTCTGACTGTGTGTGCGTGTCTGTGTCTGTGCGTGCGTATCTGTGTCTGTGCGCGTGTCTGTGACTGTGTGTGCGTGTATGTGTCTGTGCGTGCGTGTCTGTGACTGTGTGTGCATGTCTGTGACTGTGTGTGCGTGTATGTGACTGTGCGTGTCTGTCTCTGACTGTGTGCGTGTATGTGACTGTGCGTGCGTGTCTGTGACTGTGTGCGTGTCTGTGATTGTGTGTGCGTGTATGTGTCTGTGCGTGCGTGTCTGTGACTGTGTGCGTGTCTGTGACTGTGTGTGCGTGTCTCTCTGTGTCAGTGTGCGTGTCTGTGACTGTGTGTGTGTCTGTGACTGTGTGTGCATGTCTGTGACTGTGCGTGTCTGTGACTGTGCGTGTCTGTGACTGTGGGTGTCTGTGACTGTGGGTGCCTGTGACTGTGCGTGTCTGTCTGTGACTGTGTGTGCGTGTCTGTGACTGTGTGTGCGTGTCTGTGAGTGTGCGTGTCTGTGATTGTGCGTGTCTGTGACTTTGCGTGTCTGTGACTGTGCGTGTCTGTGACTGTGGGTGTCTGTGACTGTGCGTGTCTGTGACTGTGCGTGTCTGTGACTGTGCGTGTCTGTGACTGTGTGTGCGTGTCTGTGACTGTGCGTGTCCGTGACTGTGCGTGTCTGTCTGTGACTGTGCGTGCGTGTCTGTGACTGTGTGTGGACAGAATTCCTCAAACACTAAAAGACGGTTAAACACCAGAATTGCTTATCTTGTCTGATAACCCCGCGATTTGACGGCAACTTCTCTGACATGCCTGTATTGCGGGCATCAACTTTAAAGGGGCTACAATAGTGATCGAGTGGATAGAAACTATGACAACCAAAGAAAATCGTTAAACATACACCTGTTTTTAGTTTCTCTACTATGCATAGTAAGTAGAAGGAGTATTGTATTGCATCCAAAAATTCAATGTCGGAATTTCACCTGAAATATGTTTTGAGTGCCCCTAAATCAAAAAAATACATTTTTAGAAAAAGTACCGCGTGTGTTTCTGCTTGTCTGTCTATCTGTCTTTGGACAGTATAACTCAAAAACGAAAAGTTGGTTAAAAACCAAAGTAGTTATTCAGGTTTAATGTTTTTCTACAATGCGAGGCGAAGATTTTGAAGAAAATTAGTATTTTATATTTGTTACCCTTGCATCTATGTCAGATTATTCTGTACGTTACATCGCGTGTTATGTGGTAAAAAACACGGAGCAGTGATATGGAAATGGGTGCTGAGAAAGCGCGTGCTGTTAACGAGCACGTTATATTGTGGCTATCAGATATCTGTTGCGATGCTCGTATTGTTAATCCCGGCGGTGTCACCTCGTTAAACCTTCTCTTGAAGCAAAACTTACTGCTTGAGTTGGTACGATCCTCTCCTGCGCCGGAAGTTCACTGCCGCTTGCTTCTGTTGTTAAGGAGCTTAGCGGTGCGGAGCGTGCGGCGGGTGGGGAGGGGGGGGGGGCAATCTCACCTGGCGATATATTAGCAACTTCCCTTGTATAACACAAACACACAATATACTCATCAATTAAATATCTGTGTTCTAATTAATGTTTTTCCACACAATAGCCGTGTGTAGCACATAATTGGAAAGGGTAGCGTGAGACTAAAAAATGCAATGCCATGACCGGGATTTGAACCACGGATCTACCAGTTACCGTCAAGCTGCTCTAACCACTAAGCTATCAAGACCAACGTGCTGATATGAAATTAAATTCTCCAACTCGCATTATTCCTATCTCAGATTAAATTGGGATCTCCATGAAGAAGATATAGGAATAAGAGTTTGTAAGAGTGCTTAGTACAAGAGTAGAGAAAGTCATGTGAATGCTATTATTATGTATTATATTCTCCCAAAGTTGCACAAATATTCTATTGTTGGTTCAAAAGTTATGGTACAGATCATACTAAATATTGAGGAAATATAAAATTTATTCAGATATTGCAATTACAGCTGTTTAAATCTCATTTTACATCCTCAACGGATCTCTTTTGAAAACATTTTCATTAAGTTTTATGCTCATATCGCGGACTTTAACTTGAGAAATTGCATTTCCGTACAGCGGTTCCTATTTAATTAGGAGCCCACACAGGCTAACTCAGCTCTTGTGACGACAGATGGCATTAGGGTGCCATTCAGTCTATCTGCTTACACTATCTGTTGAGAGATGGCACAGCATTCACTATAACCATCTATTTTTCATTTTGCTATTGTTTATACTTAAGATGAAACTTTAGGTCGTAGTATTAAATATCCAATGCGGAATTTACCTTGGCGCCTGAGAGACACCACCTAATCAAACTGGTTGGGCCACGGATATGCACCCGGGACCTCTCGAATATGAACTTCACATTACCGTGGCGTCATATGGCTCAGTAACATGACTTGCGGGATCACTTCAGTACAACCCAATTACGTGATTGCCAATATTGGCAAAGGTGAGCCGAAGCATCGGAAGCAGACAAGAATTAAGATGTTTTAGACGTCGTTCGGCTCACCGACTGGTGTGCGTCCGCGCAAAGAAGGGCCTTAGGCCGCACACACGTTACCTCAGAGGCCTGCATCCCAGGGAACCAGTCAGGAGCTGCAACCTGATCCGCACAGGAAAACTGCGGAAAAAACTGTACATAGTAAAGTGTATATAGTGCAGTGTGTGTGTGTGTGTGTGTGTGTGCGTGTGATGGGACATATGTGTGGTATGCCCAGGAGTGAGTGAGTGTATGTATCCGTGTATATAAATTAAAAAAAAAAAAACTATCAAAAACAGACAGACAAAAGACTGAGAATACGCCCAAAAACTGTTCTTGGTGGGCTAAGCCGCTCACTGTATGGGTTTTTGATGATATAAAAGCTAACAAGAGTACCCATGTAAATATTGTAAATTATAATTAATGTCAATTTTAGCCTGTAAGCCGGGCCCCTCTGTACCGGCACCAGGCAAATTTTTCCTCAATAAAATAAGTCTAAGTCTAAGTCAGTACAACCTCCATCCTAGGCCACATACATATTCCGGCAGAGGCCCTCGCCTCGAAAAATATTCAGGAGCTGCCACCATGGGACAGTGTACATAGTGTAAATAGTGCAGTGCGCGAGATGGGACGCATATTTCTGGTGTGCCCAGTGAAGATGTGTGTATGTGTGTGAGAGTGTGTGTGGGTGAATGCGTGCGTGTATGTGTCTGTAAATAATTTGTATAGCGTGTGTAAATAGTGTTTTTAATGTGCGTGTGTGTGTGTGTGTGAGGGCATATCTCACGATATGCCAGAGTGAAAGCAGGAGTGAATGCGTGTAAATAAAGAAACAAAGTGTAAATATGTATATAAACAAAAACAATACCAAAACACTATAAACTAAAAACCCAAGACATTACAAGAGGGAACTGTTCTCGGTGGCCCAAATACGGCCACTGTATGGGTTTCCTAGAAAAACCACTGTATATAGCATGCACTGTATATAAAAATGATAATGTTCGTCTGTAAGCTGGGCCCGTTGTACCAGCACCAGACACAATTGGTTAATAATAAACAAACAAACTTCACTACTTCAGGTATGCCCAGGAGTGAGTGAGTGTATGTATCCGTGTATATAAATTAAAAAAAAAAAAAAAAAAAAAACTATCAAAAACGGACAAACGTAAGACCGAGTATACGCCCAAAAACTGTTCTCGGTGGGCTAAAGTTGCCCACTGTATGGGTTTTTTAACATATAAAAGCAAACATGAACATGTAAATACTGTAAACTATAATTAATGTTAATTTTAGCCTGTAAGCCGGGCCCTTCTGTACCGGCACCGGGCAAATGTTTTCTATAATAAAATAAGTTGAAGTTGAAGTCACTACTTCAGTATGCCCCCACCCAAACCAGCTGGTCAACACCCTGGGGCAATACGACCATCGCCTCCCTAGGTGGAGACAGAGCTACCGTCTACCCAAGGACGCCCTTGGCTGGTAGGTACCGCTTTCCCTTCACCATCCGCCAAACGTAACCACAGTTGGCACCACCACACCCTTCACCTATTCCTCTCGGTTTCCTGTCACTAGCACTGCATTGCTCGACGGCTCCACAAGCGGCTGACGAAGTAATCAGTAGGGCAATGGTCGCTTGGATGGCTAGACATCCAAGATTTGACACATCCCGCCGCCAGTGACAATATAGGAACCCAACCTGCACCATCAGACATATAAATACACAAAAGCTTGTAATACCCTGATAACCTATACCACCTCACAGGTAAATCCGTAATTAAACGGATAGGTACCGTGGCCACCTTACCATCCACCTGGGTTAACCCAGGCGACTCGTACTCACTCCTGGTCTCCTGGACTCCTTCAGTATGCCCATTCGCCTGAAGCTCCAGCTGTATCGTGCGATCATCCCGCCTCTGGTCCTGTACGGATGCGAGATCTGGGGAGTGGTGGCTAGGTCCACCTTCATCAGACTCCAGACGCTGCAGAACCGGGCATTAAGGATGATCTATGACACAGGCCGAAGATTTCCTGCCCATATCCTACACGAACATTCCGGCATCCCGTACATTGTCGACGTGATTAAAACCCGCGCTCGAACAATGTACAACAAACTCCAGAACCACCCTAATCCACTGGTGAACACTCTGGGACAATATGACCAGAGACAGCCGCGCCAACTACCATCTAAAAAATTGCCGAGGGACATCTTAAGTCCAACGGTCTAATTTTAGAAGATGGGAAAGGCAAAATTAATATCTGTACTTGAAACAGAGTAAATCGCCTAACTCAGATCACCTCTCAGTGTGTGACTGACGGCCAGAACCCTGGAGGGGATTAGCGCGTCACCTGATTGACTAACCAGCCAATCAGCAGCTTCCCTGTAGACCAACGCATCATACTATCGCGCAGGTTAAGCCGTATAACGGCTAGGTACTGCGGTAAAGACACTTCGGGTGGGGGAATAAGCTTCCCCACTCGACTAGAACTGCCTCTGGAGCCTCTTCAGGTTACTGCATGCCTTTGGGCTCTCAAAAATGTTCCCAACCAATATTGTAAATTAAATTTTATACAGACTTAAAAAGTTGTATTTCTACTTTGCCGACGGTGCAGGCATTGCTATTTCCTGCAAGACAATCGCCAAGGAGGCAATAAACTTCCTTCCATAATCAAACTAACTCAAAATTTAAAGCAGACGCAACAAAATCCTTCAATCTGCCAGCACCTGAGAACAGGCATGGGCACCAGGTAGCAATTGAACTTGCCCTACCCACCCCACATTCTCTTGCCGAGTGACAAAGTTCACTTGCAGACAACTTGTCCAGTGGCGGGATCGTTCCACCTGCGCGGTAGCAACAATGAAGCAGCATTGAGGCCTGTCGGAACCTGAATAGCAGTGCAGGGGAGGGGAGGAATGGCAGGTGGAGTGAGGCAAGAACGTGCTTCACTAGAGTGGCCCAGTTGAGCCGATTTTGCCCAAATCTGAGCTATTCTTACTTTTTCTAAGCACAGGAAGTACTGCACTCAACACAAAAATTCGATATAGGGATTTCACTGCAAATGTGTTTATGTGGAAGGCATGTTTGTGTCTATCTCTGTAGGCATAACCCAAAAACCAAACGTCTGGCAAAAACCAAACTTGGGTTTAGAGGTGGATACAGGACTCAAAAATACAACACCGTAGTCGGGATTTGAACCACGGGTATTCGGCTTATAGCTGCTTTAACCACAAGGTACCATGGCCAACATGCCAGTACAACATTAAATTCCCCAGCTGAGTAGTGCTTTTCCCGGTTAGACCACAAGGGAATCTCACATCAGAGATAAATACCCCAAGAGCGACTTACAATTGTAAGTACTTTACGTCCCGGGTTTTAAGTAACCCTTAGATGGTAATTTTTACTTTCTCTACTGGTAATTAGAGGAAGCATAGTATACCACCCAAAAATTCGATGTCGAGATTTCACCGCGAATATATGTTTTGAGGCCCCCTGAATCCAAACAAGCATCTTTAGAAAAAGGTCGGTGTGTCAGTCTGTGGAGAGCATAACTCAAAAACGAAAAGTCACTTAAAAACTAAAGTTGGTATTTAGTTTAATGTCGTTCAAGGATGCGACACGAAGATTTTGAAGAAAATAGCTCCATTCTAAACTACCCTTAAGTGGAAAATTTTTCGAAAATTTTGATTTTCTTGAACACGATTAAATATTTTGAATAAAATGTCACATGTTTGATATTTTCACGACAAATGAAATGTATATTTTAAATTTTCTCGCTACAGCCTATGTAGTCCTGTTTACCCTGGATCACTTTTGAATAATTCTTAAACCGTAAGAGATAGACAAAATTTCACAATACAAAAAATGTAGATCTTGCTAAAATACACAATTTATGTCTCAATAAATTTTCTTGTAGCGTGAACCATTTCGGAGATATTCCTGGCTATTTGTGTCAGTTTTGGAAAACTTAGAACTTTCGTGAAATGCAACATCGTTGTTCATTTTTTTTTTATATGTTAAGTGTGCCAAGACAACAGAATCTCAAAGCTTTAAGACAGACCTTCGCACAAAGCCTACTGTATTCTAATATTCCCGTTGTACCTAGAACGAAATTAGCAATAAGATAATTTGTACAAATGTTTATCTCAACTAACATGAAGAAGATATAGGAATAACAGTTTGTAAGAATGGTTAGTACATGAGCAGGGAAAGTCATGTGAGTGCCACACCTCAACATGCCAAAGTTCGTATTTAAGTTTAATAACTTTTAAGAAAGCGACACAACATTTTTAAGAAGACTTCTCGACCCTTAACGACCGCTTCATTGTAACTTGGGACTCAAGACGTGAAGGGCCAAGGAGCAGGGGGGAAATGTTAAGGTCGTCTGTGATGTTCGTTTTGCAATAAACACCGCCAGTAAAGCATTGAAGCTTGCTCGGCGGTTTGTGGATTTATAGGCAGCACACCACTCGTCTCCAATTACAGCAAAACGTTTGTGGTTCACCTCGGCACTTGTCACTCCCTCATGTCGGTGACTCACCCAATTAAACCTATTTACAGCCCCTGCCATTCATATCCACACCTCGGGCCACCAAACCTCATTAAAATGTAACATTTCTTCTCTTAGAACTAACAAATCAGCTGTATCGGTCACTGATAAGTTGATAATGTAGGTCAGGCAGGGGCACGACTGCAGAGGTAGTGATTGAACTTGCCTTACTCACCCCACATTCCCCTCCCAAGTGACAAAGGTTGTCTACAGCCAAGGCCATCTTTATCTAACAGGCCTGTATACGGAAAGAGATTACGTTATTGACGTCATCTCTAACGGTTTACCAGTTATGCAAAAGTCGTCCAGAGTAAATACGACTACAGGGGCTATAGCCAGAAAATTCAAGATATACATTTCATTTGTCATCAAAATATCTCAAACACGTTTAATAAAAATCATTAGAGCCATTTTCAAGAATATCAAAATTTTTGAAAAATTTTCCATGTAAAGGGTAGTTTAGGGTGGGGCTATTTTCTTCAAAATCTTCGTGTCACATCCTTGAAAGACATTAAACTTAAACTTTTCGATTTTGAGTTATGCTGGCCACAGACTGACAGACACAGAGACTTTTTTCTAAAATTGCTTTTTTGGATTCAGGGACCTCAAAACCTATTTCCGGTGAAATCTCGGCATCGATTTTTTTTGGTGGAATATAATATGCCTAGTAGAGAAAGTAAAATGAGAGTTTTTAGAAATGTATTGGTGTGAATATCTGTGAACGGCAAACCCAAAAACGAAAAATGGCTCATTTGCCAAATTTTGCATGTATTTATTTGCGAGTACGTATAAAAATGCTTGTTGTGAGTTAAGAGACAGATTATTTATGTGTCCTACAGATTACATATGCAATACAGCATACATAAACTCAGGTGCATGTTGAAAATATCGATTTGTGTAAACCGCGCTGTAACACAACGTGGGACTTAGAAATAGAAATAGCTCTCCTAGTGCGCTTAAAGATTACTTCTATTGCTGTTGAAGAGGAGAAAAAGTCACGTGAGTGTAAAATATCGGACGTTTATATGTAGAGACTTTAGGTTAGTAGACAAGGCCTCTAGTCTGTCTGTTTTCTGAGTTACTTTATGTTTGATCACACTGCGGGGCAGACGGACACGGCTCGAGTAGGGCAAAACAACAGCGGAGTTTTCCTCCCGCAATTAATTCAGTACAACTTATAAAACATTTACAGGTATAAATCAAGAAAAATGTATATTTAAACAATTGTTAGTAGTTTTACGTTTTGTAAACAAATAATTTAATTTAGCTGCACCTAACGGATGCAACAAACGGATATTTAAGCAATATTTACTTTGTCTACTAGCTAGGGGAATTTTTGTATTCCATCCAAAAATTTAATTTCGAGATTTTGCCTGAAATATACAGGGTGGAAGGGAAGTTCTTACAGTAATTTAAACCAGTGGTAGATCTGGGTATTTACAACACATTTTTTATCTCACGTTTTTGTCTCTGACCATTTTCTACGGAGATCGTTTTGTCGAAAACAAGCTGGAAACACTGCAGATTGTGTGTCACTTTCACTGGTTCAGTACATGAACAAAGAGGCGTCACTACAAGGCGTCTCTTGAAGTTCTCTTTCCTGTGTAGGCTAATCACAACCGTTATCTGCCAAAACATCAGACGAAAGAGAAAGTCTTTACATGCGGAAACCAGGCGAATTCCCTGATCAACCTCAACGCAACGTTGTCGACTTCCTTCACGTCTGAAAGAGCTGCTCGGAGTATTCTAAGTTATGCCAGAAATAATTTACTCTTACAAGTAACAATTCTTTTGGAATTACGCATCCAGTTTGGAACGAAAACCATTTATTTTTTCGAAAACGGCTGATCAAAGAAAAAAATGCCATTAGACTTTTTTGTTTGTAATGCTTCTATGAAGCGGATATTAGAAGGAACGTAATGACTTCCCTTCCATCCTGTATCTGTTACTGGTCAATAAAGTTGGCAGAGCATGTTCAGTTCTTAAATATATGGGTCATATTTCTTGTTGAGACGCAGTGCCTCCAGGTATGCAGTGCTGCCAATGATTTATAATAACAGCAAAGATCCTTTCAAGCAGCAGTCCATGAAGAATATCCCCCTATGGCTTTATTTTCAGTAATACTACCAACTTAAGGAAGATAAAAACCATCATGTCCCTGACACAATGATCGCATCTTTCTGCAACTGACGTCCCACTCTTTGTTGGAAGAGAAATTGCTTTTCTTGCCGTCAGCAATACCGCTCCCCCCCCCCTCTCAAACCCCATTTTTTCATCCCTGTTTAGTAAAGGGAAGCTTTGCATGTCCGTTCAAAGCAGATTTATACTTCTTCTATTGGCATTTTCGGCAACTGTTTTATGTAAATAAAAAGTCCTTCGCCTGAAATGGGCCATAAAAATATGTATGGGGCTACAGCATCGCTGACAGTATCCGTGCATGTATGTTTACACGGGAGGGGGGGTGCGGGGGGGGGGGGCGGCGGTCCATGTTTTGTTGGCAATAAACTCAAGCCATAAATTGTCCTTTTTTCGATTTCGCGTTGCTTTATGTTAGTTTTAAAGAGGAAGTTATGTTCAAACATATATCCCGGTCAAGCTGCAAATTCTTCTAATGGTTATAGCTAACACGATGTTAGATATTTAACAACGCCTTATGTCCCGTTACAGATTTACTCCAATATCCCAACTCGTGCTGAAAGATGTTAAACCCGCGGTTTACTAAAACTTTTCCACCGAATACTGATGGAAGCAATGCACTCACATGACTTTCTCTACTCTTGTACTAACCATTCTTACAAACTCTTATTCCTATATCTTCTTCGTGTTAGTTGAGATAAACATTAGAACAAATTATCTTATTGCTTACTTCCTTATAACTACAAGGGCAATATGAGGATACAGTAGCCTTTGAACGACAGTCAAATATTTTAAAGCTTTTAAATTCCGTTCTCTTTGCACGGTTAGCATATAAAAATTACTAGCCTTATTCCAGAAGTTCTCCAAAACTTACACAAATAACGAGGAATTCTCCAAAATGATTCACTTTACGATTTTGATTAAAATGTCATATGTTTGAGATATTTTCATGACAAATGAAATGTATATGTTGAATTTTCTGGCTATAGCCCCTGTAGTCGTATTTACTGTGGACGACTTTTCAATAACTGGTAAACCGTTAGAGATAGACAAAATTATAATCTACCAAAAATGCAGATCTTGCTAAAATACACAATTTATGTCTCAATAAATTTTCTCTTAGGGTGAACCATTTCGGAGATATTCCTTGTTATGTGTGCGAGTTTCGAAAAACTTAAAAACTTTCGTGAAATGGAACATCGTTGTTCATTTTTTTATATGTTAAGTATGCAAAGAGAAGGGAATTTCGAAGTTTTAAAAGATTTGACTATTGCACAAAGCCTAGTGTATTATATTCCCCTTGTACCTACAAGGAAATAAGCAATAATATTACACGAAGGTAAGAGTTTGTGAGAACAGTTAGTATAAGAGTAGAGAAAGTCATGTGAGTGCAACTCACTAGACTTTTTTATCTTGTAGAGTGAAACATTTCGGAGATATTCCTTTTTATCTGTGTGAGTTTTGGAAACAAAGTACAACACTGTAAAAAGCGCTGCCCATTTCCACAGTGGCATTCGTAACATTCCCGAAATTCCACTTCGTTATGAGGTTTTAATTAATGAGCTATACCGGGCTTGTTGGATCTCAATTTTAAATGTTTAACATTCGTCTGTCTTTTTATAGACGTTTGAGTAAATACTGATCGCCCATTATAATTTAATATCGGAGTATACGCGCCTGTATTGAACAGAAGTGTTCCGCAGGGAGAGAGAATACGCCCATATCAAAGGAAAATGCTTCCCAATAAATTGAACGAAAAATGTGTACTCTTCTTTATGGAGGCTTGCATGTCCGAAAATCAAAATGCAATCCTTGATCTCGTACTATGCTCATATTGCAAAAACTGTGCCGTAATTTCATGTACATCGTCACGTCATCGTCTTCCTCACTCTCATACTTGCAGGTGTTCACTCTGTCTGGTACATAGGTTCCTGTGCTCCCTGACAGACGTCTGACTCTAGACACTGTCTTGTAAGTCCTACATAAGGGGAGGGTAATCACTTCCTCACTCTCATACTGACCAGTTCACTCTGTCTGGTACATAGGTTCCTGTGTTCCCCGACAGACGTCTGACTCTAGACACTGTCTTGTAAGTCCTACATAAGGGGAGGATAATCACTTCCTCACTCTCATACTTGCAGGTGTTCACTCTGTCTGGTACATAGGTTCCTGTGTTCCCCGACAGACGTCTGACTCTAGACACTGTCTTGTGTCCTACATAAGGGGAGGGTAATCACTTCCTCACTCTCATACTGACCACTTCACTCTGTCTGGTACATAGGTTCCTGTGCTCCCTGACAGGCATCTGACCCTAGGCACTCGCTTGTAAGTCCTACATAAGGGGAGGGTAATCACTTCCTCACTCTCATACTGACCAGTTCACTCTGTCTGGTACATAGGTTCCTGTGTTCCCTGACAGACGTCTGACTCTAGACACTGTCTTGTAAGTCCTACATAAGGGGAGGGGAATCAGATAATGCTTCAACACAAAGCACCCTTGACGTGGAAAAATACGCAAAACTTTTTATATTCTTATAAACTCCTGTATAAATGTTGATAGAAACAAATATTTAAGATATTTTTATGACAAATCACGACTTCATTTCAGACCTGTGACGTAGATGAGACTCCTTAAGTCTGTTAAACAGTTAGTTAATTTCTGGAAAAGTTCATCTCAGTTAACATCAAGTAGAGAAGGTCATGTGAGTGCAGCACATCGCCGACGGCAAGACCAGCTCGGGTATAAACCACTTGGCAGTCGTCCATCTTGTGATAAATCTGTTGGGAAATACAAGCCATGTGTGGTAGACATTTATCAAATTTAATACATATTTTAAATATTACTCTGTGGACCATCCTTGCCAACATTCGCCCTTCTTCTTGCTTCTGGGACTCACAAGCCGCATAAAGCTAATTTTTAGAAAACTCGCCAGCGTAACTTTAACCCTCCGTTAGGCGCGCGCTCTGGTACAACACAGTTGATCACATGGGGCCTACCAGACCCACGCAGTATTTTTCTGTTTAAATACTCTTATTTTTCTGCTAAAAAATTCCATTTCGAAATTTCACAGGAAATATAAGTATGTTTTGAGCCCCTGAAATAAAAACACAGGTTTGTGTGTGTGTGTGTGTGTGTGTGTGTGTGTGTATGTGTGTGTGTGTGTGTGTGTGTGTGTGTGTGTGTGTGTCAGTCTGTCAGGCTGTGGACATCTTAACTCAAAAACGAAAAGTCGGTTAAAAACCAAAGTTGGTATTTAAGTGTAATGTATTTCAAGGATGCAACACGAAGATTTTGAAGAAAGTAGCCCCACCCTTAACTACCCTTTACATGGAACATTTTTCGAAAATTTTGATTTTCTTCTAAATACTTCTAAGGATTTTGATTAGAATGCCATATGTTTGAGATATTTTAATGACAAATAAAATGTATATTTTGAATTTTCTGGATATAGCTCCTGTAGTCGTATTTACTGTGGATGACTTTTGAATAACTCGTAAACGGTAAGCAATATACCAAATTATACAATACAAAAAATGTAGATCTTGCTAAAATACACAATTTATGTCTCAATAAATTTTCTTGTAGCGTGAACCATTTCGGAGATATTCCTTTTTATTTATATCAGTTTCAGAAAACTTAAAACTTTCATGAAATGGAACAACGCTCTTGGTTTTTTTTATATGTTAGCGTGCAAAGAGAAATATAGGTTTGTAAGAATGGTTAGTAAAAGAGTAGAGAAAGTCATATGAGTACAACACATAAGATTATTTAAATAATTATCACCAAAAATGTCCCGTTAATGAGACAGCGATAATCGTGGTCATGAAAGACAATTATAGATTATTTCTGTTGGCTCACTAAATCGTTACTATTTAATCTGCAAGCATTGATTGTTTTACGTCATATCGTGCACCTTGGCTTGTATGAAGCAACATGTTCAAAATTTTCCTTGGTGGGCATTCAGAATTTCGAGATAAATCTAAGGAGTGTGAAAATGTGACTTTTCTGCAAGGCTAGGATTATCTAGCGATATCCATACCCATATGTCTTTGTTATCATTACAGCAGTACATTGGTCACTAGTTATCCCTCACCTCTTACGAGATCGCCTAAGAAACTGCGAGAAAGAGTCTTGCCGACTCTATTTGTAAATCCAGGAGATGTATGCTGCCCATGACATGCGATCTCTCCCTAAAGGGAGTGTTTGAGTTGGGAAGAATTGCTAAGGGACCTAAATTGAGTTTAGATATGCAGCTTTCAACAGCACTCAAGTGTCTCCACAAACGAATTCACTTCTTAAAGTAAAGGGAGACTTTTATTTCTAAGAAAAAAACTTCCCCAGCACCTAACTCACAGAAGAATAGCAAAAAGGAACAGGGATGCCCAAAATTGGGTCTTTATCATTGAAATCCTATGCCCGAGGGAGAGAAAATTCATTTTGCATTCATATGACTTTTTGCTTTCTCTACCTATAAGTAGAAATATTGTATTCCAACCAAAAATTCGATGTCGACATTTCACCAGAAATCCTTTAAGGCCTCTGAAATGAAAATCTGATGTGTTGCACTCACATGACTTTCTCTACTCTTGTACTAACCATTCTTACAAACTCTTATTCCTATATCTTCTTCATGTTAGTTGAGATAAACCTGTTCTCTTTACATACTTAACATATAAAAAAAGTGAACAACGATGTTCCATTTCACGAAAGTTCTAAGTTTTCCGAAACTCACACACATAACAAGGAATATCTCCGAAATGGTTCACCCTACAAGAAAATTTATTGAAACATAAATTGTGTATTTTAGCAAGATCTACATTTTTGGTATAGTAAGATTTGCTCTATCTCTAACGGTTTACCAGTTATGCAAAAGTCATCCAGAGTAAATACGACTACAGGGGCTATAGCCAGAAAATTCAAAATATACATTTCATTTGTCATAAAAATATCTCAAACATATGACATTTTAATAAAAATCGTTGGAGCCATATTCAAGAAAATCAAAAGTTTCGAAAAATTTTCCACGTAAAGGGTAGTTTAGGGTGGGGCTATTTTCTTCAAAATCTTCGTGTCGTACCCTTGAAACACATTGAACCTAAATACCAGCTTTGGTTTTTAACCTACTTTTCGTTTTAGAATTATGTTTGAGATATTTTGATGACAAATGAAATGCACATGTTGAATGTTGTGGCTACAGCAGCAGCAGCAGCCCCTGTAGCGCATGAGTAGTACTACTACAAGTGAACATGTTGTGACTAGACGCACACAGATGGCAGTAGTTGGCTAATTGCCGCGTGGCAGAGACCAGGCCTCTGCGTTTGTGGTATATGTGAGCGGGAAGCACCCGGCGGGATGGGCAGACTCTGACAGACAGCAAGACAGCACTCAGGAAGACGACCAGGGGACTCTGATAATTTTTGGCGCTGCTACCTACTGTCCCCGGGTGGGTGGCGGCGGTACCTCTAGACACGGCACTTGTCCTAGGAGACGTCGTCAACTCCTCCTCCTCGGAAAGTAGCAACTTGATTCAAACAGCGCATTGTTACTACCTTGTTGCTCCGAGAGGGGTTGTTATACGTACACTGGGAGAAACTTGGATATCGAAAACTTGGACTGCTTTCTCATACAGAAATGCAAACGTTGAAGCAGCAGTGACACAGTCAGTCAGTCTGTCTGTAAAAGCATCATTTTGCACATGTATTATGATAATAACAACAACTATGTAAGTGTCGATGTATCGTACTTTAACAGCAAAACTTGAAGAAACCTGCACATGTTTTTTACGCATTTAATTGTAAATGCTTTTGACACGTTCTATGATTAATTATTTATTAACTATTCATTAATTATTCTATAATTTCCAAGATTCGAACAGATGACCGCAGCGGCTTGGGCGTCTTGCCCTTTATAAAACACGTGACCATTGTCAATTTCATTCTGTTGAGGTGCTGCTGGCCGGGAAAGTCGTTCGTTACGCTTGGTTTAACGGACACGTGGGGGTTTTCGCGCCAAAAATACACCATCTATTTCCCAGCGATCCTACCAAGGTATAACGGCCCAATTTTAGGTGAAGCTTTGACCCTAGGGGCACTACCCACCCACCGCGGGACATCCCCCCGCGCCTGCGGTAGCGCACGCTATAAACAAAAAACCGATTTACTCTCCAACGGTGCGCGGGATACGAACCCGGACACCACAGCTGGATAGTACTTCTCGAGGGCTATCCAGAGACACCTTCGCATCCGAAATCGCGGCGACGGGGGCCCGCCCACACCTCTCGTAAGATGGCCAAAATTTTCTAAAATTTGAATGGCGCAAAATCCGCCAATTCGGACCACTAATTGTTGAAGTCCACCGCCACCGCTTTCCACACGTGTGCTCAGATTCCTTAAACCATTATGCCCTGCCCGGATCTAAGCTTCCAAAGTCGGGCAAAACTGCGGGACGCTCTCCCCGGCACCCTAATAGAGTTAGAACCGCCAAATGTTAGGTGAAGCTTCGGCGCCATGGGCACTAACCACCCACCGCGGGACATCCCCCAGCGCCTGCTGTAGCGCACGCTATACACATATAACACTTTTACTCCCGACTCGGTGCGGGAGGTCGAACTCGGACGACCGACTCCGGTAGTCCTCCCCAAGGGCTTCACGACCCAACAGTCAGTTTTCTTAAACCTCCTCTCGCTTCTTCGCAAGAAGGGATCAAAGATGGCCAAAATTTTCAAAAACTCGAACGGAGGACCGCAGCGACTCGGGACCGGTACAGGCGTGTTCCCCGTGTCAAGAAACGTAACAATTCTGAAATTCAGAAAGTTCTGTCCAGCCGTTCAAATTTTGGAAAAACTTGCGAAACGTAAGGCTACAAGTCCAGGTACCCCACTACATAATCAACCCGTCTTGAACCGCTCGTGCAGACAGAATAACCAAAAGTGGGAACCGCTCCACGGAGAGTGACCAAACTCTGGAATTATACGTTTTGGACCACGGCCGACACTCCTAGACCATCGGCGGACCTCTCCGAGGCCCCGTTCAAAAAGTCGGTTTCTCTTATAGGTATGACATAGACAAAGGTAGGACCCATTGCAATAGCAGCCACCCTTGTCTAGGAGGGTGACATTGTCTAGGAAGGGCCCTTGTCTAGGGGGGACCTTGTCTAGGAGGGGCCCTTGTTTAGCAAGGACCCTGGTCTAGGAAGGGCCCTTGTCTAGGAAGCGCCCATGTCTAGGAACGGAGCTTGTCTAGAAAGGGCCCTTGTCTAGGAAGGACACTTTTATCTTGGAAGGCCACTTTTATCTAGGAAGGCCAGTTTCATCTAGGAAGGCCGGTTTTGTCTAGGAACGCCAGTTTTGTATAGGAACGCCAGTGTTGTATAGGAGGGCCAGTTTTGTCTGGCAAGGCCAGTTTTGTCTAGGAAGGACACTTTTGCCTAGGAACTCCAGTTTTGTCTAGGAACTCCAGTTTTGCCTAGGAACGACACTTTTGCCTAGGAACTCCAGTTTTGTCTAGGAACTCCAGTTTTGTCTAGGAACTCCAGTTTTGTCTAGGAACGCCAGTTTTGTCTAGCAAGGCCAGTTTTGTCTAGCAAGGCCAGTTTTGCCTAGGAACTCCAGTTTTGTCTAGGAACTCCAGTTTTGTCTAGGAACTCCAGTTTTGTCTAGGAAGGACAGTTTTGTCTATTAAGGACAGTTTTGTCTAGGAAGGACAGTTTTGTCTAGGAAGGACAGTTTTGTCTAGGATGGACAGTTTTGTCTAGGAACTCCACTTTTGTCTAGGAACTCCAATTTTGTCTAGGAAATCCAGTTTTGTCTAGGAAATCCAGTTTTGTCTAGGAACTCCAGTTTTGTCTAGGAACTCCAGTTTTGTCTAGGAACTCCAGTTTTGTCTAGGAACTCCAGTTTTGTCTAGGAACTCCAGTTTTGTCTAGGAACTCCAGTTTTGGCTAGGAACTCCAGTTTTGTCTAGGAAGGACAGTTTTGTCTAGAAAGGACAGTTTTGTCTAGGAAGGACAGTTTTGTCCAGGAAGGACAGTTTTGTCTACTAAGGACAGTTTTGTCAATTAAGGACAGTTTTGTCTAGGAAGGATAGTGTGTCTAGGAAGGATAGTGTGTCTAGGAAGGACAGTTTTGTCTAGGAAGGACAGTTTTGTCTACTAAGGACAGTTTTGTCTACTAAGGACAGTTTTGTCTACTAAGGACAGTTTTGTCTACTAAGGACAGTTTTGTCTATTAAGGACAAATTTGTCTAGGAACTCCAGTTTTGCCTAGGAAGGACAGTTATGTCTAGGAAGGACAGTTTTGTCTAGGAAGTACAGTTTTGTCTAGGAAGGACAGTTTTGTCTAGGAACTTCAGTTTTGTCTAGGAAGTACAGTTTTGTCTAGGAAGGACAGTTTTGTCTAGGAACTACAAATTTGTCTAGGAAGGACAGTGTTGTCTAGGAAGGACAGTTTTGTCTATTAAGGACAGTTTTGTCTAGGAAGGACAGTTTTGTCTAGGAAGGACAGTTTTGTCTAGGAAGGACAGTTTTGTCTAGGAAGGACAGTTTTGTCTAGGAAGGACAGTTTTGTCTAGGAAGGACAGTTTTGTCTAGGAACTCCACTTTTGTCTAGGAACTCCACTTTTGTCTAGGAACTCCAGTTTTGTCTAGGAACTCCAGTTTTGTCTAGGAAGGACAGTTTTGTCTAGGAAGGACAGTTTTGTCTAGGAAGGACAGTTTTGTCTAGGAAGGACAGTTTTGTCTAGGAAGGACAGTTTTGTCTAGGAAGGATAGTGTGTCTAGGAAGGACATTTTTGTCTAGGAAGGACAGTTTTGTCTAGGAAGGACAGTTTTGTCTACTAAGGACAGTTTTGTCTATTAAGGACAGTTTTGTCTAGGAACTCCAGTTTTGCCTAGGACGGACAGTTTTGTCTAGGAAGGACAGTTTTGTCTAGGAAGGACAGTTTTGTCTAGGAACTCCAGTTTTGTCTAGGAAGGACCGTTTTGTCTAGGAAGGACAGTTTTGTCTAGGAAGGACAGTTTTGTCCAGGAACTCCAGTTTTGCCTAGGAAGGACAGTTTTGTCTAGGAAGGACACTTTTGTCTAGGAAGGACACTTTTGCCTAGGAAGGACAGTTTTGTCTAGGAAGGACAGTTTTGTCTATGAACTCCAGTTTTGTCTAGGAAGTACAGCTTTGTCTAGGAAGGACAGTTTTGCCTAGGAAGGGCAGTTTTGTCTAGGAACTCCAGTTTTTTCTAGGAAGGACAGTTTTGTCTAGGAAGGACAGTTTTGTCTAGGAACTCCAGTTTTGTCTAGGAAGGACAGTTTAGTCTAGGAAGGACAGTTTTGTCTAGGAAGGACACTTTTGCCTAGGAAGGACAGTTTTGTCTAGGAAGGACAGTTTTGTCTAGGAAGTACAGCTTTGTCTAGGAAGGACAGTTTTGCCTAGGAAGGGCAGTTTTGTCTAGGAACTCCAGTTTTTTCTAGGAAGGACAGTTTTGTCTAGGAAGGACAGTTTTGTCTAGGAACTCCACTTTTGTCTAGGAACTCCACTTTTGTCTAGGAACTCCACTTTTGTCTAGGAACTCCACTTTTGTCTAGGAACTCCACTTTTGTCTAGGAACTCCACTTTTGTCTAGGAACTCCACTTTTGTCTAGGAACTCCACTTTTGTCTAGGAACTCCACTTTTGTCTAGGAAGGACAGTTTTGTCTAGGAAGGTCAGTTTTGTCTAGGAAGGACAGTTTTGTCTAGGAAGGATAGTTTTGTCTAGGAACTCCAGTTTTGTCTAGGAAGGACAGTTTTGTCTACGAAGGACAGTTTTGTCTACGAAGGACGGTTTTGTCTAGGAAGGACAGTTTTGTCTAGGAAGGACAGTTTTGTCTAGGAAGGACAGTTTTGTCTAGAAAGGACAGTTTTGTCTAGGAAGGACAGTTTTGTCTAGGAACGCCAGATTTGTCTAGGAACGCCAGTGTTGTCTAGGAAGGACAGTTTTGTCTAGGAAGGACACTTCTGCCTTGGAAGGACAGTTTTGTCTAGGAACTCCAGTTTTGTCTAGGAAGGACAGTTTTGTCTAGGAAGGACAGTTTTGTCTAGGAAGGACAGTTTTGTCTAGGAAGGACAGTTTTGTCTAGAAAGGACAGTTTTGTCTAGGAAGGACAGTTTTGTCTAGGAACGCCAGATTTGTCTAGGAACGCCAGTGTTGTCTAGGAAGGACAGTTTTGTCTAGGAAGGACAGTTTTGTCTAGGAAGGACAGTTTTGTCTAGGAAGGACAGTTTTGTCTAGGAAGGACAGTTTTGTCTAGGAACTCCCCTTTTGTCTAGGAACTCCACCTTTGTCTAGGAACTCCACCTTTGTCTAGGAACTCCACCTTTGTCTAGGAACTCCAGTTTTGTCTAGGAAGGACAGTTTTGTCTAGGAAGGACAGTTTTGTCTAGGAAGGACAGTTTTGTCTATTAAGGACAGTTTTGTCTAGGAAGGACAGTTTTGTCTAGGAAGGACAGTTTTGTCTAGGAAGGACAGTTTTGTCTATTAAGGACAGTTTTGTCTATTAAGGACAGTTTTGTCTATTAGGGACAGTTTTGTCTAGGAAGGACAGTTTTGTCTAGGAACTCCACTTTTGTCTAGGAAGGACCGTTTTGTCTAGGAAGGACAGTTTTGTCTAGGAAGGACAGTTTTGTCTAGGAAGGACAGTTTTGTCCAGGAAGGACGGTTTTGTCCAGGAACTCCAGTTTCGTCTAGGAACGCCAGTTTTGTCTAGGAACGCCAGTGTTGTCTAGGAGGGCCAGTTTTGTCTAGGAAGGCCGGTTTTGTCTAGGAACGCCAGTTTTGTATAGGAACGCCAGTGTTGTCTAGGAGGGCCAGTTTTGTCTAGGAAGGCCAGTTATGTCTAGGAACGCCAGTTTTGTCTAGGAACGCCAGTTTTGTCTGGCAAGGCCAGTTTTGTCTAGGAAGGACACTCTTGCCTAGGAACTCCAGTTTTGTCTAGGAACTACAAATTTGTCTAGGAAGGACAGTTTTGTCTAGGAAGGACAGTTTTGTCTAGGAAGGACAGTTTTGTCTAGGAAGGACAGTTTTGTCTAGGAACTCCACTTTTGTCTAGGAACTCCACTTTTGTCTAGGAACTCCACTTTTGTCTAGGAACTCCAGTTTTGTCTAGGAACTCCAGTTTTGTCTAGGAACTCCAGTTTTGTCTAGGAACTCCAGTTTTGTCTAGGAAGGACCGTTTTGTCTAGGAAGGACCGTTTTGTCTAGGAAGGACAGTTTTGTCTAGGAAGGACAGTTTTTTCTAGGAAGGACAGTTTTGTCTAGGAAGGACACTTTTGCCTAGGAACTCCAGTTTTGTCTAGGAACTCCAGTTTTGTCTAGGAAGGACACTTTTGCCTAGGAACTCCAGTTTTGTCTAGGAACTCCAGTTTTGTCTAGGAACGCCAGTTTTGTCTAGTAAGGCCAGTTTTGTCTAGGAAGGACACTTTTGTCTAGGAACTCCACTTTTGTCTAGGAACTCCACTTTTGTCTAGGAACTCCACTTTTGTCTAGGAACTCCACTTTTGTCTAGGAACTCTACTTTTGTCTAGGAACTCCACTTTTGTCTAGGAACTACAAATTTGTCTAGGAACGCCAGTTTTGTCTAGCAAGGCCAGTTTTGTCTAGGAACTCCACTTTTGTCTAGGAACTCCACTTTTGTCTAGGAACTCCACTTTTGTCTAGGAACTCCACTTTTGTCTAGGAACTCCACTTTTGTCTAGGAACTCCACTTTTGTCTAGGAACTCCACTTTTGTCTAGGAACTCCAATTTTCTATATGTTTGAAATTGATATGCAGTCCAAGGATAATTCTTGCAGCTAAAGAAATAAGCAGATAAGCTTGTCGCTTTTGTTTTTAACCATAAAGTCCTTCAATTTCCATGTATTTGACATAGTTTAGAAGTGATATATGGGATTAGTTCTTTCGCGAATTTTTTAGATATTTTCATATTTTCGAGAATGTTGTGTTTTTAGCGATAAATGAGAAATATCTACCTCTTTAAAAGTTTGCTTAGGAAAATAAGTTTATTTGTTAACTCATTGTTAATAAACTTAAAGTGGCTTTTGTGACGCTTAGAAGTATTTGTTTTCAGACTGGTGGCCGGATAGGTTTTGTCGTGTGCGTATAAAGATAAAAATCAAAAGGTAAATCTTACCACCTTTTCTCTGAAAAGTCCCTTCAATGTGTTTGTTTACCAGTATCAAACGCCGACAGCGAGAGATTTTTACTTTCTCTACTGGTACAGGCTGTGAACATCTTAAGTCAAAAACGAAAAGTCGGTTAGAAACCAAAATTGGTATTTAAGTGTAATGTCTTTCAAGGATGCAACATGAAGATTTTGAGGAAAGTAGCCCCACCTTTAACTACCCTTTACATAGAACATTTTTCGAAAATTTTGATTTTCTTGGAAATACCTCTAAGGTTTTTAATTAAAATGTCATATGTTTGACATATTTTTAATGACAAATAAAATGTATATTTTGAATTTTCTGGATATAGCCCCTGTAGTCGTATTTACTCTGGACGACTTTTGCATAACTGGTAAACCATTACAGATAGACCAAATCATACTACACAAAAAATGTAGATCTCGCTAAAACACACAATTTATGTCTGAATAAATTTTCTAGTAGAGTGAACCATTTCGTAGATATTCCTTTTTATTTATATCAGTTTCAGAAAACTTAAAACTTTCATGAAATGGAACAACGGTCTTCGTTTTTTTATATGTTTAGCATGAAAAGAGAAATATAGGAATAAGAATTTGTAAGAATGGTTAGTAAAAGAGTAGAGAAAGTCATATGAGTACAACACATAAGAGTATTTAAATAATTATCACTAAAAAATGTCCCGTTAATGAGACAACGATAATCGTGGTCATGAAAGACAATTATAGATTATTTCTGTTGGCTCACTAAATCGTTACTGTTTAATCTGCAAGCACTGATTGTTTTACGTCATATCGTGCACCTTGTCTTGTACGAAGCAACATGTTCCACATTTTCCTTGGTGGGCATTGAGAATTTCGAGATAAATCTAAGGAGTGTGAAAATGTGACTTTTCTGCAAGGCTAGGATTATCTAGCCATATGTCTTTGTTATCATTACAGCAGTACATTGGTCACTAGTTATCCCTCACCTCTTACGAGATCGCCTAAGAAACTGCGAGAAAGAGTCTTGCCGACTCTATTTGTAAATCCAGGGGATGTATGCTGCCCATGACATGCGATCTCTCCCTAAAGGGAGTGTTTGAGTTGGGAAGAATTGCTAAGGGACCTAAATTGAGTTTAGATATGCAGCTTTCAACAGCACTCAAGTGTCTCCACAAACGAATTCACTTCTTAAAGTAAAGGGAGACTTTTATTTCTAAGAAAAAAACTTCCCCAGCACCTAACTCACAGAAGAATAGCAAAAAGGAACAGGGATGCACAAAATTGGGTCTTTATCATTGAAATCCTATGCCCGAGGGAGAGAAAATTCATTTTGCATTCATATGACTTTTTGCTTTCTCTACCTATAAGTAGAAATATTGTATTCCAACCAAAAATTCGATGTCGCTATTTCACAGGAAATACTTTGAGGCCCTTGAAATAAAAATCTGATGTGTTGCACTCACATGACTTTCTCTACTCTTGCACTAACCATTCTTACAAACTCTTATTCTATATCTTCTTCGTGTTAGTTGACATAAACATTTGTACAAATTATCTTCTTGTGTATTTCCTTGTAGGTACAAGGGGAATATTAGAATAAGTAGGCTTTGTGCGATAGTCAAATCTTATAAAACTTTGAGATCCCGTTCTCTTTGCACACTTAACATCTAAAAAATGAGCAACGATGATCCATTTCACGAAAGTTCTAAGTTTTCCGAAACTCACACACATAACAAGGAATATCTCCGAAATGGTTCACCCTACAAGAAAATTTATTCAGACATAAATTGTGTATTTTAGCAAGATCTACATTTTTTGTAAAGTACGATTTGGTCTATCTCTAACGGTTTACCAGTTATGCAAAAGTCGTCCAGAGTAAATACGACTACAGGGGCTATAGCCAGAAAATTCAAGATATACATTTCATTTGTCATAAAAATATCTCAAACATATGACATTTTGATCAAAATCGTTGGAGCCATATTCAAGAAAATCAAAAGTTTCGAAAAATTTTCCACGTAAAGGGTAGTTTAGGGTGGGGCTATTTTCTTCAAAATCTTCGTGTCGTACCCTTGAAACACATTGAACCTAAATACCAGCTTTGGTTTTTAACCTACTTTTCGTTTTAGAATTATGTTTGAGATATTTTGATGACAAATGAAATGCACATGTTGAATGTTGTGGCTACAGCAGCAGCAGCAGCAGCCCCTGTAGCGCATGAGTAGTACTACTACAAGTGAACATGTTGTGACTAGACGCACACAGATGGCAGTAGTTGGCTAATTGCCGCGTGGCAGAGACCAGGCCTCTGCGTTTGTGGTATATGTGAGCGGGAAGCACCCGGCGGGATGGGCAGACTCTGACAGACAGCAAGACAGCACTCAGGAAGACGACCAGGGGACTCTGATAATTTTTGGCGCTGCTACCTACTGTCCCCGGGTGGGTGGCGGCGGTACCTCTAGACACGGCACTTGTCCTAGAAGACGTCGTCAACTCCTCCTCGGAAAGTAGCAACTTGATTCAAACAGCGCATTGTTACTACCTTGTTGCTCCGAGAGGGGTTGTTATACGTACACTGGGAGAAACTTGGATATCGAAAACTTGGACTGCTTTCTCATACAGAAATGCAAACGTTGAAGCAGCAGTGACACAGTCAGTCAGTCTGTCTGTAAAAGCATCATTTTGCACATGTATTATGATAATAACTATGTAAGTGTCGATGTATCGTACTTTAACAGCAAAACTTGAAGAAACCTGCACATGTTTTTTACGCATTTAATTGTAAATGCTTTTGACACGTTCTATGATTAATTATTTATTAACTATTCATTAATTATTCTATAATTTCCAAGATTCGAACAGATGACCGCAGCGGCTTGGGCGTCTTGCCCTTTATAAAACACGTGACCATTGTCAATTTCATTCTGTTGAGGTGCTGCTGGCCGGGAAAGTCGTTCGTTACGCTTGGTTTAACGGACACGTGGGGGTTTTCGCGCCAAAAATACACCATCTATTTCCCAGCGATCCTACCAAGGTATAACGGCCCAATTTTAGGTGAAGCTTTGACCCTAGGGGCACTACCCACCCACCGCGGGACATCCCCCCGCGCCTGCGGTAGCGCACGCTATAAACAAAAAACCGATTTACTCTCCAACGGTGCGCGGGATTCGAACCCGGACACCACAGCTGGATAGTACTTCTCGAGGGCTATCCAGAGACACCTTCGCATCCGAAATCGCGGCGACGGGGGCCCGCCCACACCTCTCGTAAGATGGCCAAAATTTTCTAAAATTTGAATGGCGCAAAATCCGCCAATTCGGACCACTAATTGTTGAAGTCCACCGCCACCGCTTTCCACACGTGTGCTCAGATTCCTTAAACCATTATGCCCTGCCCGGATCTAAGCTTCCAAAGTCGGGCAAAACTGCGGGACGCTCTCCCCGGCACCCTAATAGCGTTAGAACCGCCAAATGTTAGGTGAAGCTTCGGCGCCATGGGCACTAACCACCCACCGCGGGACATCCCCCAGCGCCTGCTGTAGCGCACGCTATACACATATAACACTTTTACTCCCGACTCGGTGCGGGAGGTCGAACTCGGACGACCGACTCCGGTAGTCCTCCCCAAGGGCTTCACGACCCAACAGTCAGTTTTCTTAAACCTCCTCTCGCTTCTTCGCAAGAAGGGATCAAAGATGGCCAAAAATTTCAAAAACTCGAACGGAGGACCGCAGCGACTCGGGACCGGTACAGGCGTGTTCCCCGTGTCAAGAAACGTAACAATTCTGAAATTCAGAAAGTTCTGTCCAGCCGTTCAAATTTTGGAAAAACTTGCGAAACGTAAGGCTACAAGTCCAGGTACCCCACTACATAATCAACCCGTCTTGAACCGCTCGTGCAGACAGAATAACCAAAAGTGGGAACCGCTCCACGGAGAGTGACCAAACTCTGGAATTATACGTTTTGGACCACGGCCGACACTCCTAGACCATCGGCGGACCTCTCCGAGGCCCCGTTCAAAAAGTCGGTTTCTCTTATAGGTATGACATAGACAAAGGTAGGACCCATTGCAATAGCAGCCACCCTTGTCTAGGAGGGTGACATTGTCTAGGAAGGGCCCTTGTCTAGGGGGGACCTTGTCTAGGAGGGGCCCTTGTTTAGCAAGGACCCTGGTCTAGGAAGGGCCCTTGTCTAGGAAGCGCCCATGTCTAGGAACGGAGCTTGTCTAGAAAGGGCCCTTGTCTAGGAAGGACACTTTTATCTTGGAAGGCCACTTTTATCTAGGAAGGCCAGTTTCATCTAGGAAGGCCGGTTTTGTCTAGGAACGCCAGTTTTGTATAGGAACGCCAGTGTTGTATAGGAGGGCCAGTTTTGTCTGGCAAGGCCAGTTTTGTCTAGGAAGGACACTTTTGCCTAGGAACTCCAGTTTTGTCTAGGAACTCCAGTTTTGCCTAGGAACGACACTTTTGCCTAGGAACTCCAGTTTTGTCTAGGAACTCCAGTTTTGTCTAGGAACTCCAGTTTTGTCTAGGAACGCCAGTTTTGTCTAGCAAGGCCAGTTTTGTCTAGCAAGGCCAGTTTTGCCTAGGAACTCCAGTTTTGTCTAGGAACTCCAGTTTTGTCTAGGAACTCCAGTTTTGTCTAGGAAGGACAGTTTTGTCTATTAAGGACAGTTTTGTCTAGGAAGGACAGTTTTGTCTAGGATGGACAGTTTTGTCTAGGAACTCCACTTTTGTCTAGGAACTCCAATTTTGTCTAGGAAATCCAGTTTTGTCTAGGAAATCCAGTTTTGTCTAGGAACTCCAGTTTTGTCTAGGAACTCCAGTTTTGTCTAGGAACTCCAGTTTTGTCTAGGAACTCCAGTTTTGTCTAGGAACTCCAGTTTTGTCTAGGAACTCCAGTTTTGGCTAGGAACTCCAGTTTTGTCTAGGAAGGACAGTTTTGTCTAGAAAGGACAGTTTTGTCTAGAAAGGACAGTTTTGTCTAGGAAGGACAGTTTTGTCCAGGAAGGACAGTTTTGTCTACTAAGGACAGTTTTGTCAATTAAGGACAGTTTTGTCTAGGAAGGATAGTGTGTCTAGGAAGGATAGTGTGTCTAGGAAGGACAGTTTTGTCTAGGAAGGACAGTTTTGTCTACTAAGGACAGTTTTGTCTACTAAGGACAGTTTTGTCTACTAAGGACAGTTTTGTCTACTAAGGACAGTTTTGTCTATTAAGGACAGTTTTGTCTAGGAACTCCAGTTTTGCCTAGGAAGGACAGTTATGTCTAGGAAGGACAGTTTTGTCTAGGAAGTACAGTTTTGTCTAGGAAGGACAGTTTTGTCTAGGAACTTCAGTTTTGTCTAGGAAGTACAGTTTTGTCTAGGAAGGACAGTTTTGTCTAGGAACTACAAATTTGTCTAGGAAGGACAGTGTTGTCTAGGAAGGACAGTTTTGTCTATTAAGGACAGTTTTGTCTAGGAAGGACAGTTTTGTCTAGGAAGGACAGTTTTGTCTAGGAAGGACAGTTTTGTCTAGGAACTCCAGTTTTGTCTAGGAACTCCAGTTTTGGCTAGGAACTCCAGTTTTGTCTAGGAAGGACAGTTTTGTCTAGAAAGGACAGTTTTGTCTAGGAAGGACAGTTTTGTCCAGGAAGGACAGTTTTGTCTACTAAGGACAGTTTTGTCAATTAAGGACAGTTTTGTCTAGGAAGGATAGTGTGTCTAGGAAGGATAGTGTGTCTAGGAAGGACAGTTTTGTCTAGGAAGGACAGTTTTGTCTACTAAGGACAGTTTTGTCTACTAAGGACAGTTTTGTCTACTAAGGACAGTTTTGTCTACTAAGGACAGTTTTGTCTATTAAGGACAGTTTTGTCTAGGAACTCCAGTTTTGCCTAGGAAGGACAGTTATGTCTAGGAAGGACAGTTTTGTCTAGGAAGTACAGTTTTGTCTAGGAAGGACAGTTTTGTCTAGGAAGGACAGTTTTGTCTAGGAACTTCAGTTTTGTCTAGGAAGTACAGTTTTGTCTAGGAAGGACAGTTTTGTCTAGGAACTACAAATTTGTCTAGGAAGGACAGTGTTGTCTAGGAAGGACAGTTTTGTCTATTAAGGACAGTTTTGTCTAGGAAGGACAGTTTTGTCTAGGAAGGACAGTTTTGTCTAGGAAGGACAGTTTTGTCTAGGAAGGACAGTTTTGTCTAGGAAGGACAGTTTTGTCTAGGAACTCCACTTTTGTCTAGGAACTCCACTTTTGTCTAGGAACTCCACTTTTGTCTAGGAACTCCAGTTTTGTCTAGGAACTCCAGTTTTGTCTAGGAAGGACAGTTTTGTCTAGGAAGGACAGTTTTGTCTAGGAAGGACAGTTTTGTCTAGGAAGGACAGTTTTGTCTAGGAAGGACAGTTTTGTCTAGGAAGGACAGTTTTGTCTAGGAAGGATAGTGTGTCTAGGAAGGACATTTTTGTCTAGGAAGGACAGTTTTGTCTAGGAAGGACAGTTTTGTCTACTAAGGACAGTTTTGTCTATTAAGGACAGTTTTGTCTAGGAACTCCAGTTTTGCCTAGGAAGGACAGTTTTGTCTAGGAAGGACAGTTTTGTCTAGGAAGTACGGTTTTGTCTAGGAAGGACAGTTTTGTCTAGGAACTCCAGTTTTGTCTAGGAAGGACCGTTTTGTCTAGGAAGGACAGTTTTGTCTAGGAAGGACAGTTTTGTCCAGGAACTCCAGTTTTGCCTAGGAAGGACAGTTTTGTCTAGGAAGGACACTTTTGTCTAGGAAGGACACTTTTGCCTAGGAAGGACAGTTTTGTCTAGGAAGGACAGTTTTGTCTAGGAACTCCAGTTTTGTCTAGGAAGTACAGCTTTGTCTAGGAAGGACAGTTTTGCCTAGGAAGGGCAGTTTTGTCTAGGAACTCCAGTTTTTTCTAGGAAGGACAGTTTTGTCTAGGAAGGACAGTTTTGTCTAGGAACTCCAGTTTTGTCTAGGAAGGACAGTTTTGTCTAGGAAGGACAGTTTTGTCTAGGAAGGACAGTTTTGTCTATTAAGGACAGTTTTGTCTATTAAGGACAGTTTTGTCTATTAAGGACAGTTTTGTCTATTAAGGAAAGTTTTGTCTAGGAACTCCACTTTTGTCTAGGAACTCCACTTTTGTCTAGGAACTCCACTTTTGTCTAGGAACTCCACTTTTGTCTAGGAACTCCACTTTTGTCTAGGAACTCCACTTTTGTCTAGGAACTCCAGTTTTGTCTAGGAACTCCAGTTTTGTCTAGGAAGGACAGTTTTGTCTAGGAAGGACAGTTTTGTCTAGGAAGGATAGTTTTGTCTAGGAACTCCAGTTTTGTCTAGGAAGGACAGTTTTGTCTACGAACTCCAGTTTTGTCTAGGAACTCCAGTTTTTTCTAGGAACTACAAATTTGTCTAGGAACGCCAGTTTTGTCTAGCAAGGCCAGTTTTGTCTAGGAACTCCACTTTTGTCTAGGAACTCCACTTTTGTCTAGGAACTCCACTTTTGTCTAGGAACTCCACTTTTGTCTAGGAACTCCACTTTTGTCTAGGAACTCCACTTTTGTCTAGGAACTCCACTTTTGTCTAGGAACTCCAATTTTCTATATGTTTGAAATTGATATGCAGTCCAAGGATAATTCTTGCAGCTAAAGAAATAAGCAGATAAGCTTGTCGCTTTTGTTTTTAACCATAAAGTCCTTCAATTTCCATGTATTTGACATAGTTTAGAAGTGATATATGGGATTAGTTCTTTCGCGAATTTTTTAGATATTTTCATATTTTCGAGAATGTTGTGTTTTTAGCGATAAATGAGAAATATCTACCTCTTTAAAAGTTTGCTTAGGAAAATAAGTTTATTTGTTAACTCATTGTTAATAAACTTAAAGTGGCTTTTGTGACGCTTAGAAGTATTTGTTTTCAGACTGGTGGCCGGATAGGTTTTGTCGTGTGCGTATAAAGATAAAAATCAAAAGGTAAATCTTACCACCTTTTCTCTGAAAAGTCCCTTCAATGTGTTTGTTTACCAGTATCAAATGCCGACAGCGAGAGATTTTTACTTTCTCTACTGGTACAGGCTGTGAACATCTTAAGTCAAAAACGAAAAGTCGGTTAAAAACCAAAATTGGTATTTAAGTGTAATGTCTTTCAAGGATGCAACATGAAGATTTTGAGGAAAGTAGCCCCACCTTTAACTACCCTTTACATAGAACATTTTTCGAAAATTTTGATTTTCTTGGAAATACCTCTAAGGTTTTTAATTAAAATGTCATATGTTTGACATATTTTTAATGACAAATAAAATGTATATTTTGAATTTTCTGGATATAGCCCCTGTAGTCGTATTTACTCTGGACGACTTTTGCATAACTGGTAAACCATTACAGATAGACCAAATCATACTACACAAAAAATGTAGATCTCGCTAAAACACACAATTTATGTCTGAATAAATTTTCTAGTAGAGTGAACCATTTCGTAGATATTCCTTTTTATTTATATCAGTTTCAGAAAACTTAAAACTTTCATGAAATGGAACAACGGTCTTCGTTTTTTTATATGTTTAGCATGAAAAGAGAAATATAGGAATAAGAATTTGTAAGAATGGTTAGTAAAAGAGTAGAGAAAGTCATATGAGTACAACACATAAGAGTATTTAAATAATTATCACTAAAAAAATGTCCCGTTAATGAGACAACGATAATCGTGGTCATGAAAGACAATTATAGATTATTTCTGTTGGCTCACTAAATCGTTACTGTTTAATCTGCAAGCACTGATTGTTTTACGTCATATCGTGCACCTTGTCTTGTACGAAGCAACATGTTCCACATTTTCCTTGGTGGGCATTGAGAATTTCGAGATAAATCTAAGGAGTGTGAAAATGTGACTTTTCTGCAAGGCTAGGATAATCTAGCCATATCCATACCCATATGTCTGTTATCATTACAGCAGTACATTGGTCACTAGTTATCCCTCACCTCTTACGAGATCGCCTAAGAAACTGCGAGAAAGAGTCTTGCCGACTCTATTTGTAAATCCAGGGGATGTATGCTGCCCATGACATGCGATCTCTCCCTAAAGGGAGTGTTTGAGTTGGGAAGAATTGCTAAGGGACCTAAATTGAGTTTAGATATGCAGCTTTCAACAGCACTCAAGTGTCTCCACAAACGAATTCACTTCTTAAAGTAAAGGGAGACTTTTATTTCTAAGAAAAAAACTTCCCCAGCACCTAACTCACAGAAGAATAGCAAAAAGGAACAGGGATGCACAAAATTTGGTCTTTATCATTGAAATCCTATGCCCGAGGGAGAGAAAATTCATTTTGCATTCATATGACTTTTTGCTTTCTCTACCTATAAGTAGAAATATTGTATTCCAACCAAAAATTCGATGTCGCTATTTCACAGGAAATACTTTGAGGCCCTTGAAATAAAAATCTGATGTGTTGCACTCACATGACTTTCTCTACTCTTGCACTAACCATTCTTACAAACTCTTATTCTATATCTTCTTCGTGTTAGTTGACATAAACATTTGTACAAATTATCTTCTTGTGTATTTCCTTGTAGGTACAAGGGGAATATTAGAATAAGTAGGCTTTGTGCGATAGTCAAATCTTATAAAACTTTGAGATCCCGTTCTCTTTGCACACTTAACATCTAAAAAATGAGCAACGATGATCCATTTCACGAAAGTTCTAAGTTTTCCGAAACTCACACACATAACAAGGAATATCTCCGAAATGGTTCACCCTACAAGAAAATTTATTCAGACATAAATTGTGTATTTTAGCAAGATCTACATTTTTTGTAAAGTACGATTTGGTCTATCTCTAACGGTTTACCAGTTATGCAAAAGTCGTCCAGAGTAAATACGACTACAGGGGCTATAGCCAGAAAATTCAAGATATACATTTCATTTGTCATAAAAATATCTCAAACATATGACATTTTAATAAAAATCGTTGGAGCCATATTCAAGAAAATCAAAAGTTTCGAAAAATTTTCCACGTAAAGGGTAGTTTAGGGTGGGGCTATTTTCTTCAAAATCTTCGTGTCGTACCCTTGAAACACATTGAACCTAAATACCAGCTTTGGTTTTTAACCTACTTTTCGTTTTAGAATTATGTTTGAGATATTTTGATGACAAATGAAATGCACATGTTGAATGTTGTGGCTACAGCAGCAGCAGCAGCCCCTGTAGCGCATGAGTAGTACTACTACAAGTGAACATGTTGTGACTAGACGCACACAGATGGCAGTAGTTGGCTAATTGCCGCGTGGCAGAGACCAGGCCTCTGCGTTTGTGGTATATGTGAGCGGGAAGCACCCGGCGGGATGGGCAGACTCTGACAGACAGCAAGACAGCACTCAGGAAGACGACCAGGGGACTCTGATAATTTTTGGCGCTGCTACCTACTGTCCCCGGGTGGGTGGCGGCGGTACCTCTAGACACGGCACTTGTCCTAGGAGACGTCGTCAACTCCTCCTCCTCGGAAAGTAGTAACTTGATTCAAACAGCGCATTGTTACTACCTTGTTGCTCCGAGAGGGGTTGTTATACGTACACTGGGAGAAACTTGGATATCGAAAACTTGGACTGCTTTCTCATACAGAAATGCAAACGTTGAAGCAGCAGTGACACAGTCAGTCAGTCTGTCTGTAAAAGCATCATTTTGCACATGTATTATGATAATAACAACAACTATGTAAGTGTCGATGTATCGTACTTTAACAGCAAAACTTGAAGAAACCTGCACATGTTTTTTACGCATTTAATTGTAAATGCTTTTGACACGTTCTATGATTAATTATTTATTAACTATTCATTAATTATTCTATAATTTCCAAGATTCGAACAGATGACCGCAGCGGCTTGGGCGTCTTGCCCTTTATAAAACACGTGACCATTGTCAATTTCATTCTGTTGAGGTGCTGCTGGCCGGGAAAGTCGTTCGTTACGCTTGGTTTAACGGACACGTGGGGGTTTTCGCGCCAAAAATACACCATCTATTTCCCAGCGATCCTACCAAGGTATAACGGCCCAATTTTAGGTGAAGCTTTGACCCTAGGGGCACTACCCAACCACCGCGGGACATCCCCCCGCGCCTGCGGTAGCGCACGCTATAAACAAAAAACCGATTTACTCTCCAACGGTGCGCGGGATACGAACCCGGACACCACAGCTGGGTAGTACTTCTCGAGGGCTATCCAGAGACACCTTCGCATCCGAAATCGCGGCGACGGGGGCCCGCCCACACCTCTCGTAAGATGGCCAAAATTTTCTAAAATTTGAATGGCGCAAAATCCGCCAATTCGGACCACTAATTGTTGAAGTCCACCGCCACCGCTTTCCACACGTGTGCTCAGATTCCTTAAACCATTATGCCCTGCCCGGATCTAAGCTTCCAAAGTCGGGCAAAACTGCGGGACGCTCTCCCCGGCACCCTAATAGCGTTAGAACCGCCAAATGTTAGGTGAAGCTTCGGCGCCATGGGCACTAACCACCCACCGCGGGACATCCCCCAGCGCCTGCTGTAGCGCACGCTATACACATATAACACTTTTACTCCCGACTCGGTGCGGGAGGTCGAACTCGGACGACCGACTCCGGTAGTCCTCCCCAAGGGCTTCACGACCCAACAGTCAGTTTTCTTAAACCTCCTCTCGCTTCTTCGCAAGAAGGGATCAAAGATGGCCAAAAATTTCAAAAACTCGAACGGAGGACCGCAGCGACTCGGGACCGGTACAGGCGTGTTCCCCGTGTCAAGAAACGTAACAATTGTGAAATTCAGAAAGTTCTGTCCAGCCGTTCAAATTTTGGAAAAACTTGCGAAACGTAAGGCTACAAGTCCAGGTACCCCACTACATAATCAACCCGTCTTGAACCGCTCGTGCAGACAGAATAACCAAAAGTGGGAACCGCTCCACGGAGAGTGACCAAACTCTGGAATTATACGTTTTGGACCACGGCCGACACTCCTAGACCATCGGCGGACCTCTCCGAGGCCCCGTTCAAAAAGTCGGTTTCTCTTATAGGTATGACATAGACAAAGGTAGGACCCATTGCAATAGCAGCCACCCTTGTCTAGGAGGGTGACCTTGTCTAGGAAGGGCCCTTGTCTAGGGGGGACCTTGTCTAGGAGGGGCCCTTGTTTAGCAAGGACCCTGGTCTAGGAAGGGCCCTTGTCTAGGAAGCGCCCATGTCTAGGAACGGAGCTTGTCTAGAAAGGGCCCTTGTCTAGGAAGGACACTTTTATCTTGGAAGGCCACTTTTATCTAGGAAGGCCAGTTTCATCTAGGAAGGCCGGTTTTGTCTAGGAACGCCAGTTTTGTATAGGAACGCCAGTGTTGTATAGGAGGGCCAGTTTTGTCTGGCAAGGCCAGTTTTGTCTAGGAAGGACACTTTTGCCTAGGAACTCCAGTTTTGTCTAGGAACTCCAGTTTTGCCTAGGAACGACACTTTTGCCTAGGAACTCCAGTTTTGTCTAGGAACTCCAGTTTTGTCTAGGAACTCCAGTTTTGTCTAGGAACGCCAGTTTTGTCTAGGAACGCCAGTTTTGTCTAGCAAGGCCAGTTTTGCCTAGGAACTCCAGTTTTGTCTAGGAACTCCAGTTTTGTCTAGGAACTCCAGTTTTGTCTAGGAAGGACAGTTTTGTCTATTAAGGACAGTTTTGTCTAGGAAGGACAGTTTTGTCTAGGATGGACAGTTTTGTCTAGGAACTCCACTTTTGTCTAGGAACTCCAATTTTGTCTAGGAAATCCAGTTTTGTCTAGGAAATCCAGTTTTGTCTAGGAACTCCAGTTTTGTCTAGGAACTCCAGTTTTGTCTAGGAACTCCAGTTTTGTCTAGGAACTCCAGTTTTGTCTAGGAACTCCAGTTTTGTCTAGGAACTCCAGTTTTGTCTAGGAACTCCAGTTTTGTCTAGGAACTCCAGTTTTGTCTAGGAACTCCAGTTTTGTCTAGGAACTCCAGTTTTCTCTAGGAACTCCAGTTTTGTCTAGGAACTCCAGTTTTGGCTAGGAACTCCAGTTTTGTCTAGGAAGGACAGTTTTGTCTAGAAAGGACAGTTTTGTCTAGGAAGGACAGTGTTGTCCAGGAAGGACAGTTTTGTCTACTAAGGACAGTTTTGTCTATTAAGGACAGTTTTGTCTAGGAAGGATAGTGTGTCTAGGAAGGATAGTGTGTCTAGGAAGGACAGTTTTGTCTAGGAAGGACAGTTTTGTCTACTAAGGACAGTTTTGTCTACTAAGGACAGTTTTGTCTACTAAGGACAGTTTTGTCTACTAAGGACAGTTTTGTCTATTAAGGACAGTTTTGTCTAGGAACTCCAGTTTTGCCTAGGAAGGACAGTTATGTCTAGGAAGGACAGTTTTGTCTAGGAAGTACAGTTTTGTCTAGGAAGGACAGTTTTGTCTAGGAACTCCAGTTTTGTCTAGGAAGTACAGTTTTGTCTAGGAAGGACAGTTTTGTCTAGGAACTACAAATTTGTCTAGGAAGGACAGTTTTGTCTAGGAAGGACAGTTTTGTCTATTAAGGACAGTTTTGTCTAGGAAGGACAGTTTTGTCTAGGAAGGACAGTTTTGTCTAGGAAGGACAGTTTTGTCTAGGAACTCCACTTTTGTCTAGGAACTCCACTTTTGTCTAGGAACTCCAGTTTTGTCTAGGAACTCCAGTTTTGTCTAGGAAGGACAGTTTTGTCTAGGAAGGACAGTTTTGTCTAGGAAGGACAGTTTTGTCTAGGAAGGACAGTTTTGTCTAGGAAGGACAGTTTTGTCTAGGAAGGACAGTTTTGTCTAGGAAGGATAGTGTGTCTAGGAAGGACATTTTTGTCTAGGAAGGACAGTTTTGTCTAGGAAGGACAGTTTTGTCTACTAAGGACAGTTTTGTCTATTAAGGACAGTTTTGTCTAGGAACTCCAGTTTTCCCTAGGAAGGACAGTTTTGTCTAGGAAGGACGGTTTTGTCTAGGAAGTACGGTTTTGTCTAGGAAGGACAGTTTTGTCTAGGAACTCCAGTTTTGTCTAGGAAGGACCGTTTTGTCTAGGAAGGACAGTTTTGTCTAGGAAGGACAGTTTTGTCTAGGAAGGACAGTTTTGTCCAGGAACTCCAGTTTTGTCTAGGAAGGACAGTTTTGTCTAGGAAGGACACTTTTGTCTAGGAAGGACACTTTTGCCTAGGAAGGACAGTTTTGTCTAGGAAGGACAGTTTTGTCTAGGAACTCCAGTTTTGTCTAGGAAGTACAGCTTTGTCTAGGAAGGACAGTTTTGCCTAGGAAGGGCAGTTTTGTCTAGGAACTCCAGTTTTTTCTAGGAAGGACAGTTTTGTCTAGGAAGGACAGTTTTGTCTAGGAACTCCAGTTTTGTCTAGGAAGGACAGCTTTGTCTAGGAAGGACAGTTTTGTCTATTAAGGACAGTTTTGTCTATTAAGGAAAGTTTTGTCTAGGAACTCCACTTTTGTCTAGGAACTCCACTTTTGTCTAGGAACTCCACTTTTGTCTAGGAACTCCACTTTTGTCTAGGAACTCCACTTTTGTCTAGGAACTCCACTTTTGTCTAGGAACTCCACTTTTGTCTAGGAACTCCAGTTTTGTCTAGGAAGGACAGTTTTGTCTAGGAAGGTCAGTTTTGTCTAGGAAGGTCAGTTTTGTCTAGGAAGGACAGTTTTGTCTAGGAAGGATAGTTTTGTCTAGGAACTCCAGTTTTGTCTAGGAAGGACAGTTTTGTCTACGAACTCCAGTTTTGTCTAGGAACTCCAGTTTTGTCTAGGAACTACAAATTTGTCTAGGAACGCCAGTTTTGTCTAGCAAGGCCAGTTTTGTCTAGGAACTCCACTTTTGTCTAGGAACTCCACTTTTGTCTAGGAACTCCACTTTTGTCTAGGAACTCCACTTTTGTCTAGGAACTCCACTTTTGTCTAGGAACTCCACTTTTGTCTAGGAACTCCACTTTTGTCTAGGAACTCCACTTTTGTCTAGGAACTCCACTTTTGTCTAGGAACTCCAATTTTCTATATGTTTGAAATTGATATGCAGTCCAAGGATAATTCTTGCAGCTAAAGAAATAAGCAGATAAGCTTGTCGCTTTTGTTTTTAACCATAAAGTCCTTCAATTTCCATGTATTTGACATAGTTTAGAAGTGATATATGGGATTAGTTCTTTCGCGAATTTTTTAGATATTTTCATATTTTCGAGAATGTTGTGTTTTTAGCGATAAATGAGAAATATCTACCTCTTTAAAAGTTTGCTTAGGAAAATAAGTTTATTTGTTAACTCATTGTTAATAAACTTAAAGTGGCTTTTGTGACGCTTAGAAGTATTTGTTTTCAGACTGGTGGCCGGATAGGTTTTGTCGTGTGCGTATAAAGATAAAAATCAAAAGGTAAATCTTACCACCTTTTCTCTGAAAAGTCCCTTCAATGTGTTTGGTTACCAGTATCAAATGCCGACAGCGAGAGATTTTTATTTTCTCTACTGGTACAGGCTGTGGACATCTTAGGTCAAAAACGAAAAGTCGGTTAAAAACCAAAGTTGGCATTTAAGTGTAATGTCTTTCAAGGATGCAACATGAAGATTTTGAGGAAAGTAGCCCCACCCTTAACTACCCTTTACATAGAACATTTTTCGAAAATTTTGATTTTCTTGGAAATACCTCTAAGGTTTTTAATTAAAATGTCATATGTTTGACATATTTTTAATGACAAATAAAATGTATATTTTGAATTTTCTGGATATAGCCCCTGTAGTCGTATTTACTCTGGACGACTTTTGCATAACTGGTAAACCATTACAGATAGACCAAATCATACTACACAAAAAATGTAGATCTCGCTAAAACACACAATTTATGTCTGAATAAATTTTCTAGTAGAGTGAACCATTTCGTAGATATTCCTTTTTATTTGTGTCACTTTCAGAAAACTTAAAACTTTCATGAAATGGAACAACGCTCTTGGTTTTTTTTTATATGTTAGCGTGCAAAGAGAAATATAGGTTTGTAAGAATGGTTAGTAAAAGAGTAGAGAAAGTCATATGAGTACAACACATAAGAGTATTTAAATAATTATCACTAAAAAATGTCCCGTTAATGAGACAACGATAATCGTGGTCATGAAAGACAATTATAGATTATTTCTGTTGGCTCACTAAATCGTTACTGTTTAATCTGCAAGCACTGATTGTTTTACGTCATATCGTACACCTTGTCTTGTACGAAGCAACATGTTCCACATTTTCCTTGGTGGGCATTGAGAATTTCGAGATAAATCTAAGGAGTGTGAAAATGTGACTTTTCTGCAAGGCTAGGATTATCTAGCGATATCCATACCCATATGTCTTTGTTATCATTACAGCAGTACATTGGTCACTAGTTATCCCTCACCTCTTACGAGATCGCCTAAGAAACTGCGAGAAAGAGTCTTGCCGACTCTATTTGTAAATCCAGGGGATGTATGCTGCCCATGACATGCGATCTCTCCCTAAAGGGAGTGTTTGAGTTGGGAAGAATTGCTAAGGGACCTAAATTGAGTTTAGATATGCAGCTTTCAACAGCACTCAAGTGTCTCCACAAACGAATTCACTTCTTAAAGTAAAGGGAGACTTTTATTTCTAAGAAAAAAACTTCCCCAGCACCTAACTCACAGAAGAATAGCAAAAAGGAACAGGGATGCACAAAATTTGGTCTTTATCATTGAAATCCTATGCCCGAGGGAGAGAAAATTCATTTTACATTCATATGAGTTTTTGCTTTCTCTACCTATAAGTAGAAATATTGTATTCCAACCAAAAATTCGATGTCGCTATTTCACAGGAAATACTTTGAGGCCCTTGAAATAAAAACCTGATGTGTTGCACTCACATGACTTTCTCTACTCTTGCACTAACCATTCTTACAAACTCTCATTCTATATCTTCTTCGTGTTAGTTGACATAAACATTTGTACAAATTATCATCTTGTGTATTTCCTTGTAGGTACAAGGGGAATATTAGAATAAGTAGGCTTTGTGCGATAGTCAAATCTTTTAAAACTTTGAGATCCCGTTCTCTTTGCACACTTAACATCTAAAAAATGAGCAACGATGATCCATTTCACGAAAGTTCTAAGTTTTCCGAAACGCACACACATAACAAGGAATATCTCCGAAATGGTTCACCCTACAAGAAAATTTATTCAGACATAAATTGTGTATTTTAGCAAGATCTACATTTTTTGTAGAGTACGATTTGGTCTATCTCTAACGGTTTACCAGTTATGCAAAAGTCGTCCAGAGTAAATACGACTACAGGGGCTATAGCCAGAAAATTCAAGATATACATTTCATTTGTCATCAAAATATCTCAAACATATGACATTTTAATAAAAATCGTTGGAGCCATATTCAAGAAAATCAAAAGTTTCGAAAAATTTTCAACGTAAAGGGTAGTTTAGGGTGGGGCTATTTTCTTCAAAATCTTCGTGTCGTACCCTTGAAACACATTGAACCTAAATACCAACTTTGGTTTTTAACCTACTTTTCGTTTTAGAATTATGTTTGAGATATTTTGATGACAAATGAAATGCACATGTTGAATGTTGTGGCTACAGCAGCAGCAGCAGCAGCCCCTGTAGCGCATGAGTAGTACTACTACAAGTGAACATGTTGTGACTAGACGCACACAGATGGCAGTAGTTGGCTAATTGCCGCGTGGCAGAGACCAGGCCTCTGCGTTTGTGGTATATGTGAGCGGGAAGCACCCGGCGGGATGGGCAGACTCTGACAGACAGCAAGACAGCACTCAGGAAGACGACCAGGGGACTCTGATAATTTTTGGCGCTGCTACCTACTGTCCCCGGGTGGGTGGCGGCGGTACCTCTAGACACGGCACTTGTCCTAGGAGACGTCGTCAACTCCTCCTCCTCGGAAAGTAGCAACTTGATTCAAACAGCGCATTGTTACTACCTTGTTGCTCCGAGAGGGGTTGTTATACGTACACTGGGAGAAACTTGGATATCGAAAACTTGGACTGCTTTCTCATACAGAAATGCAAACGTTGAAGCAGCAGTGACACAGTCAGTCAGTCTGTCTGTAAAAGCATCATTTTGCACATGTATTATGATAATAACAACAACTATGTAAGTGTCGATGTATCGTACTTTAACAGCAAAACTTGAAGAAACCTGCACATGTTTTTTACGCATTTAATTGTAAATGCTTTTGACACGTTCTATGATTAATTATTTATTAACTATTCATTAATTATTCTATAATTTCCAAGATTCGAACAGATGACCGCAGCGGCTTGGGCGTCTTGCCCTTTATAAAACACGTGACCATTGTCAATTTCATTCTGTTGAGGTGCTGCTGGCCGGGAAAGTCGTTCGTTACGCTTGGTTTAACGGACACGTGGGGGTTTTCGCGCCAAAAATACACCATCTATTTCCCAGCGATCCTACCAAGGTATAACGGCCCAATTTTAGGTGAAGCTTTGACCCTAGGGGCACTACCCACCCACCGCGGGACATCCCCCCGCGCCTGCGGTAGCGCACGCTATAAACAAAAAACCGATTTACTCTCCAACGGTGCGCGGGATACGAACCCGGACACCACAGCTGGATAGTACTTCTCGAGGGCTATCCAGAGACACCTTCGCATCCGAAATCGCGGCGACGGGGGCCCGCCCACACCTCTCGTAAGATGGCCAAAATTTTCTAAAATTTGAATGGCGCAAAATCCGCCAATTCGGACCACTAATTGTTGAAGTCCACCGCCACCGCTTTCCACACGTGTGCTCAGATTCCTTAAACCATTATGCCCTGCCCGGATCTAAGCTTCCAAAGTCGGGCAAAACTGCGGGACGCTCTCCCCGGCACCCTAATAGCGTTAGAACCGCCAAATGTTAGGTGAAGCTTCGGCGCCATGGGCACTAACCACCCACCGCGGGACATCCCCCAGCGCCTGCTGTAGCGCACGCTATACACATATAACACTTTTACTCCCGACTCGGTGCGGGAGGTCGAACTCGGACGACCGACTCCGGTAGTCCTCCCCAAGGGCTTCACGACCCAACAGTCAGTTTTCTTAAACCTCCTCTCGCTTCTTCGCAAGAAGGGATCAAAGATGGCCAAAAATTTCAAAAACTCGAACGGAGGACCGCAGCGACTCGGGACCGGTACAGGCGTGTTCCCCGTGTCAAGAAACGTAACAATTCTGAAATTCAGAAAGTTCTGTCCAGCCGTTCAAATTTTGGAAAAACTTGCGAAACGTAAGGCTACAAGTCCAGGTACCCCACTACATAATCAACCCGTCTTGAACCGCTCGTGCAGACAGAATAACCAAAAGTGGGAACCGCTCCACGGAGAGTGACCAAACTCTGGAATTATACGTTTTGGACCACGGCCGACACTCCTAGACCATCGGCGGACCTCTCCGAGGCCCCGTTCAAAAAGTCGGTTTCTCTTATAGGTATGACATAGACAAAGGTAGGACCCATTGCAATAGCAGCCACCCTTGTCTAGGAGGGTGACCTTGTCTAGGAAGGGCCCTTGTCTAGGGGGGACCTTGTCTAGGAGGGGCCCTTGTTTAGCAAGGACCCTGGTCTAGGAAGGGCCCTTGTCTAGGAAGCGCCCATGTCTAGGAACGGAGCTTGTCTAGAAAGGGCCCTTGTCTAGGAAGGACACTTTTATCTTGGAAGGCCACTTTTATCTAGGAAGGCCAGTTTCATCTAGGAAGGCCGGTTTTGTATAGGAACGCCAGTGTTGTATAGGAGGGCCAGTTTTGTCTAGCAAGGCCAGTTTTGTCTAGGAAGGACACTTTTGCCTAGGAACTCCAGTTTTGTCTAGGAACTCCAGTTTTGTCTAGGAACGACACTTTTGCCTAGGAAGTCCAGTTTTGTCTAGGAACTCCAGTTTTGTCTAGGAAGGACAGTTTTGTCTAGGAAGTACAGTTTTGTCTAGGAAGGACAGTTTTGTCTAGGAAGGACAGTTTTGTCTAGGAACTCCAGTTTTGTCTAGGAAGGACCGTTTTGTCTAGGAAGGACAGTTTTGTCTAGGAAGGACAGTTTTGTCTAGGAAGGACAGGTTTGTCTAGGAAGGACAGTTTTGTCTAGGAAGGACAGTTTTGTCTAGGAAGGACACTTTTGCCTAGGAAGGACAGTTTTGTCTAGGAAGGACAGTTTTGTCTAGGAAGGGCAGTTTTGTCTAGGAACTCCAGTTTTTTCTAGGAAGGACAGTTTTGTCTAGGAACTCCAGGTTTGTCTAGGAAGGACAGTTTTGTCTAGGAAGGACAGTTTTGTCTAGGAACTCCAGTTTTGTCTAGGAACTCCACTTTTGTCTAGGAACTCCACTTTTGTCTAGGAACTCCACTTTTGTCTAAGAACTCCACTTTTGTCTAGGAACTCCACTTTTGTCTAGGAACTCCACTTTTGTCTAGGAACTCCACTTTTGTCTAGGAACTCCACTTTTGTCTAGGAACTCCACTTTTGTCTAGGAACTCCACTTTTGTCTAGGAACTCCACTTTTGTCTAGGAACTCCACTTTTGTCTAGGAACTCCAGTTTTGTCTAGGAAGGACAGTTTTGTCTAGGAAGGTCAGTTTTGTCTAGGAAGGACAGTTTTGTCTAGGAAGGACAGTTTTGTCTAGGAAGGATAGTTTTGTCTAGGAACTCCAGTTTTGTCTAGGAAGGACAGTTTTGTCTACGAAGGACAGTTTTGTCTACGAAGGACAGTTTTGTCTAGGAAGGACAGTTTTGTCTAGGAAGGACAGTTTTGTCTAGGAAGGACAGTTTTGTCTAGGAAGGACAGTTTTGTCTAGGAAGGACAGTTTTGTCCAGGTACTCCAGTTTCGTCTAGGAACGCCAGTTTTGTCTAGGAACGCCAGTGTTGTCTAGGAAGGACAGTTTTGTCTAGGAAGGACACTTCTGCCTTGGAAGGACAGTTTTGTCTAGGAAGGACAGTTTTGTCTAGGAACTCCAGTTTTGTCTAGGAAGGACAGTTGTGTCTAGGAAGGACAGTTTTGTCTAGGAACTCCAGTTTTGTCTAGGAACTCCCCTTTTGTCTAGGAACTCCACCTTTGTCTAGGAAGGACAGTTTTGTCTAGGAAGGACAGTTTTGTCTAGGAAGGACAGTTTTGTCTAGGAAGGACAGTTTTGTCTATTAAGGACAGTTTTGTCTAGGAAGGACAGTTTTGTCTAGGAAGGACAGTTTTGTCTAGGAAGGACAGTTTTGTCTATTAAGGACAGTTTTGTCTAGGAACTCCAGTTTTGTCTAGGAACTCCAGTTTTGTCTAGGAAGGACCGTTTTGTCTAGGAAGGACAGTTTTGTCTAGGAAGGACAGTTTTGTCTAGGAAGGACAGTTTTGTCTAGGAAGGACAGTTTTGTCTAGGAAGGACAGTTTTGTCTAGGAAGGACAGTTTTGTCTAGGAAGGACAGTTTTGTCTAGGAAGGACAGTTTTGTCTAGGAAGGACAGTTTTGTCTAGGAACTCCAGTTTTGTCTAGGAACTCCAGTTTTGTCTAGGAACTCCAGGTTTGTCTAGGAACTCCAGTTTTGTCTAGGAAGGACCGTTTTGTCTAGGAAGGACAGTTTTGTCTAGGAAGGACAGTTTTGTCTAGGAAGGACAGTTTTGTCCAGGAACTCCAGTTTCGTCTAGGAACGCCAGTTTTGTCTAGGAACGCCAGTGTTGTCTAGGAGGGCCAGTTTTGTCTAGGAAGGCCGGTTTTTTCTAGGAACGCGAGTTTTGTATAGGAACGCCAGTGTTGTCTAGGAGGGCCAGTTTCGTCTAGGAAGGCCAGTTATGTCTAGGAACGCCAGTTTTGTCTAGGAACGCCAGTTTTGTCTGGCAAGGCCAGTTTTGTCTAGGAAGGACACTCTTGCCTAGGAACTCCAGTTTTGTCTAGGAACTACAAATTTGTCTAGGAAGGACAGTTTTGTCTAGGAAGGACAGTTTTGTCTATTAAGGACAGTTTTGTCTAGGAAGGACAGTTTTGTCTAGGAAGGACAGTTTTGTCTAGGAAGGACAGTTTTGTCTAGGAAGGACAGTTTTGTCTAGGAACTCCAGTTTTGTCTAGGAACTCCAGTTTTGTCTAGGAACTCCAGTTTTGTCTGGGAACTCCACCTTTGTCTAGGAACTCCACCTTTGTCTAGGAACTCCACCTTTGTCTAGGAACTCCAGTTCTGTCTAGGAAGGACAGTTTCGTCTAGGAAGGACAGTTTTGTCTAGGAAGGACCGTTTTGTCTAGGAAGGACAGTTTTGTCTAGGAAGGGTAGTTTTGTCTAGGAACTCCAGTTTTTTCTAGGAAGGACAGTTTTGTCTAGGAACTCCAGGTTTGTCTAGGAAGGACAGTTTTGTCTAGGAAGGACAGTTTTGTCTAGGAACTCCAGTTTTGTCTAGGAACTCCACTTTTGTCTAGGAACTCCACTTTTGTCTAGGAACTCCACTTTTGTCTAGGAACTCCACTTTTGTCTAGGAACTCCACTTTTGTCTAGGAACTCCACTTTTGTCTAGGAACTCCACTTTTGTCTAGGAACACCACTTTTGTCTAGGAACTCCACTTTTGTCTAGGAACTCCACTTTTGTCTAGGAACTCCACTTTTGTCTAGGAACTCCACTTTTGTCTAGGAACTCCAGTTTTGTCTAGGAAGGATAGTTTTGTCTAGGAAGGTCAGTTTTGTCTAGGAAGGACAGTTTTGTCTAGGAAGGACAGTTTTGTCTAGGAAGGATAGTTTTGTCTAGGAACTCCAGTTTTGTCTAGGAAGGACAGTTTTGTCTACGAAGGACAGTTTTGTCTAGGAAGGACAGTTTTGTCTAGGAAGGACAGTTTTGTCTAGGAAGGACAGTTTTGTCTAGGAAGGACAGTTTTGTCTAGGAAGGACAGTTTTGTCCAGGTACTCCAGTTTCGTCTAGGAACGCCAGTTTTGTCTAGGAACGCCAGTGTTGTCTAGGAAGGACAGTTTTGTCTAGGAAGGACACTTCTGCCTTGGAAGGACAGTTTTGTCTAGGAAGGACAGTTTTGTCTAGGAACTCCAGTTTTGTCTAGGAAGGACAGTTGTGTCTAGGAAGGACAGTTTTGTCTAGGAACTCCAGTTTTGTCTAGGAACTCCCCTTTTGTCTAGGAACTCCACCTTTGTCTAGGAACTCCACATTTGTCTAGGAAGGACAGTTTTGTCTAGGAAGGACAGTTTTGTCTAGGAAGGACAGTTTTGTCTAGGAAGGACAGTTTTGTCTATTAAGGACAGTTTTGTCTAGGAAGGACAGTTTTGTCTAGGAAGGACAGTTTTGTCTAGGAAGGACAGTTGTGTCTATTAAGGACAGTTTTGTCTAGGAACTCCAGTTTTGTCTAGGAACTCCAGTTTTGTCTAGGAAGGACCGTTTTGTCTAGGAAGGACAGTTTTGTCTAGGAAGGACAGTTTTGTCTAGGAAGGACAGTTTTGTCTAGGAAGGACAGTTTTGTCTAGGAAGGACAGTTTTGTCTAGGAAGGACAGTTTTGTCTAGGAAGGACAGTTTTGTCTAGGAAGGACAGTTTTGTCTAGGAACTCCAGTTTTGTCTAGGAACTCCAGTTTTGTCTAGGAACTCCAGTTTTGTCTAGGAAGGACCGTTTTGTCTAGGAAGGACAGTTTTGTCTAGGAAGGACAGTTTTGTCTAGGAAGGACAGTTTTGTCCAGGAACTCCAGTTTCGTCTAGGAACGCCAGTTTTGTCTAGGAACGCCAGTGTTGTCTAGGAGGGCCAGTTTTGTCTAGGAAGGCCGGTTTTGTCTAGGAACGCCAGTTTTGTATAGGAACGCCAGTGTTGTCTAGGAGGGCCAGTTTTGTCTAGGAAGGCCAGTTATGTCTAGGAACGCCAGTTTTGTCTAGGAACGCCAGTTTTGTCTGGCAAGGCCAGTTTTGTCTAGGAAGGACACTCTTGCCTAGGAACTCCAGTTTTGTCTAGGAACTACAAATTTGTCTAGGAAGGACAGTTTTGTCTAGGAAGGACAGTTTTGTCTATTAAGGACAGTTTTGTCTAGGAAGGACAGTTTTGTCTAGGAAGGACAGTTTTGTCTAGGAAGGACAGTTTTGTCTAGGAAGGACAGTTTTGTCTAGGAACTCCAGTTTTTTCTAGGAACTCCAGTTTTGTCTAGGAACTCCAGTTTTGTCTAGGAACTCCACCTTTGTCTAGGAACTCCACCTTTGTCTAGGAACTCCACCTTTGTCTAGGAACTCCAGTTCTGTCTAGGAAGGACAGTTTCGTCTAGGAAGGACAGTTTTGTCTAGGAAGGACCGTTTTGTCTAGGAAGGACCGTTTTGTCTAGGAAGGACAGTTTTGTCTAGGAAGGACAGTTTTGTCCAGGAACTCCAGTTTTGTCTAGGAAGGACAGTTTTGTCTAGGAAGGACAGTTTTGTCTAGGAAGGACAGTTATGTCTAGGAAGGACAGTTTTGTCTAGGAAGGACAGTTTTGTCCAGGAACTCCAGTTTTGTCTAGGAAGGACAGTTTTGTCTAGGAAGGACACTTTTGCCTAGGAAGGACAGTTTTGTCTAGGAAGGACAGTTTTGTCTAGGAACTCCAGTTTTGTCTAGGAAGTACAGCTTTGTCTAGGAAGGACAGTTTTGTCTAGGAAGGACAGTTTTGTCTAGGAAGGACAGTTTTGTCTAAGGAACTCCAGTTTTGTCTAGGAACTCCAGTTTTGTCTAGGAAGGACCGTTTTGTCTAGGAAGGACAGTTTTGTCTAGGAAGGACAGTTTTGTCTAGGAAGGACAGTTTTGTCTAGGAAGGACAGTTTTGTCTAGGAAGGACAGTTTTGTCTAGGAAGGACAGTTTTGTCTAGGAAGGACAGTTTTGTCTAGGAAGGACAGTTTTGTCTAGGAACTCCAGTTTTGTCTAGGAACTCCAGTTTTGTCTAGGAACTCCAGTTTTGTCTAGGAACTCCAGTTTTGTCTAGGAAGGACCGTTTTGTCTAGGAAGGACAGTTTTGTCTAGGAAGGACAGTTTTGTCTAGGAAGGACAGTTTTGTCCAGGAACTCCAGTTTCGTCTAGGAACGCCAGTTTTGTCTAGGAACGCCAGTGTTGTCTAGGAGGGCCAGTTTTGTCTAGGAAGGCCGGTTTTGTCTAGGAACGCCAGTTTTGTATAGGAACGCCAGTGTTGTCTAGGAGGGCCAGTTTTGTCTAGGAAGGCCAGTTATGTCTAGGAACGCCAGTTTTGTCTAGGAACGCCAGTTTTGTCTGGCAAGGCCAGTTTTGTCTAGGAAGGACACTCTTGCCTAGGAACTCCAGTTTTGTCTAGGAACTACAAATTTGTCTAGGAAGGACAGTTTTGTCTAGGAAGGACAGTTTTGTCTATTAAGGACAGTTTTGTCTAGGAAGGACAGTTTTGTCTAGGAAGGACAGTTTTGTCTAGGAAGGACAGTTTTGTCTAGGAAGGACAGTTTTGTCTAGGAACTCCAGTTTTGTCTAGGAACTCCAGTTTTGTCTAGGAACTCCAGTTTTGTCTAGGAACTCCACCTTTGTCTAGGAACTCCACCTTTGTCTAGGAACTCCACCTTTGTCTAGGAACTCCAGTTCTGTCTAGGAAGGACAGTTTCGTCTAGGAAGGACAGTTTTGTCTAGGAAGGACCGTTTTGTCTAGGAAGGACCGTTTTGTCTAGGAAGGACAGTTTTTTCTAGGAAGGACAGCTTTGTCTAGGAAGGACAGTTTTGTCTAGGAAGGACAGTTTTGTCTAGGAAGGACAGTTTTGTCCAGGAACTCCAGTTTTGTCTAGGAAGGACAGTTTTGTCTAGGAAGGACAGTTTTGTCTAGGAAGGACAGTTATGTCTAGGAAGGACAGTTTTGTCTAGGAAGGACAGTTTTGTCCAGGAACTCCAGTTTTGTCTAGGAAGGACAGTTTTGTCTAGGAAGGACACTTTTGCCTAGGAAGGACAGTTTTGTCTAGGAAGGACAGTTTTGTCTAGGAACTCCAGTTTTGTCTAGGAAGTACAGCTTTGTCTAGGAACTCCAGTTTTGTCTAGGAACTACAAATTTGTCTAGGAACGCCAGTTTTGTCTAGCAAGGCCAGTTTTGTCTAGGAAGGACACTTTTGCCTAGGAACTCCAGTTTTGTCTAGGAACTCCAGTTTTGTCTAGGAAGGACAGTTTTGTCTAGGAAGGACAGTTTTGTCTATTAAGGACAGTTTTGTCTAGGATGGACAGTTTTGTCTAGGAAGGACAGTTTTGTCTAGGAACTCCACTTTTGTCTGGGAACTCCACTTTTGTCTAGGAACTCCACTTTTGTCTAGGAACTCCAATTTTCTATATGTTTGAAATTGATATGCAGTCCAAGGATAATTCTTGCAGCTAAAGAAATAAGCAGATAAGCTTGTCGCTTTTGTTTTTAACCATAAAGTCCTTCAATTTCCATGTATTTGACATAGTTTAGAAGTGATATATGGGATTAGTTCTTTCGCGAATTTGAGACATTTTCATATTTTCGAGAATGTTGTGTTTTTAGCGATAAATGAAAAATATCTACCTCTTTAAAAGTTTTCTTAGGAAAATAAGTTTATTTATTAACTCATTGTTAATAAACTTAAAGTGGCTTTTGTGACGCTTAGAAGTATTTGTTTTCAGACTGGTGACCGGATAGGTTTTGTCGTGTGCGTATAAAGATAAAAATCAAAAGGTAAATCTTACCACCTTTTCTCTGAAAAGTCCCTTCAATGTGTTTGGTTACCAGTATCAAACGCCGACAGCGAGAGATTTTTTGAGAAATAGAGGAAGCATTGTTTGTCAGTCTTTGGACAGCGTAACTCAAAAACGAAAAGTCGGTTAAAAACCAAAATTGGTATTTAAGTTTAATGTCTTTCAAGGATGCGACACGAAGATTTTGAAGAAGGTAGCCCCACCCTTAACTACCCTTTACATGGAACATTTTTCGAAAATTTTGATTTTCTTGAAAATACCTCTAAGGATTTTGATTAAAATGTCATATGTTTGAGATATTTTTATGACAAATGAAATGTATATTTTGAATTTTCTGGCTATAGCCCCTGTAGTCGTATTTACTCTGGATGACTTTTGAATAACTCGTAAATGGTAAGCAATAGACCAAATTATACAATACAAAAAATGTAGATCTTGCTAAAATACACAATTTATGTCTCAATAAATTTTCTTGTAGCGTGAACCATTTCGGAGATATTCCTTTTTATTTATATCAGTTTCAGAAAACTTAAAACTTTCATGAAATGGAACAACGCTCTTGGTTTTTTTTTATATGTTAGCGTGCAAAGAGAAATATAGGTTTGTAAGAATGGTTAGTAAAAGAGTAGAGAAAGTCATATGAGTGTAACACATAAGATTATTTAAATAATTATCACCAAAAATGTCCCGTTAATGAGACAGCGATAATCGTGGTCATGAAAGACAATTATAGATTATTTCTGTTGGCTCACTAAATCGTTACTGTTTAATCTGCAAGCATTGATTGTTTTACGTCATATCGTGCAGCTTGTCTTGTATGAAGCAACATGTTCAACATTTTCCTTGGTGGGCATTGAGAATTTCGAGATAAATCTAAGGAGTGTGAAAATGTGACTTTTCTGCAAGGCTAGGATTATCTAGCCATATGTCTTTGTTATCATTACAGCAGTACATTGGTCACTAGTTATCCCTCACCTCTTGCAACATCGCCTAAGAAACTGCGAGAAAGAGTCTTGCCGACTCTATTTGTAAATCCAGGGGAAATATGCTGCCCATGACATCCGATCTCTCCCTAAAGGGAGTGTTTGAGTTGGGAAGAATTGCTAAGGGACCTAAATTGAGTTTAGATATGCAGCTTTCAACAGCACTCAAGTGTCTCCACAAACGAATTCACTTCTTAAAGTAAAGGGAGACTTTTATTTCTAAGAAAAAAACTTCCCCAGCACCTAACTCACAGAAGAATAGCAAAAAGGAACAGGGATGCCCAAAATTGGGTCTTTATCATTGAAATCCTATGCCCGAGGGAGAGAAAATTCATTTTACATTCATATGACTTTTTGCTTTCTCTACCTATAAGTAGAAATATTGTATTCCAACCAAAAATTCGATGTCGACATTTCACCAGAAATCCTTTAAGGCCTCTGAAATGAAAATCTGATGTGTTGCACTCACATGACTTTCTCTACTCTTGTACTAACCATTCTTACAAACTCTTATTCCTATATCTTCTTCATGTTAGTTGAGATAAACCTGTTCTCTTTACATACTTAACATCTAAAAAAATGAGCAACGATGATCCATTTCACGAAAGTTTTCCGAAACTCACACACATAACAAGGAATATCTCCGAAATGGTTCACCCTACAAGAAAATTTATTCAGACATAAATTGTATATTTTAGCAAGATCTACATGTTTGGTATAGTAAGATTTGCTCTATCTCTAACGGTTTACCAGTTATGCAAAAGTCATCCAGAGTAAATACGACTACAGGGGCTATAGCCAGAAAATTCAAAATATACATTTCATTTGTCATAAAAATATCTCAAACATATGACATTTTAATCAAAATCGTTAGAGCCATTTTCAAGAAAATCAAAATTTTCGAAAAATTTTGCATGTAAAGGATAGTTTAGGGTGGGGCTATTTTCTTCAAAATCTTTATATCAGATCCTTGAAAGATATTAAACTTAAATATCAATTTTGGGCTTTAACCGACTTTTTATTTTTCAGTTGCTGTCCACAGAGTGACAGACACACGCCCATACATTTTTACAAAAAATGCTTTTTTTGCTTCAGGGGGACTCGGAACATTTTTTAGCTGAAATCTTGAAACTGAATACCCAAAATGGTATTTACTCAGATGCTTCAAAATTCTGCTGATAAACCGAAGAAATGCAAAGCTTTAACTTTATTGATCTTCTGTAATTTTTAAAAAATTAGTTTATTTTTCTGCTTTGTATGTTAAGTGAGATACATTAAAGAGTGGATTGGTCAACATATGCAACGAATAATCTGACTACACCGCAAGTTTGAAATTTTAATTTTATTCATGTTTTATAACTTACATCAGTTTTACACGTGTAAATGCGTAATATAATTATTATTGTTATTTATGGCAGTATCAGGATTCCTTATACTTAATTTCCCTTTCATTTATAGTGTATTAATTCGATTCCTTTGTGGGATGCGCGCGCACACCGCATACCTGCCGGAAAAAGGCAAGTACTCCAGGGTTAAGTGTGACGTCACATGATGTGCAGGCGCTAAATGGTATTTCAGCTTGATGGAGCACTCTCTCGCATTACCCATGCCGCACGTCACTTCCTATTTCCGGTCCAGCGAGCGACACTTCTAATGTCACAAGGAAGGGCAAAGTCAGGTAGACGCTATTTCCGGAGTATGCGACCCGAGGGAGTTGATCGCCGACAATTGGCACACAATTCTCACCTCTCACAGGAAAAGACAAATATGCGATTATCCTTTCATATCTACCTTATCTGCTACTACCTATAATAACTAGTGGAAATATTGCTCAATACCATAATTCGACACACAGAGTTCACCACAAATACACTTTTTGAGGTCTCTCTAATCCAACAAATTATCTTATTACACATTTCCTTGTAGGTACAAGGGGAATATGGCAATACGGTAGGCTTTGGGCGATAGTCAAATGTGTTGTTAGCTAATGCTGGATTTCTGACAATGAAGTCATTAATCCTCTTGCTCTCCAATATTTTTCACTGATGGATGCGAAGGGCACTAGAAGTGGCTGGGCATATTTGAAGGTGGTCTCGATCCATTTCCTCTTGCAGATCACATAGAGGACAGAGTGGTGAAGGATATATCCCAATTCTGTTTAAATGTTTTGCCAGACAATCATGTCCTGTAATCAACCTGAAGGTTGCAACTGCTGTTTTTCGAGGATACTCAGGAATCACTGTTTGAATGTTTGGTAGTTCCCATCTTTTATTCTTTGATTTTTCATAGTAATATTTTGCAATAATTTTTTTGAATTCAGAGTTGACTAATCTTTTAGCTACATAAAATGGTAAATTAACTATAGATTTTTGTACACCGCTGGTACCCTTTTTTGCAAGAAAATCAGCTTTCTCATTACCACTCAGTCCACAGTGAGCCGGTATCCATTGGAAGACTAGGTGCTTTTGAAGTGCTGTTAGATGGGTAAGCATCTTCCAACATTCTATAATTGTTTGGTTTTTTGGTGACAACTTGGAAGTAATTGCTATAATTGCTGCCCTAGAATCTGAGAGAATAACTGCTTGCTGAAAATGTGAAATTCTGTACAAAAGATTTTGTAGGGCCATTCGAATTGCTTCAATTTCTCCATCAAAGTTAGTAGTTCCATAACTTAAAGATTTGTAATAGGAAAAGAGGTGACATGTGACTCCAGCACCTGCTCCATCTTGGTTTGATATAAATGATCCATCAGTATAAATATGGAGCCATTCATGTTCTGGAAATCTAGTATGAATTGTCTCTAATGCCAATAATTTTAGAACACTAGTTGGAGTATCACTTTTCTTAACTTCTTCTGTCAGGTGTAAATAATATGTGATGTCTAATGTTTGTGCCGGATTGACTTTAGATATGAAGTTTTCCTTTGAATTAGGGAGGTGTACATTCTTCTTGATGTCTTGAACTTTGGAAAGAAAGCTCTCCTGAGTCTTTAGTGTATGTGTAAAATTTCTCTTGTGCCATGTATTGAATGGGAGTCTGATCAACTTTTCGTGTTGAATAAGAGCAGCTTGTTCTATTTCATATTCAATGGGGCATTGGTTGGTTAGTATTTCCATAGCTGCTATTGCTGTGGTTTTGATAGCACCTGATTTGTTTAAATATGAGAGGTGAAGATGAAGGTAATTCCTATTGAAATAAGGTGGAGTTTATGAAGTTGATATAATAAAGGCAGGAAGGAGGACATCAAATACTGCATTAGGATGAAGTCCTGGGTCCCTGGGCAAGGACATGTGCGGTAGTTTAAGAGGACACACAGTGTGCCATTTCCCAAGAGCAGTTTAAGGTCTTCCCAAACCACCTCGACATGGTCCCCGAGAGAGAGAGAGAGACAGCCAGCCGCAATATAATTTACCCAGCCATACTCAACTAGGTCTGCCAACTTTCCGACAACACTGTTATGCCGGTACATACATATTTCCCCAAACATCATTAATATTTCACTTTTGGGAGATGGTTCTGCTATTGCATTGCGCTCCTGCAATTTTGTCCTTTAATCAAACTAACATACAGGTCATTGACTTACTACGGCGTGTGTGCGCATGCGCGTGTGTGCGTGTGGACAGCGTAATTCAAAAACGAAAACACGATTAAAAACCAAAGGGAGTATTTAACCTTCATATGTTTCAACGATGCGCCGCGGATATTTTCAAGAAAATTGCTTCAGTCAAAACTACCCTTTACATGGAAAATTACATTTCATTGCCATAAAAATAACCTAAATATATATGGCATTTTAATCAAAATCGCTACCCATTTGGGAGTTAATAAAAGTATCCGAAAAATTATCCAGGTTAAGGGTAGTTTAATGTTGAGGAATTTTCTTCAAAATCTTCGTGTCGCATCCTTGAGAGACATTAAACTTAAATATCAACTTTGGTTTTTAACCGACTTTTCGTTTTTGAGTTATGCTGTCCACAGACACACACACGGACCTTTATCTTAAAGTGCCCTTTTGGGATTCAGGGGGTCTCAAAACTTGTATTTCTGGTAAAACCTCGACATCGAAATTTTGGACGGAATACAATACTTCCTCTACTTTCTATACGTTGCAGATAAAGTGAAATTATTAAAGTAAAATCGTTAATTAAAATGAAACTTTCTTACCGGTTCAGTCCCAGCTGTTGTGTGTAAGTATTGTGAATAGTTGACCTACCTGAAACAACGGAGAAAAAACACACGTTAAAATGTTAAATACACATCAAAACGAACAACTGTTAAAGTGAGAGAGTAGAAGACCTTTTACTCTTTCTACCTGTACAGTCCGCCTGTCGGTGTGGGTGGCTCAGTTGGTTAGACGCTGGCCTACTGATCCCAAGGTCGCGGGTTCAAACCCGACCCAGGCCGATGGTTTTTAAGTGTGCTTAGAAACGACAGCTCCATGTCAGTAGATTTACTGGCATGTAAAAGAACTCCTGCGGGACAAAATTTCGGCACACCGGTGACGCTGATGTGATCCTGGCAATTGACAGCGTCGTTAAACAACAAAATCATTTCCCGTTGATGCTGTTACAGCACAAGCAGGGGCGTGTGACTATGTATACAAAGCTACGCATGGAGCAAGATTTGTAATACAGATGACGTCACACAGGCAGGAGTCTGAGTATGTACAGTGACGTAGCAAAGAAAGGCAAATATACAGCAAGAGAACAAGTCAAACAATTATTTATTTGCTTCAGCTTCATGTGACCTTAGCCAATCGCAGTATCCAGCCTTATGTTTGAAACTTTATTCCTCTGTTGTAGTTTCAATATTCAAATTTAATAACACAGTTGGCCGTGGCCACATAGTTCAATAACCTGCTGGTAGATAGCGCTAGCTGTCAGATTCATTTAACTTATCTTTAGTTTGGCTTTTTCTGTATTTTGTATTTATAAACTACAATGTTCTAGAAAGCGCTTAACAAAATAAGTTTATATTCAACACCACAAAAAGTGAAATTATCAGAAACTGTTACGTAGGCTGTCAGAACTACATTACTAAAGCCAAAAGTAACTGCTGACATCCTTTCGGAATTAACAATAATTGCAGTGAAGTGGCGATAAAGCATAAACATATTGAAGACCTTAGTAAGGAAGAGCACGGCCTTGAAAGGAAGGTGGCGGAGCATGGCAGGGGTTAACCCGTCAGGCCCCGCAGCCTTTTTGCGGTCGAGGCGTCGGAGTACGCCCTGGAGTTCGCTAGGTTTGATGATGGGAAGCCGATCCGCCTCCCCATGAGGACGCCGAAGGTATCGACGTACCTCCTGGCGGACACGGTCGGAGAAGTCTAGGTCCTGCGGATCGTCTCTAGGACGCATAGTCCTCTCCAGGTAGTCAGCAAACACATTTGCCTTGGCTTGGGGTTCATAGGCCAGGCCTCGGGTGCCTTGGATGGGTGAGGTATGTGACCCTCCTCGGTTCCTGAGTCGCTTGGCGATCTTCCACACGTCGCCATCTTCCGGGTTCAGACGAGTCATCGTATCCTCCCACGCGCGCACTCGGTGCTCGCGTAGGCGGAGACGAACCTCATGGCGTAAACGCCTTAGAACCGCTAGATGATGGGGCGTGCGTTGCCTCTGGTAGCGCCTGCGAGCCGCCCAAGAGCGGCGGATGAGCAATAGAAGCTCTAAAGGCAGGACATCGGGATGGAGAGGAGCTGGGGTGTGGATGGTGAGGTTGTGGACCGTTCGCTTCACGACAGAGGTGAAGGAAGAGACCGCAACCTCTAGGGTTGGGATGTCTGTGATGTTGGGGTTGGCGGGGATGGAGCCATTCAGGCAACTTCTGACGCAGTCCCAGTCTACGTTCCGATGTTGGATCGGGACCTCATGACTGGCAACCTGGGTGTTTATGATGGCCAACACGGGATTATGATCTGAATGAAGTTCGTTGACCGATGTGAGTGATAGATGATATGGAAAATGCTTGATGATTGCGAAGTCTATGACGGATGGCCGCCCTAGTCCTCGCGGGTAATGGGTAGGTTGCCAGGGACCCTCAACTCTAAGTTGAGGGTCCGCGTCTACCATTCTGATGATGTCGTTGCCTCTAGCGTCTGCACGGGGGCCGCTATGCCAGCGCTGGTGCTTAGCATTTAAGTCCCCGGCAATAATGGCATGAGGATGTAGGGCAAGGATGGAGAGGTAGTCGTTTGGAACGAACTGCCTCTGGGGTGGGTGATAAGCAGACACCATCAGGACTTCAGTACCTCCGAGGTGGACACAAGTGGCCGTGGCCTCTAGGGTTTGAAGTGGAGGGAGCTGGATGGGTTTGTGGACCACACTGTTCTTCACGAAGATCGCTGTGCCGCCCCCACGGCGGCCGACGCGGTCCGATCTGAGACAGTGATAGCCCTGGAGACGGGATGTGACGTTCTGATGGAGATGTGTCTCTGACACCAGAATGAGGTCTAGGGCATGCGCTCCAGCAAAATGGTGGAGCTCATTCTCCTGACCGGCCAGGCCACACGCGTTCCAAAACGCGAACCTAAACGAGGTACGAGACCTAGTTTGATCCGCCATTTTGGGTCGTGCGGATGACGGTGGTCAGGAAAGCGAGCGCCTCCATGGCTATGGCCATTTTGCTGGGTTGGTCGCTGGCAGAGAGGAAACTTACCAACAGTTCGGCGATCCTCTGGCCATGGTTTTGCAACAATTGTTGCAACCACGCCAGTACGTCCTGGAACTGAGGTGTGGGAGGGGTAGTGGTTTGTTGTGGAGGTGGTTGGACAGGAGGGCTCGGTAGCACCGGGTCCACTTCGACCGCGACCTCCCTCTGCTGGCGGGCGGGCGTGGGAGCCCCACGCTCACCGCGAGCTTCGGAGACGGTAGCAGGCCTCCGAGGACGTCGGCGTTTTCCCGACCTAGGAGGAAGGGGAGTTGGTTGTCTAGCTGGAGCTTGTGTTTGTGTATTGGGCTGTGTGTCGGAGTTGTTAACGCGCGACGCCACAGTCCTACCCGCAGCTCTGTTGGTCACTGCCGCGTACGCTGAACCCTGGGTCGGTCCTGCCGGGGCAGGGCCTACCCGGGGGCTGTCCGCCGCAGAAGGTTGGACCACCTGTGGTGGGTTCTTAATTGCTAAGATGGCCTTCCTTGTTGGACAGCCTCCGTAGCAAGCTACGTGTGCGCCGGAACAGTTGGCACACTTGGGCACATCCTCCCGAGACTTCGGGCAGACCTCTTTTGAGTGTTCGCCACCGCACCTCAGGCAGCGAAGTTTCCTGTGGCAAAAGTGGCTGGAGTGATTAAATCCCAGGCAACGATGGCACTGGGGAGGACCGCTAGAACCCTTGGATGGTTCAATATGTACCCGGAGGTAGCATAGGCCTGTGATGGCATCAATTTTCTTACCCTCAGCAAGCTGAACTCCTGACAGTCCTTCCAAGAGCAGTTTGGAAGTCCAAAACATTTCGCCAATATCCATATTTGGACCACCCATCAGCAGTGCCCAACGGCAGTTGCATGCTGAAAGTAACATCCGACGAGGAGCATAAAAAATGCTACCTCCCAACAATCCTCAATCCTCATTCTTCACCAGCCATCCTGTAACTTCCTAATCCCGTCATGCAGTGGTTAAGCCCTAAAAGGGCAGGTACACGGATGACACACCTCGGGCTGTTCTCAGCCTGCCATCTGGTAGTCTAGTCTAGTCTAAAGCATAAACTCATCACATTCGTCGAATGGTACTCGCCTCGTCCACGTCTACGTTGCACCACTGGTGGAAAACCGTGACGGCACAGCAGGACCTCTCGTCAGGGAGCGGAAAACGACGCAGGAGGAGCTGCTACTACGCACCGCGCCTACTGCATACAGTGTAATAGCCAGGCCGGGCGCCGCTAGTTCGTCGAGGAGTGTCCTATAAGAGATCTGGCAAGCAGATTTTAGGGCACTCCAAGTTGAAGGAGAAGAAGACGCCACCGAGGCAGCTTTCCCGGAGCTGCCCGAACCCGGGACAGGCAGTGGGCATTAGCCCTCTACTCGCCAGTCTCATGGAGGAGGCTCTTAGAGCCCTCCCATCTACCAGCCAGGCCGGAGGAGACTTGACTAACAGACTGACGATACCGCAGCCCCACAAGGTTGTAGCCAAGGGTCCGGACTCAAGTCTGGACCCGGGGTTCGTTGGAACCCCAATAGGCGCGTCGAAAGGCGTCTGGCCCTCTGTGGGGAGCCGAATGGCGACTGCACCGACCAGGACTGACCCCAGTACCAGCAAACAGGTAAGACCTGACATGGTTTTGTCTCCCTCGACACCCTCAACCTCGAACCCCTCACCCGGTCCCCGAGTGAGTATCGCCAAGGCGAAAGCCAAGGCACTCACTAGGGCCAAGACTAGGCCGAAGGTAAAAAAGGCCATAGGCCTTGTTAATCAAGGGACAGCAGTCCCACTCACACCACCAGGTCCCGTCAACCCTACTCCTGCACTGCCGGACGATGATGGCTTTGTACTAGTAGAGAGCCGCAGGAAAAGGTCCTCTGGTTCAAATCCAGACGGACCCGCTCCTTCACAGGAACCTGCAGCGTCCCCCCAGCACCAAGCCACACAAAAGGCGGAGAAGATCCCGCCTATTGTGTCTGACCCCTTCCCGAATCACGTCAAAGTGATGAAGGAATTAAGGGGAAAGCTAAGGGCGGAATTCCAGGCAACGCGATATCCAGGGCGCGTTGTTATTAGGGCCACCACCTCTGGGGACCATGCGGCCACAAAGGAGGTGCTGAAGGCGTGTGGAATTAAATTCCACACATACTCGCTCCAGCGACCCCACGTGGTCCGCAGGGTCATCAGGGGTCTTGATTCTGAGACAGACCCCCAGGATATCCGTGCCGGCCTGATGGACGAACACGGAATCGAACCGCGGTCCGTGGTGCAACTCACCACAACTAAGGTGAAGGAGGGGAAACCTACCAAGGTGCCCCTACCACTATTTCTAGTGGCCATCATAAAACAAGGGGAGGGAACCCCTAAGATTGACCAGGTGACTTGCCTATATCACACGCGAGTCACGATTGAGCCTTATCGCGGCAGGGAGGGGCCGGCCCAGTGCTACAAGTGCCTGGGCTTTCACCACTCCAGCTTTGCCTGTGAGAGGGCTCTGAAGTGTCTCCGTTGTGCGGGTGAGCACTTGGTAAAGGAGTGCCCGGTACCAATGGATAATAGGAGGTGCGCTAACTGCAATGGTTGCCACATAGGCATCTATCGCGGGTGCCCTAAGCGACTTGCTATAATGCAAGGAAGACAGGGCAAGGCTGACGCTGAGGTCAGGCGGGGGGTCTCTTTCGCCGCGGCGATGGCGAGACACGAAAGTGCTCTCGAACGGGCCGAGACCGCGGAAGTGACCCCTACAAGCCGGGTCGCCGCCACAGTAGCTGAGCCGGTCCCAGATAGCGCCACACCTACGGTTGCGAGCGGCAAGACAACTCCAACAACCTGCAGTGCTCCAAAGGAGCAACGTCCCCAAAAGAAGGGGAAGAAGAAGAAGAAGTCAGTGGGTAAAACCACACCAAAACCTGCTGAGGGGCAGAATCACAGCAAAAAAGTTGAGAAACTCCCCTCTCCACCAGCACCAAAAGCTCCAGCTGTGTCAGCCAACCAGCGACCAGCTGAGTCCACCAGTGCTGGCCCAGCCACTTCTGAGGCACCAGAGCCACACATCTCGCAACTATCCGTAGGTGACACATTTGCATCTGAGGACATGGCTGAGTTCATACAGTTGGCGACCTGGTTCGCAGACTTGGTTCAGCGTTCCCTCCCAGTCCTACGACGCTGCAGGGACACCATCAACAACCCCGGGATTTCCGCTGTGCAGAAGCATCTTACGGTGCTTCAAACGGCTAAGGACCTCTATTCTAACTCCACGAGCTCGTAATGGCGCATAGAACTGTGCGTTCATTTCGAGCTGCGTTCTGGAACGCAAATGGGGTTAGAGACCAGAGACCTGGCCTGCTGGAGTTCGTGGACAGTCATGGAATTGATATCCTGATGGTCTGCGAAACGCACTTGCACGCTGGTGTGCAGTTTACCCTGCCAAGTTACGCCGCTCATCGGTCTGATCGGGTCGGCCGACAGGGCGGTGGTACTGCCATTTTCATAAAGAATCATCTCACCCACACTCCTGTAACCATTCCTCCGCTACAACACCTGGAGGCAACCGCCATAAGGCTATCCTTGGGCGGGAACGATCTGGTGCTTGTGGCGGTATACGACCCGCCGGATGGTCACTTCTATGAAGCGGACATCACGGCACTCCTGAACCTACACCACAGGGTTTGCATTGCAGGCGACTTCAACGCAAAACACCCAAGCTGGCACAGCCGCACCCAGAACGTTAAGGGCCGGGGATTGTACCGTCTCATTAGAGGGGACCCCGCCCTTCACGCGCACGGGCCGAGAGGTCCAACCTACTACCCGGCACGCGGCGCCGCGGACATCATCGATTTCATGGTCACCAAAAACATACCATTTCACTTGGACCTCTCTGTGATTAACGATCTGGATTCCGACCACAACCCTGTTGTGGTGGATGCAGACGTTAATCTTACTGCCCTGGGAGTGCCGGACTGGGTGGATGAAGTCGACTGGGATGCAGCCGTCCTAGCCCTTCAAAACTCTGTGGAAGCAAATCCTCGAATAGACTCGATAGAGGCTCTCGAGGAGGCAGCCACGGGGTTTTCTACCTCCGTCCTAAATGCGGTGCGTGCTCACACGCATCGCATTCCTACCGAAGCACCAAACCCGACATCTATCCCTGTCCCACTAAAACGCCTCATTCAAGCAAAGAATGCTGTCAGACGGCTATGGCAGAGATTCCGACATCCTAGGTTAGGAGTAATACACCAGAGGTTCAAATCCCTGGTGAGACGACTCCTAAGAAAACACAGGCAAGCAGCTTGGGACGAAACAATGCGTCGCGTAAACCTCCAGGAGAGGAAACCGTGGCGCATCGTCCGAGCCTTGAGGAAAGATAAATCTGCACACCAGCATCCAGTGCACAGCCCTCGGGGAAGACTTGTCTTTGAACCGAGGGAAAAAGCGGAGGCACTAGCAGACTATCTGGAAACTCAATTCCAGCCTAGGGTAGATCCTCAGAACGATGACCATACTGACCTCGTGGAACAAGCGGTAGAAGACTTCTTAGAAGTCCGACCCGCGGGCCACGAGGAGTTCCACATCCCGGTAGTTACCCCTCGCGAGGTAACTAACACCATCCGGCACCTAAAACCTAGTAAAGCCCCTGGGCAAGACCGTGTAACAGCGGAAATGCTCCAGCACCTACCCCATAGAGCCGTGATGCACTTGACCCGCATTTACAACGCATGCCTCAGCATGTGCCACTTTCCAGCTGTCTGGAAACAAGCGCGTGTGGTATGCGTTTTAAAGCAGGGGAAGAATCCGGTTTTTCCATCTAGTTACCGTTCCATCAGCCTCCTACCAGTTGTCTCGAAAGTGTTCGAGAAACTGTTCCTGTCCCGCCTCGGACCTCTTCTGGAGGAAAAAGTTCTCCTACCGGAACACCAGTTTGGTTTTCGTTCTGGTCATTCCACGACTGAGCAACTACTGCGTGTAGCCGAGAAAGCTTCCCTGGCTTACCAGGAAAGGGCTAAAACGGTGGCAGTGTTGCTCGACGTGGAAAAGGCATTTTCTACCACTTGGCATGAGGGGCTTGTCTACAAGCTCATACAGCAGGAAATCCCCCCTCCATACATTTACTTGGTGGCTAGTTTCCTACAGGAACGTAGCTTCCGGGTGAAGGTGGAGGGATCATTCTCTAGAGAGAGGCCCATTGGCGCAGGAGTCCCCGAGGGCAGTGTACTGTCACCGGCGCTCTTTGCAGCTTACATGGCCGATCTCCCCACGCACCCAAACACACTCATCTGTCAGTATGCGGACGATCTTATGATCCTCGCTGCTAACAAGAATCCTCGCTACAGTTACCAACAAGTACAAGCCCACCTCCGTGCCATCAGTAGATGGTCCGAGAACTGGCGTATGTCGATAAACCCGGAGAAAAGCTCTGCGATTCTCCTGGCGAATACGAAAGCAAACCGGCTCCCGCGGGACCTCGAGCTTCGGCGCCGTCGGATCCCCTGGGTCACTACGGCGAAGTATCTCGGGGTCACGCTGGACCGGCGGCTGACGTATAGACATCACGTCAGGGGCAAAGTACTGCAAGGCCATGCTGCTCTCCGGCAGCTATACCCCATATTCAGTTCCCAAACCATGCCTTTACGCCTGAAACTCCAGCTGTATCGAGCGATCATCCCGCCTCTAGTCCTGTACGGATGCGAGATCTGGGGAGTGGTGGCAAAGTCCACCTTCATCAGACTCCAGACGCTGCAGAACCGGGCATTAAGGATGATCTATGATACCGGCTGGAGATTTCCTGCCCATATCCTACATGAGCACTCCGGTATCCCGTACATTGTCGACGTGATTAAAACCCGCGCTCGCACAATGTACAACAAACTCCAGAACCATCCTAACCCTCTGGTGAATACTTTGGGTCAATACGACCAGAGAGAGCCACGCCGACTACCATCAAAGAGACTACCGAAGGACATCCTAAGCCCGGCGGTTTAACTCTGAAAATGGGAAAGGCGAAAGTACAATCTGTATTCAAAACAGAGAAAATACCTGTTTCAGTTCACCTCTCAGTGAGTGACTGACGGCCAGAACCCTAGAGGGAATTAGCGCGCCACCTGACCGGCCGGAAACGACCAACCAGAGACCGCGCAGAGCCCGCTCGCGGACCAATCCCCTCCAACCACCTCTCCTGCCCCTATAAAAACCCCTTGTACCATCAATCATTTCCCAGTGTATCATACATCCCTGTAGTAACACCATCAAAACCACCGCGCAGGTTAAGCCGTATAACGGCTAGGTACTGCGGACATGACATTCGAACGGGGCAAATAAAATTGCACCCGCTCGACTCGAACTGCCTCTGGAGCCTCTGGAAAGCATAAACTCAACAATGGCTCATACAAAATACAAGCAGATCTGCAGGTGGATTATATAAAGGAGGACCTGGAGCAGAAGGGATACACCGGCGTTCAGGTGCGACAAATGGTGTCCCGCGGCAGTCCTCTTTCAAATTACCAGGTAAACGTAAATAGAACTACCGATAATCAGAAGCTCATACAGGAAAGAGAAGTGTGCCATATGATGGTCACCGTGGAGGTCTTAAAAACCTTCCAGAATATCACGCAGTGCTTTAACTGCCAACAATTAGGCCACACCTTCAAAATGTGCAACGTGACCTCCCGGTGTGTTCTTTGCGGTGACCTCCACCGCCTAGCTGACTGCCCGAAGAAGGCCAAGGAGGACACTGTACCCCACTGTGCCAACTGTGGGGAGGCGCATCCTGCCAGCTACAGCGGGTGCGAGACATTTAAGATGGAACGCCACCGCCGTCAACTGGCCGCCACTGCCAGGAACTCTCCTGGTACTCAACCAGGGCCACGCCCCATCCGCCACCCGGCCCTGGTCCAAAACGGCACCTCTTTTGCAGGAGCCGCCGGAGGACGAAATGCTCCCGAGCAACCACCAAATGGTCCCCCTCCACACCCCCAGCCCTCAGAGGCACCCACCAGTGACCTGGGAGGTTTGAAAGAAATTTTCAGCCTCTTCAAGGATTTAAACCTCCCAGTTCTACTACCAAAGTTGCGGCCCATAATCGCAAGATTAAAAAGCTGCAACGATACCATGGAGAAGCTAGAAGCCATCATATGCTTGGTTACCACTCTCGTCGAGTAAATGGCAACTTCAAGGGGAGGCATAACTTTAACTCGCGCACTCCTGTGGAATGCAGATGGCATCCACAGGAAGCAACATGAACTTGAAAACTACCTGCGGCGTAACAAAATTGATGTCGCATTCATTTGCGAAACAAAATTACAGCAAGAGCACACTTTTAAGCTCCAGGGGTATCAAATCTTTCGGAACGACAGAATTGGCAGACAAGGGGGAGGGACTGCTATTTTGCTCAGAAACACTGTTGCTCATGCTTCGGTTACGCTACCTGCAATGGCAGCGTTAGAGTGCACAGCACTTAAAACCCGTGTAAATAATCAAACGGTGATGCTGGTAGCGCTCTATCGGCCCCCCAACTCTTTAAATTTCATACATGACCTCGAACAAATCCTCGCTTTAGAGGAGCACGTTATAATTGCAGGAGATTTCAACGCTCGGCACCCCTGGTGGTTTTCACGCCGGGCAAACGCGGCTGGAAATCTCCTGGTTGAACTTATAACTGATAATGACGAAATTGAGGTACATCTTCCCCCAGATCCCACATTTTCGCACAGATCGGGGCACTTTGACCCCGAAATTTTGGACTTCGTACTAACAAAAAATGCGACACCTTTAATTAACTTTACAGTGTATCACAGCCTGGACTCTGACCACCTTCCCGTGCATTTCGATATACAGGGTGGCATTCCGGGCGGTGCCTCTGGGCCTCGAAGGAGGGCTGAGACCGACTGGAATAAGTTCACCATGGAAATGCACAGGATGGCGCAACCCAGGCTTTCATACTATAGCGAGGCAGACATAGATGTCACCATTGAAAACTTCACTGCCTCGCTACACACGGCCAAGAGAAGCGCTACCACTTACACCACAAGACCACCCGGTTTTTGCACGTACCCCGAGGTAGAACAACTCATTGCGCGGAGACGACGCTTGACAAGACTGTGGCGGTACACCCGCCAGCCTGAATATAAAGTGCTAGCAAAATGGCTACGCAACATCATTCGGCATCAAATTAAAATTAACAAAACTGAACAGTGGGAAAACAAAATGCTGAGTACCACCCATTCGGACTCCTCCTTGTGGAAATTATTAAAGGCATTTAAAGTCTCCACGAACGTCAACTCCGCAACTGAGGCGCTGCACTCTCATGGCGGCCTGCACTTCTCCGAAGAGGAGAAAGCCGAGGTCTTCGCTGACTGTCTTGAAGATAGATTCAGCGAAAACCCAGTTACCAACCGAGATATAGAGCGGGAGGTACAGACATGGGTACAAACCTGGGTGGCGCAGAAGCAAGAGCAACACCTACCCATCATAACACCGCAGGAAGTTTACAAGCTCATTAGGAAATTACCTAATGGGAAAGCTGCCGGCCCAGACAAAGTGACTAATGAGGAACTTAAGCATCTCCCGAGAAAAGCCCTGGTGCAACTGACTAAAATTTTTAACGCCTGTCTGCAGCAAGGCTATTTCCCCTCTACCTGGAAACGAGCCAAGGTAATTATGCTCCCAAAGCAAGGGAAAAGCAGCAGGCAACCGCAAAACTACCGCCCCATTAGTCTTTTGTCTACTATTGGTAAATTGCTCGAAAAACTTATACTTTTTCGACTTCAAAACAAGTTTCGGAATCTCATGAACTATCAAATTCACAATTTGGTTTTCGAAAATGACATTCTACTGATTTACAGCTTCTCAGACTAACTGATGACGTAACAGAGCAATTTTACAATGGGGCTTCAACGTTGGCGCTATTTCTGGACGTAGAAGCCGCATTCGACCGGTGCTGGCACAATGGCCTTATTTACAAACTGCACCACAATTTCCCGGCTCTTCAAAATTATCTATATTTGCTGCACAATTTTTTAGAAAAACGGAAATTTTACGTCCAAGTGGGCCGCTCCTCCTCACGGGAGCGAGTGATGCGGGCTGGCGTCCCACAAGGGGCAATCATGTCACCCTTTTTGTACATATTATTCACCAATGATTTCCCAGTGGACGCCAGATGTAAGGTCGCCATGTACGCCGACGACACTGCAATATACAACCACCATAGAAATCCCCGTTTTGGCCTTGCAGAAATGCAACGTTATGCTAACAACTTCCTCTCATGGCAACATGACTGGAAAATCAAAATTAATCCCAACAAATGCCAGCTGATTCATTTCTCTAAGCGGCATCACACTTTGGCAATGGACCTAACGGTCGGTGGTCAGGTATTGCATTGCCGTCGGCAAGTTAAATACTTAGGGGTTACCTTGGACCGCACAATGTGCTGGTCCACCCACATAAAAAATAGCGCCAACAAAGGCAGACAGCGGCTAAAGTTATGCACCCCCATCTTCCGCAGCAAACAGCTGCAATTGAAGTCCAAACTCGTCCTGTATAAAGCTTTCATCCTGTCAGTGGCTCTATACGCGTGTGTGGCCTGGGCAAACGCCTCAAAAACCGCCCTGAAGACTATCCAAACCCTCCAAAACCTCCCCTTCCGAAAAATCCTCTCTGCTCCCATCCTAACCACTAACCGAACCCTTCACCAAGAAACCTAGACCCCTTCCATTCCCGAGGCAATAACAAAAAGAGCCACTGTCGCGTGGACGCGCATCAGGTATCACCAAAATGACGTGATTGCCAATATTGGCAAGGGCGAGCCAAAGCATCGTAAACATGCTAGAATTAAAATGTTTTAAACATTGCATGGCTCGCCGACTGATGCGCACCCATGCAACCCAGGCCCTAGGCCACGCACTCCGGAAGAGGTCTGTGCCTCGGAAACGCCATAGGAGCTGCAACCTGGCCGCACAGGAAAACTGCGGAAAAACTGTAAATAGTGAAGTGTATATAGTGCAGTGTTAATATGTATATACGAGCGTGTGTGTGTGTGTGTGTGTGTGTGTGTGTGTGTGTGCGTGTGATGGGACATATGTGTGGTATGCCCAGGAGTGAGTGTGTGTATGTATTCGTGTATATAAATTTTAAAAAAAACTATCAAAAACGGACAAACATAAGACCGAGTATACGCCCAAAAACTGTTCTCGGTGGGCTAAAGCTGCCCACTGTATGGGTTTTTGAACATATAAAAGCAAACATGAACATGTAAATACTGTAAACTATAATTAATGTTAATTTTAGCCTGTAAGCCGGGCCCTTCTGTACCGGCACCGGGCAAATGTTTTCTATAATAAAATAAGTTGAAGGTGAACCCAATGCCGTAGATTCCCTACGAGACTACTGCACGAAGCCTCGTCCCTCCCGTACGTGGAAGACGAAATTAGGCGCCGGGCAAACAAATTCTACGACCAGTTTCCACAACATCGGAGCGCCCTGGTTAGGTCTCTTGGGGACTATATCCCTAGAGAGCGCACGCTTGTGCGACATCGGGTTCCCGCATGGCTTGCGGGCACCCCCGGTAACACAGGAGCTACCCCATCAACAGTGCAAGCTGAGCTGCTTACAGTCCTTCCAAGAGTAGATTGGAAGTCCAAAATGTTTCGCCAAATATCCATATTTGGACCACCCATCAGCAGTGCCCAATGGTAGTTGCACGCTGAAATTAACACCCGATGAGGAGCATAAATTTATGCTACCTCCTAACAACCCTCAATCCTCATTCTTCAGCAGCCATCCTACAACATCCTAATCCCGTCATACAGTGGTTAAGCCCTAAAAGGGCAGGTACACGAATGACACACCTCGGGCTGTTCTCAGCCTGCCATCTGGTAGTCTAGTCTCGTTGAGCCCCAATGTGACCAGTGCACCGTGATACAACTCGGTAGTAACACGCGCAGGGAAATAGTCCCACCCTAGTGATCTGAGATTTAGAATGAATTTATCGTTAAATGATATAACTTTCTACACAAATACCTGAGAGGTTAATTAACGCTGATGTATACTGATAAACAGAGCTACAAGTCCCAACATGCAACTCGTGTGAGTTACCTGATATCCGAGCATTGTTTACAGCCAGCAGGATCATGGCGGACGGTCGCGGTGAATTTGCTCTTGCGTCTTCTTCGACTTGTGTAAAGCATAAGGCGGGAAAACCATTGACTAGTGGTGAAAAAGCAATAGTATTTAACGTGTATTATAAGTTGTGTGAGAAATATCCAACTGTTCCCATCAAAGAAGTAGTGAAATTAACTTCTGAGTTCACCGGTGTTTCGAGTACCAGTATAAACAGTGTTCATAAAGAAAAAGCTGAAACGGGAAAAGTGGTTACACCCGGGGAAAAACGCCATGCAAGAGTTTGTTAAAAACGCAATTCGTGTCACAGTGCACAATTTCTTTTTTAAAAATGAACCGCCAACAATTGACAAAGTGCTACAACAGGTTAATGCTGATCCAGACTTGCCTAATTTCAGAAGAACCACCATTTGTAAAATTATGTGTGAAATCGGGTTCGAATTTGCCAAAAGAGGCCGAAAAAGAGCTATAATTGATAGGGAGGACATTATTTTGTGGAGAAGGGACTGTGCGTAGGTTTAGAGAAGAAAGACGTAAGTTGTATTATTTAGATGGAACCTGGGTTAATGAGGGAGGGCAAAGTGTGGGTAGATACAACTGTACAAACAAGGGAGAAAGCATTTCTGTCGGGACTGGGCACTGGCCTGAGAAATCCCTCAGGTAAAGGGAAACGACTAATATTATTACACATAGGGAGTGAAGATGGATTGGCGGCGAGCTACTTTTCGAATCCAAAAAGACTGGAGACTACCACGAAAAAATCTGATGTGTTGCACTCATATGACTTTCTCTACTCTTGTACTAACCATTCTTACAAACTCTTATTCCTATATCTTCTTCATGTTAGTTGAGATAAACATTTGTACAAATTATCTTATTGCTTACGTCCTTGTAGGTACAAGGGGAATGTTAGAATACAGAAGGTTTTGTGCGACAGTAAAATCTTTTTGACCTTCGAGATTCCGTTCTCATTGCACGATTAACATATAAAAAAATGAACAACGTTGTTGCATTTCGCTAAAGTTCTAAGTTTTCCGAAACTCACACACATAACAAGGAATATCTCCGAAATGGTTCACCCTACAAAAAAATTTATTAAGGCATAAATTGTGTATCTTACCAAGATCTACATTTTTTGTATAGTATGATTTGGTCTATCTCTAACGGTTTACCAGTTATGCAAAAGTCGTCCAGAGTAAATACGACTACAGGGACTATAGCCAGAAAATTCAGGATATACATTTCATTTGTCATAAAAATATCTCAAACATATGACATCTTAATCAAAATCGTTACAGCCATTTTCAAGAAAATCAAAATTTTCGAAAAATTTTCCATGTAAACGGTAGTTTAGGTTAGGGCTATTTTCTTCAAAATCTTCGTGTCGCATCCTTGAACGACATTAAACTTAAATACCAACTTTGGTTTTTAACCTAATTTTCGTTTTTGAGTTATGCTGTCCACAGACTGACAGACACACACACGGACCTTTTTCTAAAAATGCTTTTTTTGGATTCAGGGGGCCTCAAAACATATATTTCCGGTGAAATCTCGACATCGAATTTTTGGGTGAAATTCAATACTTCCCCTACTTACCAGTAGAGAAAGTAAAAATGACGGGAAGTTTTCAAGGAATGGTTCCAAAACATTTTGCCAAAACTGGAACCAAACAGTGTAATAATCATGGACAACACCATTGCATGTTAAATCGGATTGAAATGGTGTGGAGTTACGTGAAAGGCTACGTTAGACAACGTAACACAACATTTAAGTTAAAAGATGTCAGGTCCTGACCGAAGCAGCTCTTAATCACGTGACATAAGCCTCCTGGAAAAAGTGCATCGAACACGTAGTGAAAGAAGAGGCGTTGTTGTGGGAGATAGACAGTATAAGTGACACCATTGTTGTCAACATTGGAGAGCAAAGCTGCAGCACAGACGAGAGCCCCTTCCAGAAAGCGAATAAATGTAAGTTACCTGTTATTTTCTTTTTCACTTGATTTTTTAAAGTTAATTATTATAATTATGACATGTGCATCGTTTGTTTTGTTGTAACTATCAATCTTATTGTCTCTAGTTACATGTTAATCACTCTTTAAATTGACGGAATAAGGGATCATTTCCTTTCTATTACGTACCTTTTTTTTTTTTTAATTAACGTCCTGCAACATTGTGTCATATCGGACGAATGAATGAAATGAAACGGGTGAAATGATGTTCAAATGAGCCCGAGGTTCATGGAGCTTTAAGTTACCCGACATTCGTCTTCTCAGGGTAGGGAAAACCTCGGAAAAAAACCTTACCCGGATAACTTACCCTAAGCGAGATTCGAACTCGCGACCTCTTGAACCATCACGCTACCGAGACGGGCTTTTGTAGTTGTGTGATAAATGTTTTTTTTTTTTCAACTAACACGAAGAAGATATAGGAATAAGAGTTTGTAAGAATAGATAGTAAAAGAGTAGAGAAAGTCATGTGAGAGTTTTTTGTCTGGTGTCCAAAATCCACATACATGAGGTTATTTATTTATTTATCTAACACATTAAAAAATCTACAGGTGTGTGTACAGTCGTGCAGAGAAGTTCTAGTGTGTGTCGTCAGAGACAGTTTGGGACATCAATCGTCGCGTCGTAGCTTTTACACAGAGAGAACTGAAAGACAGACCCAGGTCACGAAGAACTGAGACTGTTGTCAATGAAATATAATTGTGTGAAAGAAAAATAGAGACAATAATAACAGTACTTGCCATTTGATGACAGTATGAATGAATGAACACACCCATACAGGTATGCTGCTGTTTCTGAACGCACCTTGAAGAGGCTCATGTCTGTATATAGACTTGTCAGTGACACAGAAGAACAAAAGCTACCTGTTAAAGAGCACTCCACCCGGCTTTTGTTTCCAAGTTTGGAAAAATATCTCCTTTCTCTGAGCAGCCACATTGTAACACTTGCTCGGCGTTGCTTAGCGACGGCATGTGTTGTAAAGTGGCTGTGTGTCACGCCCACACCCCCCCCCCCCCCCCCGTCCTACTCTCCCACGGATGAAACTAACGTCAATAGCCCACTTTTTTACTTGCAAATGGAAAGTATGGACTACTGTTCAATCTAAGCGAAGTAATGCATTCCACCTAAAAGTATCATAACCATATGACTTTCTCTACTCACTCTTTTACAATGGTCTTAGACCCCAATAATCCCAAAAAAAAAAAAAAAAAAAAAAAAAAAAATTACTTGCATCATTCTTGAAAACCTTTATTCCTCTATCTTCGTGTTAGTTGAGATAAACATTTGCAGAAACTATCTTATTATTTATCTCCTTGTAGGTACAATGGGAGTATGGGAATACAATAGACTTTGAGCGATTGTCAAAGCTTTTAAAGCCTGAAATTCCGTTCTCTTTGCGCGCTTAACATATAAAACGATGTTCCATTTCACAGAAGTGTAAGTTCTCCAAAATTCACACAAGTAACGAGGAATATCTCCGAAATAGTTCACCCTACAAAAACTTTATTCGGACATAAATTGTGTATTTTAGCAAGATCTACATTTTTTGTATAGTAAGATTTTGTCTATGTCTAACGGTTTACCAGTTATGCAAAAGTCGTCCAGAGTAAATACGACTACAGGGGCTATAACCAGAAAATTCAAGATATACATTTCATTTCTCATACAAATATCTTAAACATATGACATTTTAATCAAAATCGTTAGAGTAATTTTCAGGAAAATCAAAATTTTTAAAAAAATTCCGTGTAAGGGATAGTTTACGGTCGTATCGCATCCTTGAAAGACATTAAACTTAAATACCAACTTTAATTTTTAACCGACTTTTCGTTTTTGAGTTATGCTGTCCAGATTGAAACACACGGGGACCTTTTTGTAACAATCCTTTGTTTTTTGGATTCAGGGGGCCTCAAAAAATTTTTTCCGGTGAAATTTTGACATCGAATTTTTGGATGGAATACAATACTTCCTCTACTTACTAAAGCGCGTTCCACCCTTAGAAGACAGTACATGTTAAATGGAGCGCAGTGTTGCAACATGTACTAGTTGCGAATCTTTCTCCGCGCGCGACCCCGAGGTGGCCGAGTCCTGTACTTAGTCCTTCAATTGCTGCTTGACGAGACGGACACTTTTAACTTTGGTATCCCTCCATGCCTTTGTTACTGTATGACCTAAATTTACAAATGACTCGTCTGTACAAACAATTGATTTCCCCTGGTCCCTAAACCCTTTTACGTCTTTTAGATATTTATGTCGCCTTCTGATGATATCGATATCGTCTCTTTCTATTAATATGCACTTGTTACCCCTTCTTTCATACTCGGACCCCAAATCAGAGTGGCCCTTGAGAAATTTGGTAGGGTCTCATCACTGTTGAACCGTGACAAAATTATATTCAGCGTGGGTGGAATATTTGCAAACTGTAAATAATGAACAATTCGCCGCACTCCACATTGCACTATTCACTATATACTTCTTTTTTTCCCACCCTTTTTGCTTTCTTTTTCGATGGCGTTCTTAGAGGTCCTTTAATTACTTCATTTTTAATCCTATACACTACTGCTTCTGAACACCCGATAGCCTTAGCTGTTTCCTTTACTGCCTTACTTACACGCATTTTACTTCAAAAATAATCTAACACATTCATAATTATTTGGCGTTGCTTACTTCTTAATTTACTAATATATCGTCTCTTCCTAGCTTCCCCTTCCATAACTACAAATATTTACGAAACTATTAAACAAATAACGCAATAACAGCTCACAGTTACACACACGGCTTCTTTTGGACTAATGTTAATGCTGTTCCTTATACTATCTTCTGTGTCAGGCCTGGCGCGAGAATACGCTGAATAGATGAATGCATTTTGTTTGCTCTACTCGATGAAAGAAAGAAGTTACAGCCTTGTGGTTTATTTTAAAAACTTTCTCCAACCTTCCTCAAAATTTGTTCTCGCTGGTTCCCTGATGTAAACTCAATAACAAAAAAGTTTCACACTGCGTAACTTTTGCAGTGCACAGGTATAAAATTTTCCGAAAATATTTAATTTAAAAAATTGTAACACTTAACTGTGTAAACATAGAGAATTCAAAGTGGGCAGGTAGTAACACTATAGTTCACTCTACCTAAGAACAAAATATAGATGCATTCTAGCAGTTAGTTTGTTAGTTAGTGCGTGATGAGTATAGAAACAGCAAATATCGGACTTCTATTTAAAAAAAAAATGTTTTCTGAAGAAATATGGGCCTATAGAAATGTATAATGACTCTAAAAAGGACATAAACTAATAGAGAAAAAAATTCTGCGTAGGATAATGTGTTCAAACCTGAAATTTATAACAAATGAATATTTATACCATGGTATTAGGAACCTGGCAACAGCGCGAAGGCACAAAAGGACGAGGCTAATGGCAACTTGTATGCGCTAGATAGAGACAGATATATCCCATTTAACTCCATACTGTCATCTAAGAGTGGAACAAGGTATGGTAGAGAAAGTAAATACGCAATCCAAACAGAAGTCACGCACACCCAGGAAAAGGAATCTTAGTGGTCTATCGGCGGCAGGAGACTGAGGCATTATTAGACGGCATTAGTTGCTCCAAGCTGCCTTCAGTATGAGACCTATGCTTCAACGGTATTGTCAACGTGTGGCTGAATATTGCTTAAAAACTATTAAAAAATTCCATTCTGGGTATAGCATCCCCTTAACACATTTTGCGTCATAGCTTCCAAACATAATGACGTACTGAATCTTCGCAGTTGACAGATGGAAATCTTGCTATTTCCGACGACGCATCCCCTAAATACTGAAAGTGGTGTACATTTTGGGAGCCCACCCTGCTGTTATAGGGGTTGACTACTGTCAATAGAGAGATGCTACCAGAGTTTTGCGGCCCGCAGCTGTGCGGAATACGTAAGCACCTCGCCCCCCCGCCCCCTTCCTGGCTATACGCATATCGATTTGTGGGTCTTGGAGTATTTTTTTAAACTTGTAAACAATTCCGGTATGGAAGCGAATTTACAACATGCAGCTCGTATACCACACTGTTTATTCCAGGGGATGTTTTATTTGGAACCTGCAACAAAAGGGTTGAATGTTGATTCTGTGGAAACGTTCTGTGTGGTTTAAAACCTCCGGTTCACCAGAGATGGCAGTCCAGGTGCGGTCACACTCACATGACTTTCTCTACTCTTGTACTAACCATTCTTACAAACTCTTATTCCTATATCTTCTTCGTGTTAGTTGAGATAAACATTTACAGAAATTAGCTACAAGGGACATATGGGAATACAGTAGGCTTTGAGCGATAGTCAATGTGGTCGCTAAAAGAAGACTTTAAAATTACGTTCTCTTTGCACGTCCAAGAGAAACAAAAGTGAATAATAACCATACATTTTAGAAAGGAATAAGCATTGAAAAACTAACAACGAATATCTCGGAAATATTTCACTGCACAAAAAGTTAATTTGAACATCACGTGCTTTAACGAGGATGCGACACGAAGATTTTGAAGAAAATAGCCCCACCCTAAACTACTCTTTACATGGAAAAATTTTCGAAGATTTCGATTTTCTTGAAAATGGCCCTAACGATTTTGATTAAAATGCCATATGTTTGAGATATTTGTATCACAAATGAAATGTACATCTTGAATTTTCTGGCTATAGCCCTTGTAGTCGTATTTAATCTGGACGACTTTTGCATAACGGGTAAACCGTTAGAGATAGACAAAATCTTACTATACAAAAAATGTAGATCTTGCTAAAATACACAATTTATGTCTCAATAAATTTTCTTGTAGGTTGAACCATTTCGGAGATATTCCTCGTTATGAGTGTGAGTTTCCGAAAACTTAAAACTTTCGTGAAATGGAACATTGTTGTTCATTTTCTATATGTTAAGCGTGCAAAGAGAACGGGATCTCAAGGCTTTAAAAGATCTGACTATCGCACAAAGCCTAATATTCCCATATTCTCCTTGTACCTACAAGGAAATAAGCAATAAGATAATTTGTACAAATGTTTATCTCAACTAACATGAAGAAGATATAGGAATAAGAGTTTGTAAGAATGGTTAGTACACGAGTAGAGAAAGTCATGCGAGTGCAATACGTCAGATTTTTTCTCTACCAATGCGCCCGACAATTCTACCACTTGTTACGTCATCTACGTCCTGTCGGAGCGCTGCTTGTTCACGTATGCCTGTAATATGCTGAGAGGGAAGATAATAATTACAGTTTGGAAATAACATCCGAGGCGGGCAAGCTGAAGTCAAACATTAATTCGTGGCTAAGCGTGCGTGCGTGCGCAACTTGTGAAGTGGATGGAACAAGTGAACTTTAAAGCCCGCATGAGAATAAATGGATTTCCGCTGTTCAGCCTTTGTCTGCAGGTGGAGTTGAAGTTGTTTGTAGTCTCTGATACCAATAAACCCGCGAACTACCCAGATGAAACCCTCTTGTTATGAAAGCCCTGCTTTTACAGATAACGCAACAAGGGCTGTTAGAGGTATTCATTAATTTAACTTACTTCTGCACTAAACTAATTATCACGCCACTAATTTACGAACTTGCACAAGCTCTGAACACAAAAATAAATATCCTTCTGCGTTTTAATAATAACAGTAATAACTGCAACAGAAAATAATCAGCTCCCAAAGTTTGTCGGTCTAATTTTGGAACATCCTACGTAACCAACCGCCACTGCAACACAATGCACGCCTGAGGGTTAAAAAGAGGCAAAGTCCGTGCATAGTGGAAGGAGGTAAACCCAAGCTCCCCTCTTTCACAAAGGTTATACATCGCTTCTCCAGATTCATATGTGACGAATAAAGCAAATTCATGTATCGTGAATAGTAAATTTATTGAACGGTCCACACTATCAGGCACCAGAGCAATACTGAACAATGTTCAATTATTTACTTTCACTACTCGAAAATGAAATCAGGATTAACCATGTACTTTATCGTTCTTCGTTACGTACGTTAAGCAAATTCGCCTACAATTTCGCCGAAGCAAACCAACGCCCCTTGAAGTTATACTATACGCAACGACGCCAAGACAGAGAAATTGCCGAAATAGAACGGGGAAGTTCAGACTTCACTTTCCCTACTGCTAATCTACGGTAAGTAAACTTGCATTTAGATACAGAGATTTCACAATACAGAGTTTTCATTTATAACTCAACGAACGCACCACATTTCGCCTACACGTGATTGGGTGTGCCACAGCCGACTTTGCTCCTACATAAACTCCGCGCGTAAAAGGCCAAACAAGTATTATATCAGGAGAACACATTCTGATTAATTGGGGACACTATAATGTTTCTTATTTAATTTCTAATATTTTGTTTTAGTTCTTCCAAAATATTTCTCGTAGTTGTTTTCGGTATGGGCCGCGTCATGTTGGCTGATTTAAGAAATAAAAAATAAAAATATTTCGACGTTTCGGCGTAAAACTATGTTTGGGTGTTTCAATGGGCGACTGAAAAAAGTCCAACCAATTGCCTCACTGTCCGCCCCAATCGCAATCCTATTGGTTGCTTCTCCAACAATTAGTCGTGCTGCTATTAGGGTCTTGTATATTCCGTTGAGTGGTCTGCCAGTGTCAAGGTTCAGACTGCTCACTGCCTTAGCTCACCACTGTTTGACAGAAATTGTCACAAATTCCTATAATTTTAAAAATATCAAACTCAATGTGTTGTACGGTGTTTTCTGCACGTTCCGCGATCGCAGATTTTTCTGATCGAGAAGGTTTCATGTACTTTATATGTTCCTTTTTACTTTCTCTACTGTTAAGTAGGGGAAGTATTGTATTCCAACAACAAATGCGATGTCGAGATTTCACCAGAAATATGTTTTGAGACCCCCTGAATCGAAAAAAAACATTTTTAGAAAAAGGTCCGTGTCTGTATGTGTGTGTGTGTCTGTAGACAGCGTAACTCAAAAATGAAAAGTCGGTTAAAAATCAAAGTTGGTATTTAAGTTTAATGTCTTTCAAGGATGTGACTTGACGATTTTGAAGAAAATAGCACCACCCTAAAGTACCCTTTACATGAAAAATGTTTCGAAAATGTTAATTTTCTTTAAAACAGTTCTAACCATTTTGATTAAAATGTCATATGTTTGAGATATTTTTATGAAATATTAAATGTATATCTTGAATTTTCTGGCTATAGCCCCTGTAGTCGTATTTACTCTGGACGACTTTTGCATAACTGGTAAACCGTTAGAGATAGACAAAATCTTACTGTACAAAAAATGTAGATCTTTCTAAAATACACAATTTATGTCTAAATAAATTTTCTTGTAGGGTGAACCATTTCGGAGATATTCCTTGTTGTGTGTGTGAGTTTCGCAGAACATAAAACTTAAAATATTTGACTATCACACAAAGTCTACTGTATTCTAACATTGCCCTTGTACCTACAAGGAAATAGGCAATAAGATCAGTTCTGCAAATGCTTATCTCAACTAACTCTAAGAAGATATAGGAATAAGAGTTTGTAAGAATGGTTAGTATGGGAGTAATCTGCAACACAGATTTTTTAGTAAGATTTCTTACTGTTTACCTTTTATGTAAAAGTCATTTAGAATGAAAATGTTTTTAGGGACAGACGGAGAAAGAATAGAAGCACTTGTTTGTGTCCGTAAATGGACACTGACTGTCGGTGTTGAGCTGACTCACCCTCCGACTGAAGGAGTGGAGTGGGGAATAGCAGCTATTTACGTAAACGTCTCCAAAGAGACGGTGCTGGACGTCCTGGATATTGCAATATGTGTAACATTTACAACGTACAACGACCTCTAGGAGCAAATGGATCTAATTACGCAGAAGTAAATGTTATTTTAAGGTAGTAGTTACCGAAGCCCTGTATTGCTTCTGTCTGGCGTGTTTTTTGTCGTCCCCTCCTACATTCCGAGTTGAAGCATGTTAAAAAGGTCGAAGGCAAAGTTTTAATGTGCAAAAAAGGTGCTCCAGGTTTAACAGGGAGGGTAATCGATGAACTGTGCCGAGGAATTGTTCCCTGGAGAAGGACGTGGAGGCGGCGGTGTCTTATACAGCACACCTCCGGGAGTGCTGCAGCTTCTTCTCGCAAATAGGCTATTCTAATGCAAAATAGATAGTCAGTCGGAATACAGGCAGCAAGCCTTATCGCTATTTGCGAGTTAGAGCTGCTTAAGAATATACCAGCTATGCACAACTTTACAACTATTTTACATAACATTACTTTCACTTTGCTGCTTCTGGAACAACTGCTCTTCAATTAATTCCTGGGGTTTCTCCCTGGCACACAGACACGCACACAGACATGCATTCGCACAGACACGCACACAGACACATATACACAGACATGCACAGACATACACACAGACACACAGACATACACACAGACATGCGCACAGTCACACACAGACATATACACAGACATGCACAGACATACACACAGACATGCATACAGACACACACATATACACAGGCATGCACAGACATACACACAGACATGCGCACAGTCACACACAGACATGCACACAGACATACACAGACATACACACGGACATACACACAGACATACACACAGACATGCACACAGACATACACACAGACATACACACAGACACACACAGACATACACACAGACATGCAAAAAAAAATTATTTTCTTGTTTAACGACGCTGTCAATTGCCAGGATCACATCAGCGTCGCCGGTGTGCCGGAATTTTGTCCCGCAGGAGTTCTTTTACATGCCAGTAAATCTACTGACATGGAGCTGTCGTTTTTAAGCATACTTAAAAACCATCGGCCTGGGCCGGGTTTGAACCCGCGACCTTGGGATTCGTAGGCCAACGTCTAACAAACTGAGCCACCCAGACCGACACACAGACATGCACAGTCACACACAGAGACACACACAGACATGCACAGTCACATACAGACATGCATACAGACACACACAGAGACACATACAGACATGCACACAGAGATGCACAGACACACACAGACATACACACAGACATGCACACAGACATACACACAGACATGCATACAGACACACACACAGACATGCACACAGACATGCACACAGACACACACAGACATGAACACAGACATGCACACAGACATACACACAGACATACACACAGACATACACACAGACATGCACAGTCACACACAGACATGCATACAGACACACACAGACATACACAGATATACACAGACATGCACACAGACATACACACAGATATACACAGACATGCACACAGACATACACACAGACATACACATAGACATACACACAGACATGCACACAGACACACACAGACATAAACACAGACATGCACACAGTCACACACAGACATACACACAAACATACACACAGACATGCACACAGACATTCACACATACACACAGACATACACATAGACATACACAGACATACACAGACATGCACACAGACAGACATACGCACAGACACGCACACAGACACACACAGACATACACACAGACATAACACAGACACACACAGACATGCACACAGACATGCACACAGTCACACACAGACATGCATACAGACACACAGACAGACACACACAGACATGCAGTCACACACAGACATGCATACAGACACACAGACAGACACACACAGACATGCACACAGACATGCACAGACATGCACAGACACACACGCAGACATACACACAGACACACACGCAGACATACACACAGACATGCACACAGACATGCACACAGACATACACGCAGACATACACACAGACATGCACACAGACATACACACAGACATGCACACAGACATGCACACAGACATGCACACAGACATGCACACAGACATACATATAGACATACACACAGACACACACAGACATACACAGTCACACACAGACACACACAGACATGCACACAGACATGCACACAGACATGCACAGTCACACACAGACATGCGTACAGACACACACAGACATGCACACAGACATGCACACAGACACACACAGACATGCACAGTCACACACAGACACACACAGACATGCACACAGACATGCACACAGACATACACACAGACATACACACAGACACACACAGACATACACACAGACATGCAAAAAAATTATTTTCTTGTTTAATGACGCTGTCAATTGCCAGGATCACATCAGCGTCGCCGGTGTGCCGGAATTTTGTCCCGCAGGAGTTCTTTTACATGCCAGTAAATCTACTGACATGGAGCTGTCGTTTTTAAGCACACTTAAAAACCATCGGCCTGGGCCGGGTTTGAACCCGCGACCTTGGGATTCGTAGGCCAACGTCTAACAAACTGAGCCACCCAGACCGACACACAGACATGCACAGTCACACACAGACATGCATACAGACACACACAGAGACACACACAGACATGCACAGTCACACACAGACATGCATACAGACACACACAGAGACACATACAGACATGCACACAGAGATGCACAGACACACACAGACATACACACAGACATGCACACAGACACACACAGACATACACACAGACATGCATACAGACACACACAGACATGCACACAGACATGCACACAGACATGCACACAGACACACACAGACATGCACACAGACACACACAGACATGAACACAGACATACACAGACATACACACAGACATACACACAGACATACACACAGACATGCACAGTCACACACAGACATGCATACAGACACACACAGACATACACAGATATACACAGACATGCACACAGACATACACACAGATATACACAGACATGCACACAGACATACACACAGACATACACATAGACATACACACAGACATGCACACAGACACACAGACATAAACACAAACATACACACAGACACGCACACAGACATACACACATACACACAGACATACACATAGACATACACAGACATACACAGACATGCACACAGACAGACATACGCACAGACACGCACACAGACACACACAGACATACACACAGACATGCACAGACATGCACACAGACACACAGACATAACACAGACACACACAGACATACACACAGACATACACACAGACATGCACACAGACATGCACACAGTCACACACAGACATGCATACAGACACACAGACAGACACACACAGACATGCAGTCACACACAGACATGCATACAGACACACAGACAGACACACACAGACATGCACACAGACATGCACAGACATGCACAGACACACACAGACATACACACAGACATGCACACAGACATACACGCAGACATACACACAGACATGCACACAGACACACACAGACATACACACAGACATGCACACAGACATGCACACAGACATGCACACAGACATGCACACAGACATACATATAGACATACACACAGACACACACAGACATACACAGTCACACACAGACACACACACAGACATGCACACAGACATGCACACAGACATGCACACAGACACACACAGACATGCACAGTCACACACAGACACACACAGACATGCACACAGACACGCACAGAGACACACACAGACATGCACACAGACACACACAGACATGCACACAGACATACACAGACATGCACACAGACAGACATGCGCACAGACACGCACACAGACACACACAGACATGCTCACAGACATAACACAGACACACACAGACACACACAGATATACACACAGACATGCACACAGACACACAGAGACATGCACACAGACAAACACACACAGAGACACACAGACAGACACACACAGACACGCACACAGACAAACACAGAGACACACACAGACATGCATACAGACACACACAGACACGCACACAGACAAACACACACAGAGACACACAGACAGACACACACAGACACGCACACAGACAAACACGCACAGACAGACACAGACAGACACACACAGACAAACACACACAGAGACACACAGACAGGCATACGCACACAGACACACAGACAGACACACACAGACACACGCACAGACATCCATACAGAAAGACACACAGACACACACAGACAGACACACAGACACACGCACAGACACACACAGACATGCATACAGAAAGACACACAGATATGCATACAGACAGACACACAGACACACGCACAGACACACACAGAGACATGCATACAGACAGACAGACACACACACGCACAGACACACGCACAGACACACACAGACATGTATACAGACAGACACACGCAGAGACAGACACACAGACATGCATACAGACACACAGACACATACAGACAGACAGACACACACAGACACACAGACACACGCACAGACACACACAAACATGCATACAGACAGACACACACACAGACATGCATACACACAGACACACGCACAGACATGCATACAGATAGACACACACAGACAGACACACAGACACACACAGACATGCATACAGACAGACACACACAGAAAGACAGACAGACACACAGACACACGCACAGACACACACAGACACAGACACACAGACAGACACACACAGTCACAGACACACAGACAGACACACACAGTCACAGACACACAGACAGGCATACACACACAAACATGCATACACACAGACAGACACGCAGACACACGCAGGGACATGCATAAGACAGACACACAGACAGACACACACACAGACACACACAGACACAGACACACACAGACACAGACACACATAGACACACAACACACACAGATACACACGCACAGACACATAGACACAGACGCGCACACACACACCAAATGAAACATAATATTCCCATCTCTACAAACGTGAAACTATGTTTAGCTATTACTATAATACTAATGCTTTACTTCGTAGTTACTAGACAATACAAGTTGTATCAAAACACAATACAGGTGAGAAACGAATGACGTAACTACCCTGGGAAAGAGACAGCAATGACGTCATCAGCACCACAACAATTTCTTCCGGTGGGGTGCATTTCACATTTGTGGTGGACTGAGCGGCACGGCATCTGATCTGAAATACCTTGACCCCGCCCGTTCTTTGCTGTACGCCGAGCCTGACATCATACTATAAAATCTAATCATTCTTACAAACTCTTATGCCTATATCTTCTTCGTGTTAGTTGGGATAAACATTTGTACAAATTATCTTATTGCTTATTTCGCAGTAGGTACAAGGAGAATATGGGAATACAGTAGGCTTTGAGTGATAGTCAAATGTTTCGAAGCTTTCTAATTCCGTTCTCTTTGCACTGTTGTCATATAACGACGAATAACTATGTTCCATTTGACAAAAGTATAACTTCTCTAAAGCTCACACAAATAACAAGGAATATCTCCGAAATGGTTCACTCTACAAAAAAATTTATTTGTACATAAATGAAGTATTTTAGCAAGATCTACACTTTTGGTATACTAAGATTTTTTCTATCTCTTACGGTTTACGAGTTATGCAAATGTTATCTGGAGTAAATACCACTACATGCGCTATAGCCAGAAAATTGAAGACATATATTTCATTTGTCATAAGAATATCTCAAATATGTGGAATTTATATCCAAAACGTTAAGAGTAATTTTTAAGAAAATGAAAATTTTCAAAAAATGTTCCATGTAAAGGTTAGTTTAGGGTGGAGAACGTTTCTTGAAAACTTTTTTGTCACATCCTTGAAAGACATTATATTGAAATACCTAGTTTGGTTTTTTACCGACTTTTCGTTTTTTAGTTATACTGTCTACAGACTCACAGACACAGAGATACAAACAATGGTTCCTCTATTTGTTTCAAAACTCAATAAAATTGCGTTGCATTGTTGCCCCACGTTTCCCTGCGTCATCATAAAACGCGACTTTTTTGTTCCTTTTATCTCAATCATCAGCGGAATGTTCATAAAAATGCTAAAAGCTATCAGCTTTTGTAATTTAAAAGTTTGCCTTCTTTTTCAGTCCGGTGAGCAAATAGAAGCGATGCTTCCTGGCAAAATTAACCGAGGATTAATTTTTCTTCCGTAATCTTGGTTGGAGCACACACAGAGCCTTCCGGCAGCATTAAACACGGAGGAGAAAAAACAGCACGAGTAGCATTTTACTTATTTGTGACTGGCCTGGGGCCCTCGGTCCGTCCGCCCGTCCGTCCGTCCGCGGTGTGCTGCTGCTAGTGGAAAAAAGAGCAGTAAATACACAGCTCTGCTTTACTAATGCTCAAAGTTATACTTCCAGGTTACGTCACTGAGATACTTCCAGGTTACGTCACTGAGCAAATACTCTAACTATACCGACTGTATTCAAATACGTCATGCCTGACATTCATATGGATTTCTCTACCCACTGTCTCTTATTACAGCACACTAAGTAAGGAAGCATTCTATTCAAACCAAAAATTTGATTAAATTTCAGCGGAAATGTTTTGAGGCCCCCGAATCCAAAACTAGCATTTTTAGAAATCAATCCATGGGTGTGTGTGTGTTAGACTTGGACAGCAGAACTCAAAAACGGAAAGGCGAATAAAAAGCAAAAAGTGACCACAGACACACGGGCAGAAAGGCAGACGGACGGAAGGAAAGACGGACGGAAGGAGAGACGGACGGAAGGAAAGACGGACGGAAGGAAAGACGGACGGAAGGAAAGACGGACGGAAGGAGAGACGGACGGAAGGAAAGACGGACGGAAGGAAAGACGGACGGAAGGAAAGACGGACGGAAGGAAAGACGGACGGAAGGAAAGACGGACAGAAGGAAAGACGGACGGAAGGAAAGACGGACGTAAGGAAAGACGGACGGACGGAAAGACGGACGGAAGGAAAGACGGACGGAAGGAAAGACGGACGGACGGAAAGACGGACGGAAGGAAAGACGGACGGAAGGAAAGACGGACGGAAGGAAAGACGGACGGAAGGAAAGACGGACGGAAGGAAAGACGGACGGAAGGAAAGACGGACGGACGGAAAGACGGACGTAAGGAAAGACGGACGTAAGGAAAGACGGACGGAAGGAAAGACGGACGGAAGGAAAGACGGACGGAAGGAAAGACGGACGGACGGAAAGACGGACGGAAGGAAAGACGGACGGAAGGAAAGACGGACGGACGGAAAGACGGACGGAAGGAAAGACGGACGGAAGGAAAGACGGACGGAAGGAAAGACGGACGGACGGAAAGACGGACGGACGGAAAGACGGACGGAAGGAAAGACGGACGGAAGGAAAGACTGACGGAAGGAAAGACGGACGGAAGGAAAGACGGACGGAAGGAAAGACGGACGGAAGGAAAGACGGACGGAAGGAAAGACGGACGGAAGGAAAGACGGACGGAAGGAGAGACGGACGGAAGGAGAGACGGACGGAAGGAGAGACGGACGGAAGGAAAGACGGACGGAAGGAGAGACGGACGGAAGGAGAGACGGACGGAAGGAGAGACGGACGGAAGGAGAGACGGACGGAAGGATAGACGGACGGAAGGAAAGACGGACGGAAGGAAAGACGGACGGAAGGAAAGACGGACGGAAGGAAAGACGGACGGAAGGAAAGACGGACGGAAGGAGAGACGGACGGAAGGAAAGACGGACGGAAGGATAGACGGACGGAAGGAAAGACTGACGGAAGGAAAGACGGACGGAAGGAGAGACGGACGGAAGGATAGACGGACGGAAGGATAGACGGACGGAAGGAAAGACGGACGGAAGGAAAGACGGACGGAAGGAGAGACGGACGGAAGGAAAGACGGACGGAAGGAAAGACGGACGGAAGGAAAGACGGACGGAAGGAGAGACGGACGGAAGGAGAGACGGACGGAAGGAGAGACGGACGGAAGGAGAGACGGACGGAAGGAGAGACGGACGGAAGGAAAGACGGACGGAAGGAAAGACGGACGGAAGGAGAGACGGACGGAAGGAAAGACGGACGGAAGGAAAGACGGACGGAAGGAGAGACGGACGGAAGGAAAGACGGACGGAAGGAAAGACGGACGGAAGGAGAGACGGACGGAAGGAGAGACGGACGGAAGGAGAGACGGACGGAAGGAGAGACGGACGGAAGGAAAGACGGACGGAAGGAAAGACGGACGGAAGGAAAGACGGACGGAAGGAAAGACGGACGGAAGGAAAGACGGACGGAAGGAAAGACGGACGAAAGAATAGACGGACGAAATGTAGCGAGACCACCTTCAAATGTGCGCGGCCACCTCATGTTCGGAGTTGGTGTATAAGAGACAAAGAGAAGAAAGAGAGTGAAAGGACTGAGTCAAGGCTACGAGACGAAAACGGTTGTGTTGTTATATGACGAAATACTGTAGACTATCTTTACCCAACTGCACATTCAGTATCCACTGACGGACACATATGGCAGTTTTACCTTGAATTTCCTGGGATTGCTCTCAGAATACTTCCTTATTTCCGATAATATTTTCGTAAATAGTAAACAGTAAGAGACAGATAAAAGCTTACTAAACAAAAAATCGTGAATCTCTTTTTCGTTTTGACTGAACCAATTCCGAGATATTCTTTATATGTTTAAATTTGCCATTTCTTAGTCTTGCAAAGAGAACGAGATTTCAAAGCTCTCGTATAGTAACCAGGTCTTAAAAAACTTTACTATTACTGAAAGAGTACTATATTCCCATATTCCCCTGTACCTACAAGAAGATTAGCATCAATTTAATAAAAGGCGAGTTGTGCTTGACGTATTCAGTTACAAGAACATTTCTTGTTCACGCAGTGATCCATTTTCCCCCCCAGAATCCATCTAGGCAGCGATCCAATGTTATCAGTAATCGCTTCAATTTGCTTTGTTTGTTTACCGTCATTTGTCATCACAGCCTTCTTGTAAGCTTTTACGCAAAACGAACATATCTGTCACATTTGGCAGCGGGAGATTCGTCGCTGCATAAATGTAACTCTGATCCCTGGATTTTGTCATTTTAGTTTTTCTGGCTCCAAGGTACACGTGCACCAGGAACTGGGTGTCTAATTTTATCGAAAATACATATCTAAAGGTCCAATATACATATAAATATGGTATACAATATTTAAAGACATACTCATATAATTTTCTCTACTCTTGTACTAACCATTCTTACAAACTCTTATTCCTATATCTTCTTCGTGTTAGTTGAGATAAACATTTGTACAAATTATCTTATTGCTTATTTCCTTGTAGGTACAAGGGGAATATTAGAATACAGTAGGCTTTGAGCGATAGTCAAATGTTTTAAAGCTTTGAGATTCCGTTCTCTTTGCACGCTTAACATACAAAAAAATGAACAACGATGCCCCATTTCAGGAAAGTTTCTAGTTTCGCAAAACTAATACAAAGAACAAAGAATATCTCCGAAATGGTTCACTCTACAAGAAAATTTACTCAGACATAAATTGTGTGTTTTAACAAGATCTACATTTTTTGTATCTTAAGATTTTGTCTATCTCTTACGGTTTACGAGTTATTGAAAAGTCATCCAGAGTAAACAAGACTACATAGGCTATAGCTATTAATTTCAAAATACCCATTTCATTTCTCATAAAAATATCTCAAGCATATGACGTTTTAATCAAAACAGAGCCATTTTTAAGATAATCAAAATTTTCGAAACAAGTTCCATAAAAAGGGTAGTTTTCTTTAAAATCTTTGTCGCTTCTTTGAGAGGCCTTAAACTTAAATATCAAATTTGATTTTTACCGACTTTTTGTTTTTGAGTTGAGATGTCCAAAGTGTGACAGACACACGCGCGAACCTTTTTCTAAAAATACTTTTTTTTTTCTGATTCAGGGGGTGTCAAAATATATATTTCCGATAAAATCTAGACATCGTATTTTTGGGTGAAACAAGTAAAAATGTCTATTTGTCACTCTGTGGTAGATATGACTCAGTCAAACGCTGCTGTATTCCCATATTTCCCTTGTACCTACAAGGAAATAAGCAATAAGATAATTTGTACAAATGTTTATCTCAACTAACACGAAGAAGATATAGGAATAAAAGAGTTTGTAAGAATGGTTAGTACAAGAGTAGAGAATGTTATGAGTTTTAATTAAATATTTGTTTGTGTGTTAATAGTTTTAAGTATTTCCAAAAGAACAAAAGGCCACTGCAGAAGTGCAACCTATGTGTGGAACCGTGGACAACTCTGGATTTTTCACGTAGTTTGTTATAGAATCAAATAATTTGCGCAGGTAAAGGGCATAAAACAAATATACATATTTAAGTAGGCGCTTATAAGGGTGCAGACACCAACCTCCCTTGTACAAGCAAGCAAGCACTTCCTTTCCTCTGTTCTGCAGCTCCGCAGTATCCATCCATAAATTATGTCGTGCTCGGTGGGTCCTAACAAGGCTTTTAGTGGGGCCTATAGGCTCGCCGGCCGGCCGGCTGGCTGGATGCACGCACGCCATATAGATAATACACACGCTTCTGTCTTCTCCAACACAAGACCAGACCACGATATACCCTTGGTCAAATCTAACAACCAGTCAGAAACGGTTCACTCTACAAAAATATGACGGTTTATGAGTTGTGCAAAAGTCATCCAGGGTAAACAGGACTGCATGGACTATATAGCCAGAAAATTAAATATATAACTTTAATTTGCTATTAAAATATCTGAAATATATGGCATTTTAATCAAAGACGTTACAGCCATTTTCAAGAAATTATAAATTTTCGAAAAATGCTCTATATAAAGGGTAGTTTAAGGTGGAGCAATTTTCTTCAAAATGTTCGTGTCACATCCCTGAAGGATATCTTATATATTTAAACGAGCAATTCTTGTATGTGTATATACTTGCCCACTTACATACTTACATACCTGCCTACCTGCCTACCTGCCTGCCTACCTACCTACCTGCCTACCTGCCTGCCTGCCTGCCTGCCTGCCTACCTGCCTACCTGCCTACCTGCCTACCTACCTACCTACCTGCCTACCTGCCTACCTACCTGCCTACCTACCTACCTGCCTGCCTACCTACCTACCTACCTGCCTGCCTGCCTACCTGCCTACCTGCCTGCCTACCTGCCTGCCTGCCTGCCTGCCTACCTGCCTACCTGCCTGCCTACCTGCCTGCCTGCCTACCTGCCTGCCTGCCTGCCTACCTGCCTACCTGCCTGCCTGCCTACCAGCCTGCCTGCCTACCTGCCTACCTGCCTGCCTACCTGCCTACCTGCCTGCCTGCCTGCCTACCCGCCTACCTGCCTGCCTGCCTACCTGCCTACCTGCCTGCCTGCCTGCCTGCCTGCCTCCCTACCTACCTACCTGCCTGCCTGCCTGCCTGCCTGCCTACCTGCCTGCCTGCCTGCCTGCCTGCCTCCCTACCTACCTGCCTGCTTGCCTGCCTCCCTACCTACCTACCTGCCTGCCTGCCTGCCTACCTGCCTACCTGCCTGCCTGCCTACCTGCCTACCTCCCTGCCTGCCTGCCTGCCTCCCTACCTACCTGCCTGCCTCCCTACCTGCCTACCTGCCTGCCTGCCTCCCTACCTACCTACCTGCCTGCCTGCCTACCTACCTGCCTACCTGCCTGCCTGCCTGCCTCCCTACCTACCTGCCTGCCTGCCTACCTGCCTACCTGCCTGCCTGCCTACCTGCCTACCTGCCTGCCTACCTACCTACCTACCTGCCTACCTACCTGCCTGCCTACCTTCCTGCCTGCCTACCTGCCTGCCTACCTGCCTACCTGCCTACCTGCCTACCTGACTACCTACCTGCCTACCTACCTGCCTGCCTACCTGCCTACCTGCCTACCTGCCTACCTACCTGCCTGCCTGCCTACCTGCCTACCTGCCTACCTGCCTACCTGCCTGCCTACCTGCCTACCTACCTGCCTACCTGCCTACCTACCTGCCTACCTGCCTGCCTCCCTACCTACCTACCTGCCTAGCTGCCTACCTACCTGCCTACCTGCCTGCCTCCCTAACTACCTACCTGCCTGCCTCCCTCCCTACCTACCTACTTATTTATTTATTTATTTATTCCGGAAAACTTGGAAACGGCTCTAAGGATTTCGATCAAATTTTGTACTCAGATAGAGCTTTGCTTTTTAAGTTCAGCTATATAGGTGTAATTCCCGAAAAAACGCGATTTTACATAAAAAATAACATTTTTTGTTCCCGCTTCTACTGCGCAATTCTTGTATATATATTCCCGGTATTTCAGAAACGGCTCTAAAGATTAGGCTAACTTTTTGTACACCTGCATATTACATTCACAGTGTTTTCTCTACTCACTTTTAGGTAGCACATTCACATCTCTTTCTCTACTCACTCTTCTACAAATAAGTCATGCAATTTTCTGTATGTTTGAAGTAGAGATGCTGCATATTACATTCACAGCGGTTTCTCTACTCACTTTTAGGTAACACATTCACATCTCTTTCTCTACTCACTCTTCTATAAGCAATTTTCCATAAAAAAGTTATTTTACACAAAAAACCACACATTTTTATCCCCACTTTTAAAATAAGTCATACCATGTTCTGTATGTTTGAAATATAAATGCTATTACATTCACACTGTTTTCTCCTCTCACTTTTAGGTAGCACATTCACATTTCTTTCTATATTCACTCTTCTAGAAATAAATCATACAATTTTCTGTATGTTTGAACTAAAAATGCTACATATTATATTCATATGTTTTCTCTACTCACTTTTAGGTAACACCTTCACATGTCTTTCTCTACTCACTCTTCTACAAACAATTCATATCATCTACATATATCTATATATACACAACTTCGATGTTTGTAAAATACATTAATTATTATACTAATTCATATTAAATATTCAAAAACCCATAATAAACCATATCCACCTAACTTCTAACTGTTAATCCCGAAAACCGCTTAACCGATCACCGCGAAATTCGGCACGTATATGTATTTTTTTCATGGAGAAAGTTTTTATGGTAACAATTTTACTACACAATATATTACTTTCAAATGGTTTTCTACCAGTTTTTCTTTTACGTAACACATTCATGTATGCTCTTTTTGCCCTTCAACATACAATTCATATAATATTGTAGGATTGAAATATAAATGCAGCGTATTACATTCACACGATTTCCTCTATTAATTCTTCCTTTACGAGACACAATCAGTCTTCTTTCGCTATTCGCCCTTCAACATATAATTCATACAATTTGCTATATGTTTGAAACAAATACAACGTATTACATTCATACTACTTTCTCTACTCACTTTTATTTTACTCGCATGTTATTGCCTATCGTTTATCAACTTCATACATTCCAAAGCCTATACATATCTTATGTTGAAGAGTGGATAAATTCCAAAACAGGCTGACCGATCGCCTTGAAAAGTGACATATCTAATTGTTTTCATGGCAAAGATTTCTATGCAATCCATTTTACTACCCAACATATTACGTTCACATGGTTTTCTCTACTCCCTTTTCTTTTACCTAACATACTACTCCCTCTTCTACAAACAATCCATACAGTTTTCCATACACTTAAAATATAAGTGCAACGTATAACATTCACACGGTTTTTCTATTCATTTTTGTTTTACTCAACACAATCACATTTCTTTCACTACTCCCGCTTCGACGAACAATTACGAACAATTCATACTATTTTCTATATGATTGAAACAGAAGTGCGCAGTACATTCACATGGCTTTATCAACCAGCTCTTCCTGTAATATTTGTTATTGCTCAACACTGCTTTTGCTTAGTATCGCTCCGGTGTTTTAATAAAAAGTAAAGAAATACATAGTTAAAAAAGGAAGTAATTTCAATTGGTGTCAGGAGTGCGACGAAAAGCACGATACGGAACAGTTGATGAAACAAATGAAGATGAACATAATTGGAAATGAAATGAATTCTGGAATGAGGCAGAGGAAACAAATATGAAAACCTAATTGGAAAAATGTAAACTACGGAATAGAAAATATGGGAACAAAAATGGACAAAATGGAAACAAAAATGGAAGCCACAATGAAAGTGTAAACTCCGAAACGGAAAAGATGAAGGTGGGAATGTCTAATATGAAGATAGATCTATCAGAGAATACTAACATGCGACTGTGCAATAGAAGAACTCGATGGAAAGATGAAAGTCCTTGGCCAACGTGCTAACGTCCTGGAGTCAATCGTAGCAGCAAAGAACTAAACTCCATAATGGAACAAATGCTCAACGAAGCCCTTAAACTGGGTGGATATCTATGGGGGAGGTCTGCGTACAGCAGTGGATGTTTTACAGCTGAAATGATGGTGTTTACGAAATATGTGTATGTATTTCTGTATCTCTTGTATCTCGGAAATGACTTTTAACAATTGCGACAAAAATTGTTATTTAGTTAACGTTTTGCCTTTCAGGTTTATCTAAATAAGTATCTACTCCCACAAAAAACAATATTTCACAAAAACAGAGGCGAAAAACCCCGAGCGAAGCTCGGTCGCCCAGCTACTTAAACTTAAATACTAACTTTGGTTTTTAACCAACTTTTCGTTTTTAAGTTAGGTTGTGCAGTAACACACACACACACACAGAGACACACACACAACACACACACATACACACACAGAGAGACACACACACAACACACATACTCAGGCACACACACATACATACACACACATACACACAACACACACACGCACTCACACAACACACACTCAGACACACACAGGCACACATACACACACAACACACACACTCAGACACACATACATACACACACAGACACACACATACACACACAGGCACACATACACACACATCACACACACTCAGACACACATACATACACACAGACACACATACATACACACAGACACACATACATACATACACACAATGACACACACACATACACACACAGGCTCACTACACACACAGGCACACATACACACACAACACACACACAGACACACAACACACACACATACACACAGACACACACACGCACACACAACACACACACACATACACACACAACACACACACAGACACACAACACACACACAACACACACACACTCAGACACACATACACACACAACACACACAGACACACACACATACACACATACACACACGCACACACACATACACACAGAGGCACACACACATACACACACAGGCACACACACGCACACACATACACACACACACACACACAGGCACACACACAGGCACACACACGCACACACACATACACACAGACGCACACGCACATACATACACACACGCACACACACATACACACGCACGCACACGCACACACATACACACACGCACACACACATTTGTACTAATACGTGGGAAGCAGGCCCCGATGGGACCACCCTGTCGTCGACTCCAGGTCAGTAGAATATGAGCAGCGATGAAACTCTCCATTGTTTCAAGTGCTGCTGACATATTAAACATTTCACAAGATCCCTGTGGCGAAGTTTTCAATCTCTGTTTCATTGATTCTGGCTGTAATTTCACGACTCCTGGAATCACGAAATAAAACCAAAGAAACTACAGCTATAAACGTAAAAGCTGCGAAATTTGCACTCTAGCAGGAAATGAGAAAACCTTTCCTCTTTAGTGGTCACATTTGTTGCCAATATTTGATTCTGAAATACGTAATACGTTTGCAAAGGGAGACGATAAATGACGCACTAAGAACACATTAAATATAATTGTTTTATAGAACTGAAACAATTTTGTTAATTCCGTGCATAGCAGACTGAAGTTTCCGAATAAACCGAACTCTCACAGGAATACCTATTGGGGTGCGAATTGGCCTTGACGTTAAAGTTAAAACACTTGTAGAATTATTGTAACCTGACTGCCAACTCAGTTGAAGAGCCTAGCAATTGTTTAATGTGACAGTAAGTGTGACAAATCCCACTTCTGACACCAGTATATCTACTACGTATAGTAAGTAGACCAAGTATTGCCTCTACCCACAAATTCGATGTAGAAATTAAACTGAAAATATCTTTTGAGGTCCCCTGAATAAAGAAATATTAAAAAAATGTCCGTTGCTGTGCCTGTGTTTGTGTGCGCTTGCGTGTGTTGGTATTTAAGTTTGACGTCTTTTAAGGAAGGTTTTGAAAACAATTTCTCCAATTTAAACTAGCCTTAACGTGGAAAATAGTCCAAAATGTTAATAAAAATGTCATATGTTTGAGATATTTTAATGGCAAATGAGGTACGCATTTTGAATTTTCTGGCTATAGCCCCTGTAGTCGTATTTACTCTGGACGACTTTTGCAGAACTGGTAAACCGTAAGAGATAGACCAAATCATACTATACAAAAAATGTAAATATTGCTAAAACACAATTTATGTGGTATTGTGTGCTATTGGATTTGTAGATTGAACTATTTCAGAGATATTCCTTGTTAATGGTGTGAGTTTTGAAATAGTTAACTTTCGTCAAATGGAAGATCGTTGTTCACTTTTTTATTAGCCGTGCAAAGCTCTAAAAGATTTGATTATCGACATAGATTGTTATTTTTACAATGGCTGTTAAGAGCAGTGCGTTATAGACATAGTTTGTGCCACTGTTAATTATCTGGGCGTCCGCTGGATGGCACTAGGTGTAAAGCGGCAACTTTATGTGGAAATACTCAGGTTATTTTGCTCAGACGCACTTTTTCACAAGGAATGAACTTCTTTTATGTGCAAATAAGTATTACACGGGACTGAATGACTATACTGTCTTAGCGAAGGAATCGGAAAATCAAATTCAGGCCTTCAGCGTTTTAACTGAAGTAGAGTTTAAGGTACATTTCGTAGGTGAAGTGTAGACCAGAAGAAGAACTGGACGCGGGACAACGGAAGTGATTCCGAAAGTGAACATCCCGGCCAGCCCACAAACAGCAAAAGAAAACCACGGCAGTCGACACCACCCCACCCCCTCACTCTACGCAACTCCTTCACGCCACTACAAGCAGCAGAACGCGAGGAGACAGAATACCCGGCTTTACCTACACCCACACAGAATCCCATCCCACAATTCCAAAAACCAAGAATCCCACAACACCAAAAGACACCTACAAAAACCCGCCCCACTCCCCACCCACACCCAACAACGCCAGGTACCTCCTCAGCAGCAACAACAACAACAGCAACACCCAGCATACAAAATACAGAAAACCAAAAGCCGCCGAGGATCATCATCCCGGATGTCCGCCAGGCCGTGAAAGTGCTACAGACGCTAAAGAACTCTCTTCCGAACGGGTTCTACAAGCTTCAAACAACGACTGCCTAAAACTCTTCCTCCAGAGAAAACAAGATGCCATCCCCACCATGCAGCTCCTGACACACGCCGGTGTGGAAAACTTCAGTTTCACACCCAGAAGTGATCAACCTCTGCGGTACGTGATTAAACGCCTGCCTGCAGATCTGCAAGTGTATACGTCAAAGAGGACTTAGAACTGAAGGGCTACACCGGCGTGCAAGTTCGACAGATGGTTTCCCGCGGCAGGCCTCTACCAAACTTTCAGGTAAGCTTGTCTAGAACCACTGAAAATCAAAAGCTTTTGCAGGAAAGAGAGGTGTGCCACATGATGGTCACCGTGGAGGTCCTCAAAACCTCCCAAAATATCACCCAATGCTACAATTGCCAACAATTAGGACATACATTCAAAATGTGCAACATGACCTCCCGGTGTGTTCTTTGCGGTGACCTCCACCGCCTAGCTGACTGCCCAAGAAAGGCCAAGGAAGACGTTGTACCCCACTGTGCCAACTGTGGGGAGGCGCATCCTGCCAGCTATAGGGGGTGCGAGACATTTAAGATGGAACGCCACCGCCGTCAACTGGCCGCCGCTGCCAGGAACTCTCCTGGTACTCAACCAGGGCCACGCCCCATCCTCCACACGGCCCTGGTCCAAAACGGCACCTCTTTTGCAGGAGCCGCCGGAGGACGAAATGCTCCCGAGCAACCACCAAATGGTCCCCCTCCACAACCCCAGCCCTCAGAGGCACCCACCAGTGACCTGGGAGGTTTGAAAGAAATTTTCAGCCTCTTCAAGGATTTAAACCTCCCAGGGCTACTAACAAAGTTGCGGCCCATAATCGCAAGATTAAAAAGCTGCAACGATACCATGGAGAAGCTAGAAGTCATCATATGCTTGGTAACCACTCTCTTCGAGTAAATGGCAACTTCAAGGGGAGGCATAACTTTAACTCGCGCGCTCCTGTGGAATGCAGATGGCATCCACAGGAAGCAACACGAACTTGAAAACTACCTGCGGCGTAACAAAATTGATGTCGCATTTATTTGCGAAACAAAATTACAGCAAGAGCACACTTTTAAGCTCCAGGGGTATCAAATCTTTCGCAACGACAGAATTGGCAGACAAGGGGGAGGGACTGCTATTTTGCTCAGAAATACTGTTGCTCATGCTTCTGTTACGCTACCTGCAATGGCAGCGTTAGAGTGCACAGCACTTAAAACACGTGTAAAGAATCAAACGGTGATGCTGGTAGCGCTCTATCGGCCCCCCAACTCTTTAAATTTCATACGTGACCTCGAACAAATCCTCGCTTTAGAGGAGCACGTTATAATTGCAGGAGATTTCAACGCTCGGCACCCCTGGTGGTTTTCTCGCCGAGCAAACGCGGCTGGAAATCTCCTGGTTGAACTTATAACTGATAATGACGAAATTGAGGTACATCTTCCCCCAGATCCCACATTTTCGCACAGATCGGGGCACTTTGACCCCGAAATTTTGGACTTCGTACTAACAAAAAATGCGACACCTTTAATTAACTTTACAGTGTATCACAGCCTGGACTCCGACCACCTTCCCGTGCATTTCGATATACAGGGTGACATTTCAGACGGTGCCTCTGGGCCTCGAAGGAGGGCTGAGACCGACTGGAATAAGTTCACCACGGAAATGCACGGGATAGCGCAACCCCGGCTGTCATACTACAGCGAGGTAGACATCGCTACACACGGCCAAGAGAAGCGCTACCACTTACACCACAAGACCACCCGGTTTTTGCACGTACCCCGAGGTAGAGCAACTCATTGCGCGGAGACGACGCTTGACAAGACTGTGGCGGTACACCCGTCAGCCTGAATATAAAGTGCTAGCAAAATGGCTACGCAACATCATTCGGCATCAAATTAAAATCAACAGAACTGAACAGTGGGAAAACAAAATGCTGAGTACCACTCATTCGGACTCTTCCTTGTGGAAATTATTAAAGGCATTTAAGGTCTCCACGAACGTCAACTCCGCAACTGAGGCGCTGCACACTCAAAGCGGCTTGCACTTCTCCGATGAGGAGAAAGCCGAGGTCTTCGCTGACTGTCTTGAAGACAGATTCAGCGAGAACCCAGTTACCAACCGCGATATAGAACGGGAGGTACAGACATGGGTACAAACCTGGGTGGCGCAGAAGCAAGAGCAACAACTACCCATCATAACACCGCAGGAAGTCTACAAGCTCATTAGGAAATTACCTAATGGGAAAGCTGCCGGCCCAGACAAAGTGACTAATGAGGAACTTAAGCATCTCCCGAGAAAAGCCCTGGTGCAACTGACCAAAATATTTAACGCCTGTCTGCAGCAAGGCTACTTCCCCTCCACTTGGAAACGAGCCAAGGTAATTATGCTCCCAAAGCAAGGGAAAAGCACCAGAGAACCGCAAAATCACCGCCCCATTAGTCTCTTGTCTACTATTGGTAAATTGCTCGAAAAACTTATACTTTCTCGACTTCAAAAATAAGTTTCGGAAACCCATGAACTTTCAAATTCACAGTTTGGTTTTCGAAAAGGACATTCCACTGAACTACAGCTCCTTAGACTAACTGATGACGTAACAGAGCAATTTAACAATGCGGCTTCAACGTTGGCGCTATTTCTGGACGTAGAAGCCGCAATCGACCGGTGCTGGCACAATGGCCTTATTTATAAACTGCACCACAATTTCCCGGCTCTTCAAAATTATCTATACTTGCTGCACAATTTTTTAGAAAAACGGAAGTTCTACGTCCAAGTGGGCCGCTCCTCCTCACGGGAGCGAGTGATGCGGGCTGGCGTCCCACAAGGGGCAATCATGTCACCCTTTTTGTACATACTATTCACCAACGATTTCCCAGTGGACGCCAGATGTAAGGTCGCCATGTATGCTGACGACACTGCAATATACAACCACTATAGAAATCCACGATTCGGCCTTGCAGATATGCAACGTTATGTTAACAACTTCCTCTCATGGCAACATGACTGGAAAATTAAAATTAATCCCAACAAATGCCAGTTGATACATTTCTCTAAGCGGCATCACACTTTGACAATGGACCTAACGGTCGGTGGTCAGGTATTGCACTGTCGTCGGCAAGTTAAATACTTAGGGGTTACCTTGGACCGCACAATGTGCTGGTCCACCCACATAAAAAATAGCGCCAACAAAGGCAGACAGCGGCTAAAGTTATGCGCCCCCATCTTCCGCAGCAAACAGCTGCAATTGAAGTCCAAACTCGTCCTGTATAAAGCTTTCATCCTGTCAGTGGTTCTTTACGCGTGTGTGGCCTGGGCAAACGCCTCAAAAACCGCCCTGAAGACTATCCAAACCCTCCAAAACCTCTCTCTCCGGAAAATCCTCTCTGCTCCCATCCTAACCACTAACCGAACCCTTCACCAGGAAACCCAGATCCCTTCCATACCCGAGGCAATAACAAAAAGAGCCACTGTCGCGTGGGCGCGCATCAGGAATCACCAAAATGACGTGATTGCCAATATTGGCAAGGGCGAGCCAAAGCATCGTAAGCATGCTAGAATTAAAATGTTCTAGACATTGCGTGGCTCACCGACTGATGCGCACCCATGCAACCCAGGCCCTAGGCCACGCACTCCGGAAGAGGTCTGTGCCTCGGAAACGCCTCAGGAGCTGCAACCTGGCCGGACAGGAAAACTGCGGAAAAACTGTAAATAGTGAAGTGTATATAGTGCAGTGTAAATATGTATATGCGAGCGCGCGCGTATGTGTGGTATGCCCAGGAGTGAGTGTGTGTATGTATCCGTGTATATAAATTTAAAAAAAACAAAACTATCAAAAACGGACAAACATAAGACCGAGTCTAGGCCCAAAAACTGTTCTCGGTGGGCTAAAGTTGCCCACTGTATGGGTTTTTGAACTTATAAAAGCAAACATGAAAATTGAAAATACTGTAAACTATAATTAATGTTAATTTTAGCCTGTAAGCCGGGCCCTTCTGTACCGGCACCGGGCAAATGTTTTCTATAATAAAATAAGTAAGTGAGTAATATGAAAATTCTCCATTAATTCCTATCCTCCTTCTAAATTTTCAGGGTACACCTAATTGGAAGTGATTTAAGCCCTTTGAATAAGAAAAAAGGTGTTTGTGCGTGCGTGCGTGTGGGCAACATAACTCAAAAACAAAAAGTCGGTTAAAAACGGAAGATGGAATTCAAGTTTAAAGTGTTTGAATCATGTGACACGAAAGACCGTAGACTCTATGGTAGTGCAATACGGTCTTTCCTGTCGCATATTGTAGTGCCGGGCTGTCGACGGGCCCTTAAACCCCAATCAATCAATCTATTGTAGTGCAAAAGTTTTAACAGAAAATAAAGACAAATTATTTTTGCTGGATTTCGTTCTTCTCACATTGATGTAACCAGAGATTCCTTGATTTGGCACCTTTTTACTTTCTCTACTGGTAAGTAGGGGAAGTATTGTATTCCACCCAAAAATTCGATGTCGAGATTTCACCGGAAATACATGTTTTGAGGCCCCCTGAATCCAAAAAAAGAATTTTTAGAAAAAGGTCCGTGTGTGTGTCTGTGTCAGTCTGTGGACAGCATAACTCAAAAACGAAAAGCCAGTTAAAAACCAAAGTTGGTATTTAAGTTTAATGACTTTCAAGGATGCGACACGAAGATTTTGAAGAAAATAGCCCCACCCTACACTACCCTTCACATGGACAATTTATCAAACATTTTTATTTTCTTGAAAATGGCTCTAACGATTTTGATTAAAATGTCATATGTTTGAGATATTTTGATGACAAATGAAATGTATATCTTGAATTTTCTGGCTATAGCCTCTGTGGTCGTATTTACTCTGGACAACTTTTACATAACTGCTAAACCGTTTAGTGTGAGTTTCGGAAAACTTAGAACTTTAGCGAAATGCAACAACGTTGTTCATTTTTTATATGTTAATCGTGCAAAGAGAACGGAATCTCAAAGTTCAAAAATATTTGACTATCGCACAAAGCGTTCTGTATTCTAATATTCCCCTTGTAGCTATAAGGACATAAGCAGTAAGATAATTTGTACAAATGTTTATCTCAACTAACACGAAGAAGATATAGGAATAAGAGTTTGTAAGAATGGTTAGTACAAGAGTAGAGAAAGTCATGTGAGTGCGACACATCAAATTTTTTTCTAATATAATCTAATGTACTTCAGGTAGAATCAGTATATACCTAGTAGGTAGAGGGCATTGCATTGCGGTCAAAATAACTGTGCACATGATTGTAACACAAATACAGCCCAGCTATTCCTGCCCCCCTTCCTGCATCCAGAAAGTGTGCAGGAAGAAACCATTGCCCACAGACACAAAAGCTTGAAAACATTTAGAACACCTTCTTTACTGCACAGATGAAGTCGCAATAGCGGCTAGGTGCTGTGCAAATAAACATACCGTACAGAAGAACCTGTACGACCTGTTCTCGAATGCTGGAAATGCAGCAGCAATTTCCATCTTAGCGTTTCTAAAGTTTCAGAATACACCCTTACCTGGAAGTATATTTTGAGAACCCTGAATAAAAAAAAATATTTTTTTTTTTTTTTTAAAAAAAAAAAAAAATGGTGTGTGTGTGTGTTTGTGTGTGTGTGTGAGTGTGTGTGTGTGTGTGAGTGTGTGTGTGTGAGTGTGTGTGTGTGTGTGTGTGTGTGTGTGTGTGTGTGTGTGTGTGTGTGTGTGTGTGGAGAGTATAACTAAAAAACGAAAATTTGGTTAAAAACCAAATTTGGTATTTAAGTTTAATGTCTTTCAAGGATGTGACAAAGATTTTGAAGAAAATATCCCCACCATAAACTACTCTTTAAATGGAAAATTTCTCGAAAATTTTGATTTTCTTGAAGATGCCTCTAACGATTATGATTAAAATTAATGTTTAAGCTATTTTTATGACAAATAAGATGTATATTTTGAATTTTCTCGCTATAGCCTATGTAGTTCTGTTTACTGATGACTTAACTTGTAAACCGCAACAAATAGACAAAATCGTATTGTACAAAAAATGTAGATCTCGCTAAAACACAATTTATGCCTGATATTTTTTTTTTTTTTTTTTTTTTTTTTTTTTTTTTTTTTTTTTTTGGTACAGTGAACCATTTCGGAGTATTTTTGTCAGTTTCCGAAAACTTGAAACTTTCGTGAAATGGAACATCGTTGTTCATTTTTTATATCTTAAGCGTGCAAAGAGAACGGATTCTCAAAGCTAAAAATTTTTATCTACTGTATTCTAATATTCCCCTTGTACCTATAAGGAAATAAGCAAGATAATTTGTACAAATGTTTATCTTAACTAACACGAAGAAGATATAGGAATAAGAGTTTGTAAGAATGGTTAGTACAAGAGTAGAGAAAGTCATGTGAGTGCAACATTGCTAATATTCAGGGAGTGCTTATCCTTTCCTTTTTGCTGAGTTCTCATTGGCTACTTATGTTTAGACCACGGTTGCGCTCAAACAACATGGACTTTCGTCTGAGGAAGAATTTTAGTAACTTCAATTGATTATAAGGAAGGCTTTGACCTGAATGATATACTGGGAAGATAGTTCACATGAAAATCTCACAGATGGCGTCAATATTGCTAATTGTGTATTAGGGAAGGTTAGAGCACTGTTGCACTGACGCCTTCAACTTGTTCTAGTATTTTATTATTTATAGTTATTTTTGCTCTTGAATGTTATGTGCTTTCAAATGGTATGCCGTTTTTTGGCGAATGTAGACTTAGCTACAGCTAATTTGGAATGCGGCTCCCAGACTGGTAGACCATATCATATTTCATACGTATACTTCCCTCATATTATCACGTCAGGGGCAAAGTACTACAAGATCATGCAGCCCTACGGCAGTTGTACCCCATCCTCAGCTCCAAAACCATGCCCATTCGCCTGAAACTCCAGCTGTATCGTGCGATCATCCCGCCTCTGGTCCTGTACGGATGCGAGATCTGGGGAGTGGTGGCAAAGTCCACCTTCATCAGACTCCAGACGTTGCAGAATCGGGCATTAAGGATGATCTATGATACCGGCTGGAGATTTCCTGCCCACATCCTTCACGAACATTCCGGCATCCCGTACATTGTCGACGTGATTAAAACCCGCGCTCGAACAATGTACAACAAACTCCAGAACCACCCTAACCCACTGGTGAATACTCTGGGACAATATGACCAGAGAGAGCCTCGCCGACTACCATCTAAAAAATTGCCGAAGGACATCTTAAGTCCAACGGTCTAATTTTCGCAGATGGGAAAGGCAAAATGAATATCTGTACTTAAAACAGAGTAAATCGCCTAACTCAGATCACCTCTCAGTGTGTGACTGACGGCCAGAACCAGGAGGAGATTAGCGCGTCACCTGATTGACTAACCAGCCAATCAGCATGTATGGGCAGTGCCCGTTCATGGACCAATCCCTACCAACATCCATCTTGCCCCTATAAATACCCCTGATCCCAAATTAAATCCTCGAGTCCAGCCACAGCCGCCGCAGAGTCAACATGGCAGGAAGGAAGAAGAAGCGAGCCGCCGCAGCAGTCCAAGGAGCCTCCGAAGAACCTTCTGGGGAGACTGAAAACGCCAGCGCCGTCCCTTCCTCACAGCCAGCCTCCTCGCCAGCTCCACCTCCATCTACGCCGCCTGACCAAGGTATCTCAGCCTGCGACACCACGCCGACATCAACCATCCACCGCACACAGTCGACACAGCCAGAGGTTGAATACCAAACGTCCGGAGAGAGTCATCCTAACCTCACGAGGCTGCAGAGCTACAGCGCAGTTGTGCGCGGAGTACATCGGCAGCTTCCGGACTCTCTCCTCCTCAACGCAGCCCGACGTCGCTGGCCTTCTCTCATGAAAGCGACGCGCATCATCACAGCCAGAGGACCGTCGCCGCTGGTGCGCCTGGAGTTTTGGGATGGGGCAGATTACCGCGCTGCTTTGAAGGACGGGCTTCCTGCCCTCGGGCAGGTGCTCCCAGTCGAGGCTAGCCGTGGTGTACGCCCTATTCCCTGCCGACGCTGCTGCCAGTATGGTCACACCGCCGATACCTGCGCCGACCTCCCACGCTGCCACTACTGTGGCGCCGGCACCTTCACCACATCCTGCACCAGCCACGACCTGACACGTCGCCCAGTGTATTGTGCCACGTGCAACTGCACTGGTCACTTCACGGGCCAGGCGGCGTGCCCCAGGAACCCACGCCGTCAGACGCCTGCAGTTCACAAACTGCCTACGCAACAACCACTCTCCGCCTCGCAGACCTTCACCGTCACACACCAACATACCACGACCAACCGCCAAACCGCCGACCAACACGACGCTGCAGACAGTCAACTTCTCACCGCTGTACTCCACAACACCGCCGCACTACAGAAGATTCAAGACACACTTCAGACTATCACCGACCGGGTTGCAGCATGGGAGACAGCCCTGACTCGTGCTCTCGAGGACGTTAAGGATGTCACCCATAATCTGCAAACAACGCTACCTGCCACAGTCCATCAAGACAACAATAGCCTCCGTGACCACTTCAACAAGCAGCTGGAGAAAGTGGTCACTTATATCAACGACACACGCATTCACAAGGTCCATAAGACACTAGAAGAAATACTACAAGGACACACATTAATACTACAGGACTTACTTAATCAGATATTGAACCGACTGACACTCCTCAGAAATGTACTCGGTCCTCTACCCGGTCCTTCAGTACGACCCGACTTCCCCCCAAACCGCAGGTCAGTGTCAGGGCAACGCCATGATACTTGACCTGCCTAAGCCAACGACCCGACTTAACATTACCCACAATCATCCGGTTTGCTTCGGCGGTACCGGACCAACTCCACCACTGTACAAATTAAAAATAAACAGAGTCACCACAGAAGTAAATTAGTTAAGTTTAAAAAAAAAAAAAAAAAAAAAAAAAAAAAAAAAAAAATTAAATCCCTGTAGACCAAAACACCATACTATCGCGCAGGTAAAGCCGTATAACGGCTAGGTACTGCGGTAAAGACACTTCGGGTGGGGGAATAAGCTTCCCCACTCGACTCGAACTGCCTCTGGAGCCTCTGGACGTGTTTCTGAACACCTATCCGTCTGAAATTGGAAGTTGTTTATCAAAACCTTCACGTAATGACCAGGTATTAATAACTATTCGCATCCTCTCCTTGCAAATACAACTGGATATATAAAAAAGCAGTTCTACAAACTTTTTTGAGACTAACATAATCATAGACGTCTAAAGCCTTTAAAGAATATTTATCTGACGCCGGCCACGGTACACAACAAAGGAAGGCCGGTGTCGGGCTACCCCACCTTAGTAGCTGTGCGTTTCTGAAGGCTGATAAGATCACGCTGCCTCCAGCAATTGCTGTGAACGCGCGACAATCAGAGAAGCAATGTAAAAAGTTTTCTAGATTATCCGAGAAGCTTCCGGCAACCGGCGTATTTCTATAAGCTCCAGAAAGCTCTGTGTTGCATCATTGTCGCTACATTAGGAGCCCAAGCACCGAACAGAGGACTGAGTGTGTGTTTGTATCGTCCAAGTGTTTGAGGGACAACTTAAGAAAGAAAGTGAAAGGACTAAGTCAAGGTTAGGAGAAGAATACAGTTGAGTTTTAAACACAGCGCACTGTTAACATCAGTAGAACTGCGTGGTGAATAGCTTCGTAGTGATGAAGCGGTAACTGAACTGCCTTTACTTCATTTTATTACATTGGTGTCAGTAGTGGCATTCCTCGACTTGACAACTCATTCCGATATGTTGAATAGTGAGCATCGGAATTTTCTTACTTTCTCTACGACGTATAAGTACAGGAAGTATTGTATCCCATCCAAGAATTCGGTGTCGAAATTTCACCGGAAATATATTTGAGGCCCCTGAATCCAAAATAAAGCATTTTTACAAAGAGGTCCACATTTGTGTGTAATTGTATCAATCTTTGGACAGCACCTTTCAAAAAGGAAAAGTCATTCAAAAACTATTGGTATTTAAGTTTACCATTTTTATTAAAATTGCTCCATCCTAAACTACTCTTTTCATGGAAAATGATCCCAAAATTTTTATTTTCTCCTAAATGGCTTGATTTTGATTAAAATGTCATACGTTTGATATTTTTATGACAAATGAAATGTATATTTTGAATTTTCTTCCCATAGCCTATGTAGTCCTGTTTACTCTGGATGACTTTTGAATAACTCGTAAACCGTAACAAATAGACAAAATCTTACTCTACACAAATGTAGATCTTGCTAAAACATACAATTTATGTCTGAGTAAAATTTTTTGTAAAGTAAACTATATCAGATATATTCCTTGTTATTCGTTTTATATGTTAACCGTGCAAATAGAATGGAATTCAAAGCGTACTGTATTCCCATATTCCCCTTGTATTTGTACCTTCAAATGTTTTCAGGTTTGTATGTATGGCCCTGTGTTTCCATGCTTAAGGGTATATAACTGTAGAGGGAAATGAAACAAACAACATGACCATAGGGCTTTACAGGTTTCCTGCCTCGACGTTAAATGGGCACAGATGATGTGAATTAGACACTAAACCCTTCCAGCCACTTATTTCAACGTCAGCTGCTGCAAATAAACAGTTAAAGGTTTTCAAAACGTTATCTGGGCATGTCAAAAGCACAAGCTTTTCTCTGTATGCTGTTCTGGAAAATTCTGAAAACAATCCTTCAATAAAATAGCATAATCCTTAGCCGAGTTATACCCATAAGGTCCAAATGTTTCACATTAAAACGAAAAGTCGGTTAAAAACCAAACTTGGTATTTAAGTTTAATATCTTTCAAGGATGCGACACGAAGATTTTGAAGAAAATAACCCCACCCTAAACTACCCTTTACATGCAAAATTTTTCAAAAATTTTTATTTTCTTGAAAATAGCTCTAACGATTTTTATTAAAATGTCATATGTTTAAGATATTTTTATGACAAATGAAATGTATATCTTGAATTTTCTGGCTATAGCCCCTGTAGTCGTATTTACTCTGGACGACTTTTGCATAACTGGTAAACCGTTAGAGATAGACCAAATGTTAGTTGATTCAAAGTCTCCGATATGACCATAGAGGTTAAATGGGGCTTCATGAGTGAAGCGATGTTAATATAGAGACAGAATGAAGAATACGATTTGCAATAACGGCTCGTAAAACAGCAAGTAAATATCATTTAAATGTAATATACTGGATTCTTTTCTCAAAGTAACTCTAATTCAATTTTTCACAAGTAAACTTTTCCGATATGATTATGGAAGTTACAGGGGGCAATACAAATGGAATTAAATCGCTCAATATATCTAAAATGGTTCACTGCACGAGAAAAAAGTATTTTAAATTAATTGTGCTTTAATAACACATTCATTTTTACCTTCTCTACTACGAATAGTAAGTACAGGAAGTATTGTATTCTACCCAAAAATTAGATGTCGAGGTTTAACCGGAAATATATGTTTTGAGACCCCCTAATCTTAAAAAAAAAAAAAAAAAAAAAAAAAAAAAGCATTTTCACCAAAGGTGAAGTTGTGTTTATGTTTAATATATTTCAAGGGTGCGACACGAAAATTTTGAAGAAAATTTCTTCACCCTGAACTACTCTTTTATTTTGAAAGTTATTGGCAAATTTTGATTTTCTTGAAAATGGTTCTAACGATTTTCATCAAAACGATCGTTTCCATATAGTACACCACTCCAGAGATATTCATTGTAGATAGAATAACATTTAACTTGAAACATCTTATTCACTTAAAACCAATAATTTATAGAAATTCATGCTTTTTTAAATAAATCCTTCAATATGACCACGCGAGTTAAATGACACCATTAAAAAAACAAAAGAAAAAAGAAATCTGAAGTATTGCACTCACATGACTTTCTCTACTCTTGTACTAACCATTCTTACAAACTCTTATTCCTATATCTTCTTCGTGTTAGTTGAGATAAACATTTGTACAAATTATCTTGTTGCTTATTTCCTTGTAGATACAAGGGGAATATGGGAACACATATACATTGAATTTACACACACATTCACACTTTCATTTGTACTTCCAGACTCAGGTAAGGATGAGGAATAATCTTGGCTCTAGAAAAATTCCTACCCCTCTGCCGGGAATCGAACCCGGGACCCCTAGCACAGCAGGCAGGCCGCAGTAGGCTTTGTGCGATAGTCAAATGTTTTTAAGTTTTGAGATCCCGTTCTCTTTGCACGGTTAATATATTAAAAAAATGAACAACGATGTTCCATTTCACGAAAGTTTGTTTTCTGAAACTCACACACATAGCAAGGAATATCTCCGAAATGGTTCACTCTACAAGAAAATTTATTGAGACATAAATTGTGTATTTTAGCAAGATCTACGTTTTTTGTATAGTATGATTTGGTCTATCTCTAACGGTTTACCAGTTATGCAAAAGTCGTCCAGAGTAAATACGACTACAGGGGCTATAGCCAGAAAATTCAAGATACACATTTCATTACACTTCCAAGAAAATCAAAATTTTCGGAAACTTTTCCATGTAAGGGGTAGTTCAGGGTGAAGGAATTTTCTTCAAAATCTTCGTGTCGTATACTTAAAGGATATTAAACTTAAATAGCAAATTTGGCATTTTTCTAAAAATTGATTTTTTTGATCCAGGGGACCTCAAAACCTTTATTTTCGGTGAAATCTCGAAGTTGAATTTTTGGGTGAAATACAATACTTCCTCTACTTAAATATGTAGTAGAGAAAGTAAAAATTGAACGTAAATTATGCGTTTTAAAAAGAACCTATATTTTTTGTAGTAATATTTTACGGTTTACCGTGTGCGTATACTGCACAGGGGTTTCCAAAAATTCATTTTACATTAAAAAACATTTAAAATATGCTACATATTTTAACCAAACACATTTGAACCATTTTTTCATTCAAAGGGACTCTGGGATGGGGTTGTTTTCTTAAAATACACCCCTTAGAACTCTTGAGGGTTCTGATTTACATACGTAGAGTATTTATTTGACTTTTCTTTTTTAATTAAAGCACAGATAGACCTATTTTTTATCCTGGGTTGCAAAGAAATCAGAAAAGCATTTTTAGAAAAAGGTCCTTGTGTGTATGTGCGTCTCAGTCTCAAAAACGAAAAGTCGGTTCAAAACCAAAGTTGGTATTTAAGTTTAATGTCTTTTAAGGATGCGACACGAAGATTTTGAAGAAAATAGCTCCACCCTAAACTACCCTTTACATGGAAAATTTTTCGAAAATTTTGTATATCTTGAAAATGGCTCAAATGATTTTGATTAAACTGACATATGTTTGAGATATTTTTATGAAAAATGAAATGTATATCTTGAATTTTCTGGTTATAGCCCCTGTAGTCGTATTTACTCTGGATGACTTTTGTATAACTTGTAAACTGTAAGAGATAGACAAAATCTTACTATACAAAAAATGTAGATCTTGCTAAAACAGAGAAATTTATGTCGGAATAAATGTTTTCTGGAGGAAGCCATTTCGGAGGTATTCCTTGTTTGTGCCAAAGAGAACGGAATATGAAAACTTTAAGCAGTAAGATAATTTCTGTAAATGTTTATCTCAACTAACACGAAGATATAGGAATAAGAGTTTGTAAGAGTGGTTAGTACAAGAGTAGAGAAAGTCATGTGAGTGCAACACTTCAGATGTTTACTGTTAGTAGCTTCTATGAAAAGAACAAAGCTATTGCTGTGTATATTTATTTGGAGTGACCCGAGTTAGATAAGCAGGGTAGTGAAAGTAATGTGAAAGTAACACTGTATTACCTTGTGGAGTTGTGGTGCACTAAATCACGTGTTGTAAACACTTTTTCAAATGAGAGCACTAAGGGTAGCCGCGTAACACAGTAACACAGTCGCGAGGCGCCGAACACTAGACCAACATCCGCGGGAACACACACCGTGACTGAGTGAACAGTTGAAGGGCGTCTGTGCGCCACTAGCGCCTCTATACGGCGTTCCCTGCGTCACCACACCCCACACGCCATACCTCCGCCGCGAACGTGCTAATGCGCCCATCTAAACGCGCCTCTTTTTACTTTCTTACTACCTACACGGTGTGTTACACTCACATGACCTTCTCTACTCTCGTACAAGCCCTTATTCCTATACCTTCTAAGTGTTAGTTGAGATAAATTGCTTATTTCATTCTGCATTTGCTTCCCTTCTCTTTGCACGGTGGAAAAAACGAACAACGATGTTCCATTTGACGAAAGTTAAAATTTACCAATATTAACACAAATAAAAAGGAATATCTCTGAAATGGTTCACTCTGCAAACAAATTGTTCAGGTGTAAATTGCGTATTTTAGCAAGATCTACATTTTTTGTACAGTAAGATTTTGTCTATCTCTTACGGTTTACCAGTTATGCAAAAGTCGTCCAGAGTAAATATGACTACATAGGCTATAGCCAGAAAATTCAATATATACATTTCATTTGTCATAAAAATATCGCAAACATATGACATTTTAATCAAATTCTTTAAGGACATTTTCAAGAAAATCACAATTTTCAAGAAATTTTCCATGTAAAGGGTAGTTTAGGGTGGGGCTATTTTCTTCAAAATCTTCGTGTCACATCCTTGAAAGACATTAAACTTAAATACCAACTTTGGTTTTTAACCGACTTTTGGTTTTTGAGTTACGCTGTCCACAGACTGACGCACACACGGACCTTTTTCTAAAAATGCTGTTTTTCGGTTCAGGGGGTCTCAAAACATATTTCCGGTGAAATCTCGACATCGAATTTTTCGGTGGAATACAATACTTCCCCTACTTACCAGTAGAGAAAGTAAAATGAGTAACGATGTCCCATTTGAAGAAAGTTAAAGTTTTCCAATATTGACACAAATAAAAAGGAATACCTCCGAAATGGTTCACTCTACAAAAAAAATTGTTCAGATGTAAATTGTGTATTTTAGCAAGATCTACATTTTTTGTATAGTAAGATTTTGTCTATTTCTTACGGTTTGCCAGTTACGCGAAAGGCATCCAGAGTAAATACGACTACAGGGGCTATAGCCAGAAAATTCAAGATATACATTTTATTTGTCCTAAAAATATATTTAATATATAGCATTTTAATCAAAATCAATACAGCTGTTTTCAAGAAAATCAAAATTTTCGAAAAATGTTCCATGTAAAGGGTAGTTTAGGGTGGAGCTATTTTCTTCAAAATCTTCGTCTCGCATCCTTGAAATGCATTAAACTTAAATACCAACTTTGGTTTTTAACCGACTTTTGGTTTTTGAGTTCTGCTGTCCACAGAAACACACACACACATGCGCGCGCGCGTGTGCGAGGACCTGTTGTTAGAAATAGAGGACCATATTTGGGGAGTTTATCCAATTTAACCAATTTTTCATCCTCAGTTATGTTGCTCACAGACTGAGAGATAATCTAAAACTATTTTTCCTTTTAATTCAGTGACTTCTGAGATATACATTTCCGTTGAAACCTGATATGGAATTTTTGTGTTGAATTGCTATCTAACTGCTGGCTATACTTCATCAAGGCAGGAAAAGGTATTCATTAAGTTGACAATATTACCATCCTTTCCACGAACATGTCCAAAGTGATTAATTTTTTTCCCCCCTTTTATGGTCTAAATTTTCTCATTTAATTCAATACTAAAAGGTTAATAGCTGACAGGCAAAATAAAATAAAGACAAAAGAGCGAAGGCAATTGTCAATGAATGATTAAACAATCAGATTTCCTCCTAAAGCAATTAGAACCCCAATTTTTAATATTCTCTGGTGAAAAACACTAAACCAACAATCATATCACTCTCATTTAAGTACTTCTAGGAAATCTATCTTTTCAGGGTTTGCGCATTTTATTTACTGGACTCATAATCACTTGAGTGGCGATTATAAATTCTTGGAATTTAGTAATGCATATTCAATAAATATCGAAACAACGGCGACCAGTTTTTAAGGGTCCTAAGACTGAAAAATCTAATGTGCTACACTCACAATACTTTCTCTTCGTGTTAGTTGAGATAAACATTTGTTCGTTCTCTTTGCACGCTTAGCGTATAAAAAAAACGAATAGCGATGTTCCATTTGACAGAATTACAAGTTCTCCAAAACTGATACAAACAACAGCAAATATCTCCGAAATGGTTCACTCTACAAAAAAATTTATTGAGACATAAATTGTGTATTTTAGCAAGATCTACATTTTTTGTGCAGTAAGATTTTGTCCATCTCTTACGGTTTACGAGCTATTCAAAAGTAGTCCAGAGTAAACAGGACTTCATGGGCTATAGCCACAAAATTCAAGATATACATTTCATTTGTCATCAAAATATCTCAAACATATGACATTTTAATGAAAATCGTTATAGCCATTTTCAAGAAAATCAAAATTTTCCATGTAAAGGGTAGTTTAGGGTGGGGCTATTTTCTTCAAAATCTTCGTGTGACATGCTTGAAGACATTAAACTTAAATATAAACTTTGGTTTTTAACCGACTTTTCGTTTTTGAGTTATGCTGTCCACAGACACACACACACACACACACACACACACACACACACACACACACACACACACACACACACATACGGACCTTTTTCTAAAAATGCTTTTTTGGATTCAGGAAGTCTTAAAATGTCATATGTTTGAGATATTTTTATGAAAAATGAAATGTATATCTTGAATTTTCTGGCTATAGCCTCTTTAGTTGTAATTACTGTGGACAATTTTTGCATAACTGGTAAACTGTTAGAGATAGACCAAATCGTACTATACAAAAAATGCAGATCTTGCTAAAATACACAATTTATGTCCAAATAATTTTTTTGTAGAGTGAACCATTTCTTAGATATTCCTTAGTATTTGTGTCACTTTCGGAAAACTTAAAACTTTCGTGAAATGGAACATCGTTGTTCATTTTTTATATATTAAGTATGCAAAGAGAACGGAATCTCAAAGATTTAAAACATTTGACTATCGCACAAAGTCTACTGTATTCTAATATTCCCCTTGTACCTACAAGGAAATAAGCAATAAGATAATTTGTACAAATGTTTATCTCAACATGGTCGATTTTTTTTTTCATAGAAACAGTAATTTTTATAGATACAAGATTCGAATCCAAACGCTCCCTAGAAGTTTGTTACTGGAATTATGAGGCACCCTGTCTCGTCCTATTTCTTGCAACATCATTGATCCTGGTGGATTAGTACCAAGGTTCAACCTCAATGCTACGTTTTTTAGCATCTTTTTGCGCTGGTATACAAAAGCAGCAGATATTCGTGAATAAGAAACCATTCTTAATGGCGGAATTCGGATATTCCTAACACACACAACATGTAGATACATTGGCGAGTGAGTTTGAGATAGATGTATTCATAAATCCTTCCCTAGGCTCAAAGAAACCTGAACATGTTTACAGTGAAGCAACCGAAATCTTATATAATACATATTTACACAGTAAAACCTTCAATTATCTTAATATTTGCTGCAAGTTCTTGAAATAATTACTCAAACATGTGTCACCATGATTCCATCATATCTTCAGTGTTAGTTTTGTAATACTAACGCTCCCTTACTTAATACTTCTATGTATTGCCAACATCTGAAACCAAAACAAACCTATTAACACAACCAGTAGGCGGTATTTCAAAATTCATAACGCAGTCCATATTTTTGAAAATAAATATATTACATATTCGAGAAAAACATTTGTAGGAATTATTGCTAGTATTCTAGCAGGTACAAGGGCATAACTGTCCTATTTTAGGGTTGCAATAACGACATATGTAGCAGAAGTGAGGTTAAATACGAATGATAAAGGATAAACCGTCATATAATGTATAAATATTTGGTAGATAAAACGTAATTATGCACAAAATTATTATAAAATTTATAAATAGGACATATATCCACTTTTAGAACTATTTATTCAGTTTAGTATAGTATGCAGATAATTGTGTAAAATTTACAAAGAACCAAGGACAATTTTTAAACCAATATCTTCTAAAACATATAATTAGATTTCAAAACTTCGAAACAAATTAATAGTAAATTTACTATTACTCCACGAGCACCAATTTTAAATTGTGTATTCGTCTAGGTATAAAATAATTAATTCAAGTTCAAAATACAGTTTTTTTCCCTAATTAACCTCGTTAAGTTGGCCTATATATATTTTTTTTTTTTTTTTCAAATCGGATTCTAGGGTCAACAATAAAATAGTCAAATATTTATATGAAAGCTTTGAAATTCCATTCTCTATGCACAGCTAAGATCTGAAAAAATGAATATCGAGCTTCCGTTTGAGAAAAATAGAAGTATTACAAAACTCATACAACAGGAATATCTCCGAAATGGTTCACTGCACAAAAAATTCATTTCGACATAAGTTGTGTTTTGAGATCATTTTAACTTGCTCTGCTGTAAGTAGAAGTATTGTATTCCGCCCAGAAATATATGTTTTGAGACCCCTGAATCCAAAAAATTCTTTTTAGAAAAAGGTCCGTGTGTGTGTCTGTCGGTCTGTGGACAACATAACTCAAAAATGAAAAGTCAGTTAAAAACCAAAGTTGGTATTTAAGTTTAATATCCTTCAAGGATGGGACACGAAGATTTTGAAGAAAATAGCCCCACCCTACACTACCCTTTACATGGCAAATTTTTTCAAAATTTTGGTTTCCTTGAAAATGGCTCTAACGATTTTTATTAAAGTGTCGTATGTTTAACATATTTTTATGACAAATGAAGTGTATATCTTGAATTTTCTGGCTATAGCCCCTGTAGTCGTATTTACTCTGGACGACTTTTGCATAACTGGTAAACCGTTAGAGATAGACCAAATTTTACTGTATAAAAAATGTAGATCTTGCTAAAATACACAATTTATCTCCATGTAATTTTTTCGTAGAGTGAACCATTTCGGTGATATTCCTTGTTATTTGTGTGAGTTGTAAAATACTTAAACTTTCACAAAATGGGATATGATTATTCATATTTTCCAATATTTTCACTTTCAAATGGATAATCCTTCCTTCTCTCCTTGAACCAAGGGAATCATAGATATTCAGGTCGCTAACCAATGATTTTGCATAGTGCCAATTAAGGCTTGCCAAATTTTGTAAAATTAATCGCATTAAGAGCTAATGGTTGTGTTACCAATGGTCATTTGAAATCAAAAACCGTTAGTGACCATGACGTTGGGCCACAACACTTGTGCCAACACACCAACACATAATAAAGGTAATAATTCGCCCTTTATGACGCACACGTTTCCGCCGCAAAGTGCTGCTGCGACTGCAGCGCCGCCATAGCTTGCGGCCTCCCAGTGAATACAAATGGCGGGGATGGGAAAACACCATTCATGAAATAATAAACGCATCTGGTACATACATACTCCTTTCCACGTTCTTTACAAGCGAATATTTCAAAACGAAATATGCCTTGAACCATTGTTCCAGCTTGGTTTATTTAGAAGCGCGCGCACACAAATGCACTCGCTAAATCATCTGGTGTTTATGCACAAGATGGTAAACATGCCGGCAAAAAACACATTGGGGCTGTTGAACCAGAAAAAATAGTAACAGAATGTCTAATTTGTTAGCTAATTAGTTCATGAATCTATTTCAATACACACCAATACTATTGGCTATTTATTAGCCTGCCTTGTTCTTCCGTGTTTACTGTGCGAGTGCAGGCCAATCCCATGCGTTAACTCTCAAAATATTACACTAAACCGACCGACCTGTTAACATACACAAACCAGGGCAATTCCCTGACCAACCTCTACGTAACGTTGTCGACTTACTTCACGTCTGAAAGAGCTGCTCGGAGTATTCCTTCGCGTCTTTTAAGTGATTAATTATTTCCAAGCCCTGTATGATGTCCCATAATTAGTACTGAAGTTATATCAGGAATGAGTTAAGTCTTTTGAAAACTGTTGCATAGACGTATCAATAAATACCTAACCTACCCCACTGGCTTACCTGATTTTTAATTTGGATTTTGGAGCATCCATTCTACTACTCATCAGCTGTTACCAGTCACCGAACACATCGCAAGTACCTCTGAGAACAAGCAGCACTCCCTGGCTGTCTTTTTAAACGTCAAACAAGCCTTTGATAAGGTGAGGTAGCCTGGGTTGTTCCATAAACTGCGAATCTTGGTCTTCCTACCTTGTTTACAAACTCTTCCATGGCTTTCTCTCGGATCGTACTTTTTCAGTCCGGTTGGGCCCAGAACGATCCACCCCTCGGCCTGATTTGGCCGGAGTGCCTCAAGGTTCCATACTTGGACCTCTTATTTACCTTGCTTGTATCATATGAGAATCTACTGACCGCCGCTGACAATTTTCAATCAGCCTTAAATACTCTCACTTCCTGGTTCAGTGATTTTCCAAGTGTCTTAATTGTTTTCAGTAGTGCTTCAGAAAAACTCTTAAGTTCAAATATTGTTATCTCCATTTTGTGATTGTTTTCAACAACTGAAGACTGATACATTGTCGCAATGTACGCAACAATAGCCAGAGCGTCCTATTAATAGCATAGCCAAACCAAAGAAACCCAATAAATTCTCCAAAACTCGAAAATCAAAAAACCGAGATTAACTTATGAGAGAAATTAATACAAGTAACAAAAAGTTATTTTCGTACATTTCTGTGAATCCAGTTTGGATGTGGCTGGAAGAAACCAGATTGTTTAAAACACATTTCGGTCTTTTCTGAAGGGTTGTGGATTAACATAGGTAAGGTTAATTGAAACATCCAAATTGCCGGCTGCAGGTGTAGTGGGAATGTTGCACCTGGGCCAGCAGGTATTTCGGGCCACACACAAAAGTGAAATAGAGTGAATCCATTGTGCGAGAGCTGAAGTGCGGTGCGGAATGTGAAGTTGCAGTAATTCGCCGTCGTTAAGCACGTCAAAGTACTTCTGGATAATGGAACCCCCGAGTCTCTCCTTTATCCTCTTTTTTCCTATGGCAAACGAAGAAAGGCATTGACCCGTTGCTCGGGTAGAGTTACTAGAACCTTCACGTCACAAAGGGACTTCTATTTGTGTCTTGCATTATTAACTTGCCAACGCACACCAATTAAATAACACTATTTGTCTGACGTCATAGATTCTGCAATATTTATATAACGCAGGGAAATAGAAAACCAACCAGTAACCATAACTCAAAAACGAAAAGACGGTTAAAAACCAAAGTTGGTATTTAAGTTTAATCTCTTTCAAGGATGCGACACGAAGATTTTGAACAAAATAGCCCCACCTTAAACTAACCTTTACATGGAAATTTTTTCGAAAATTTTAATTTTCTCGAAAATAGCTCTAACGATTTTGATTAAAATGTCATATGTTTGAGATATTTTTATGACAAATGAAATATATATTTTGAATCTTCTAGCTATAGCCTATTAAGTCGTGTTTAGTCTGGACGACTTTTGAATAACTGGTAAACCGTTAGAGATAGACCAAATCATACTATACAAAAATCTGATCTACTGCATTCACATGACTTTCTCTACTCTTGTACTAACCATTCTCACCAACTCTTATTCTTATATCTTCTTCGTGTTAGTTGAGATAAACATTTCTACAAATTAGCTTATTGGGAATATTAGACTACACTAGGCTTTGAGGGACAGTCAAATATTTTAATGCTATGATATTCCATTGTCTTTGTACACTTAATATGCAAAACAAATAAACAACGATGTTCCATTTCACGAAAGTTCTAAGTTTTCCGAAACTCACACACATAACAAGGAATATCTCCGAAATGGTTCACCCTACAAGAAAATTTATTGAGACATAAATTGTGTATTTTAGCAAGATCTACATTTTTGTATAGTAACATTTGGTCTATCTCTAACGGTTTACCAGTTATGTAAAAGTCGTCCAGACTAAACACGACTTAATAGGCTATAGCTAGAAGATTCAAAATATACATTTCATTTGTCATAAAAATATCTCAAACATATGACATTTTAATCAAAATCGTTAGAGCCATTTTCAAGAAAATCAAAATTTTCGAAAAATTTTCCATGTAAAGGGTAGTTTAGGGTGGAGCAATTTTCTTCAAAATGTTCACGTCGTGTCCTTGAAGGACATTAAACTTAAATACCAAATTGGAGTCTTTTGGATCACCCATTATTGTCTGTTCTTGGGAAAGAAGATTTGAAAATATCAATAAGTGTTAAACTTTCGGTAGAATCTGTAGATAAATCCGTGGAGTTGTGAAGAGTTGTCGTCGCAGTATCAGAGGATTAAAAAGGAGGTGAAATGAGTTAAGTTGAGGTGACCGTGAGTCGGTCTCCAGGTCACATTGCCCTCAAGGGTGATTAGATCACTTCCCTCTTAATGTGAGAGTAATTGGTGCAAGCCCTCGACCGAGGCTCGAGGGGACATAAGCATCAATCAAGCTCTCCGTACATCTACGTCATAGCGATAGGCGTTTGTTTCGCAAGGCGCTAGCCACTTCAAGAACTCCACTGTACTTGCAGTGCCGAAGGTGCCCATGTCTGCATCATTAGATGTGACCAATATCCTTGTTACATACATAACCACACTTACAGGTTCCTTCATACTATAGCATTCTATTTACCCAAAAATTCGATGTCGACACCAGTCTTTGGACAGCATAACTCAAAAACTAAAACTCGGTTAAAAACCAAAGTTGGTATTTAAGTTTAATGTCTTTCAAGGATGCGACACGAAGATTTTGAAGAAAATATCCCCACCCTAAACTACCCTTTACAAGGAACATTTTTCGAAAATTTTGATTTTCTTGAAAATGGCACCAACGATTTTGATTAAAATGTCATATGTTTGAGATAGTTTTATGATAAATTAAATGTATATCTTGAATTTTCTGGCTATAGCTCCTGTAGTGGTATTTACTCTGGATGACTTTTGCACAACTGGTAAACCGTTAGAGATAGACCAAATCTTACTATACAAAAAATGTAGATCTTGGTAAAATACACAATTTATCTCTCAATACATTTTCTTGTAGAGTGAACCATTTCGGAGATATTTCCTGTTATATGTGTGACTTTCGGAAAGCTTATAAAAACTTTCGTGAAATGGAACATCGTTGTTCATTTTTTTATATTTTAAGAGTGCAAAGAGAACGGAATCTCAAAGCTTTAAAACATTTGACTATCGCACAAAGGCTGCTGCATTCTGATATTCCCCTTGTACCTAAATTTACGTGTTGTAACTCTACGACACGGGAACACCGACTTTACTTCTCTTCCGCAGGAAGCCATACTAAACATTTTAAAACCGAAAAAGATGCATCTTCTGATAGAAACTAATTTACATAGAGATTTTCAAACATGAAGATAACTTCAATAGGAAGGAAGAAACAAAGCTTGGCATCCCCCACTTTAGCCCGGCAGCCGAATCAATAAACAAAGACCGGAACAACAGTCAAACGCCTATAAATGCTAAGGGTATAAAACATGCGAAAGCACAGCACTGAGGATGATCCATGCAGCTTCGAACGAAACACTAGACCACGGCCCACAAACCTGGATAGTCAATTCCTATTGAAAAACCACGTATATTTAAGCTAAATGTAGGTAAGCATTGAAATGAATGAAAAATACAATTTAAAAAACTAATTCAGCCATATATACAGGGTGGACCTACTATATCCCTCACAACTAACGGTGTTCTATCAGGGTGTGCACCTAACAGAGGCTTAAAAATTAATTTTTTTTAGAAGAACCGGAAATGTTCGCCGTTATATAACAGTGAAAAAGAATGGCAAAGCCGTAAGTTACTTTGTAGGGCGGACCCCAACATACGTTACGTTAAGAATTAGTAAGGTTGGAACCTGCGACAGGAAAGTTAGGTCATAAATTGTGTCTGGAAGTAGAAATGCGCTAGAAACGCTACATTCGATCTGAACAAAGGAATGGTGGCAATAGATTACAAGGTGTCCTCCTTGACAACTGAACAATGGTCTGTGGTGAGTAACACATTGTCCATCCAGCTGATAGGACGAAATAACGGCTGAGAAACACTTGAGGGAACCCAGTCAAATAAGTACTGGGTGAACACAGCTTTCTCTACTAACCATTGTTACAAACTCTTATTGCTATATCTTCTTCCTGTTAATTAAGATAAACATTTGTACAAATTATCTTATTGCTTATTTCCTTGTAGGTACAAGGGAAATATTACAATACAGTAGGCTTTGTACGATAGTCAAATCTTTTAATGCTTTCAGATCCTGTTCTCTTTGCACACTTAACATATAAAAAATGAAAAACGATGATCCATTTCACGAAAGCAAGTTTTTCGAAACTCACACACATAGCAAGGAATATCTCCGAAATGGTTCACCCTACAAGAAAATTTATTGAGACATAAATTGTATATTTTAGCAAGATCTACATTTTTTGTAAAGTATGATTTGGTCTATCTCTAACGGTTTACGAGTTATGCAAAAGTCGTCCAGAGTAAATACGACTACAGGGGCTATAGGTAGAAAATTCAAGATATACATTTCATTTGTCATCAAAATATCTCAAACATATGACATTTTAATTAAAATCTTTAGAGCCACTTTCAAGAAAATCAAAATTTTTGAAAAATTTTCCATGTAAAGCGTAGTTTAGGGTGGGGATATTTTCTTCAAAATCTTCGTGTCGCATCCTTGAAAGACACTAAACTTAAATACCAATTTTGGTTTTTAACCGACTTTTCTGTTTTGAGTTATGCTGTCCACGCGAGCGCGGATCTTTCTTTAAACATGCTTTTTTCTGAATAGATATATAAAACTAGTCACATGTACAATTTTACAACTGAAATTAGCAGTGAGTAAAGATAGCGGAAATAGCATTGTCATTAAGTTGGCAACGTTACTTGCGGGAAGTTTATAAAAGTCTTTATTACAATACGTGGAATGTGTTTCCCTTTATTCCCTTAAGACTGTAATATGGTGAACGCACGCTTAACGGACAGTTAAATGTTAAATGTATTAATAATTAATATACTTGGAGTTATTCAATTTAACTAGAAGATATTAGATCTGTTTATTCGTGTGCGCGGGCAATTTCTAGGTCATTAACCTCAAAGACGTACTGGTGTCATTTGAACTGCCTGATATTGTTCTTGGGAATGACGTGTGCTCGCTCGTGACTCTCTTTTGTTACCTGAGTAGTGCTGTTCGCGCGTTTATCAAGGGCACTATGCCGAGTTCATCACAGTGCGAATTGTTTTCCTTCTGATCGTGTGCGAATTTCATCGTACAAAGGAGAAACACTGGTGAGTTTTACATGAAATGTTTAATATACGTATTTAAATATATTGACATAGTCGTCTAGTTGAGGTTTATTCTCGTGGTGGTCTGGTGTATTTCATTCACACACGGTCGCTCATAACCTTACCTGCAAGCCACGAGTAATTCTTAAAAATCAAGTACTAGCATTCGAATGTGCATCTAACTTTAAAATATTAATTTTTACTTTCTCTACTGGTAAGTAGAGGAAGTATTGTATCCCACCCAAAAATTCGATGTCGAGATTTCACCGGAAATATATGTTTCGAGGTCCCCTGAATCCAAAAAAGTCCGTGTGTGTGCTAGGTTTATTGTTACAGGCCACAAGGTCTAAAAATCAACCTGTTCGTGATGATTTTATCTTTTGCTTGCTGAAGTGTTTAAAATTTTAATGTAATGTTTTAAATTTTAGCGTTTAACTTCATTAATTATTGGGTGTTTCAGATGTTAAGGTTTCAGTTGTTATCGTTTACCCCTAGGCGTTTTAATTGTCTAACAGTGTGGTTTTATATTTCAACTAAGTATGGGAATGAAGGAAAAATAAAATAAAAAACAAATGCAAGCATATAAGCACACAAATATAGGGTGGGGGTCTACTAGGCCCCACGCGACTAAGTCCTACTCACCCCCTTACTCCCCAATTACATACAGATGTAAAGAAGCAGGGAGAGAGAGGCCATATGCCCCTAATAAGGAAGTTCGTAAGCCAGAAAACTCGGAGCGCCCCCTTGCAATTCTGGAACATACGGCGCCCATCTAGTTGTTGAACCGCACGATAGAGGGAAGGAAAATAAACTTACCTCCTTATACATTCATTTCTACCTCATTGACTGCATCTTATATTCCTTTACTTCATTTACTTTCAGCTCCAGCAAGCAAAAAACAAAACACGTGCATTCAAATGCCACTGTGAAATATTTCCCAAAACGTAAATGTTCGGAAATAATGATAAACTTTGTACAAAAAGAGGTTACAGTTTCTACTGTTTAACTTGATTAAACTTTTACTGGAGCAGAAAGCAAAATACCTGCGATTCTCCTTTTAAAACAATGACTTTCTCTACTCTTGTGCTAACCATTCTTACAAACTCTTATTCCCATATCTTCTTCGTGTTAGTTAAGATATGTTCCATTTCACGAAAGTTCTCCCAAACTCACATACATAACAAGGAATATCTCCGAAATGGTTCACCGTACAAAAAATATATTCAGCCATAAATTGTGTATTTTAGCAAGATCTACATTTTTTGTCTAGTATGATTTGGTCTATCTCTAACGGTTTACCAGTTATGCAAAAGTCGTCCAGAGTAAATACGACTACAGGGGCTATAGCCAGAAAATTCAAGATATACATTTCATTTGTCATAAAAATATCTCAAACATATGACATTTTAATCAAAATCTTTAGAACCATTTTCAAGAAAGTAAAAATTTTCGAAAAATATTCCATGTAAAGGGTAGTTTAGGGTGGGGCTATTTTCTTCAAAATCTTCGTGTCGCATCCTTGAAAGACATTAAACTTAAATACCAACTTTGGTTTTTAAGCGATGTTTCGTTTTTGAGTTATGGTGTCCCACATAGAATCTATAGAATAAAATACAACGTGGATTAGAGAAGTCCTTGCTCGAAGCGTGTGCACGCCGGGTTGCGTTCAATGACGTCACTATTCTTGCAGTCATGATGGTCAATTTGTCGACTCCTGGTGTAAAGCATTGGGCATCCTAGTGCGTTTTAACTGCAACTTTAACATTTAACGCCTCTTCTTAAGCACAAACGTAAAATTATGTTAATTAGCCTCCGTAAAATTGGACGTTTGGTACCTAAGGTATTAAAAAAACAGAAATTTAGAGATCAAGAGGTGAGGAACAAAATAGACGAGAATTTATGAATCCGATGCTTGATAATACTTTGAGAAAGCGTGTGCCGTGGAGTTATGTACTAAATACGGTATTGTAGGATTTGTTTTTGTAAGCAAGCAGTTCTTGTGAAGTTTTGTGTGGTGAAATGGATGTTTAATGGCAGCGAGCGGCCAGTGTCCCCCCCCCCCCCGACAGATGGTTTAGCAGCACATGGTGTTACTACAAGAAAACCCAGTTAACTCGTCGGAGTGCTTCTTCTTCTTCCCCGGGCGTTGTTTTCTTACGTACGTCTTGTAAAACACAATCCGACATAGGCACTCAACCTCGCTTGCACCACTGCCAACCAAACACATACAATCTCACTGCACTTCCAGCAAAATTCCAATACATCCCCCTACAAATAAACATCTGATGTGTTGCACTCACATGACTTTCTCTACTCATCTACTAAACATTCTTACAAACTCTTATTCTTATATATTTTTACTTTCTCTACTGGTAAGTAGGGGAAGTATTTTATTCCACCCAAAAATTCGATGTCTAGATTTCACCGGAAATATATGATTTGAGACCACCTGAATCCAAAAAAAGCATTTTTAAAAACAGGTCCGTGTGTGTGTGCCTTTGGACAGCAGAGCTCAAAAACGAAAGGTCGGTTAAAAACTAAAGTTGGTATTTAAGTTTAATGTCTTTCAAGGATGCGACACAAAGATTTTGAAGAAAATAGCCCCACCCTAAACTACCCTTTATATGGAAAACTTTTCGAAAATTTTGATTTTCTTGAAAATGGCTCTAACGATTTTGATTAAAATGTCATATGTTTGAGATATTTTGATGACAAATGAAATGTATATCTTGAATTTTCTGGCTATAGCCCCTGTAGTCGTATTTACTCTGGACGACTTTTGCATAACTGATAAACCGTTAGAGATAGACCAAATCTTACTCTACAAAAAATGTAGATCGTGCTAAAATACACAATTTATGTCTGAATAAATTTTCTTGTAGAGTGAACCATTTCGGAGATATTCCTTGTTAAGTGTGTGTGAGTTACGGAAAACTTAGAACTTTAGTGAAATGGATCATCGTTGTTCATTTTTTTATATGTGAAGTGTGCAAAGAGAACGGAGTCTCAAAGCTTTAAAACATTTGACTATCGCACAAAGCCTACACACACACACACGCACACACACACGCACACACACGCACACACACACAACACACGCACACACACACAACACACACACAACACACACAACACACACACAACACACACGCACACACACAACACACACAACACACACGCACACACAATACACACACACCACACACACACACACAACACACACAACACACACGCACACACAACACACACACAACACACACAACACACACACAACACACACAACACACACATCACACACGCACACACACAACACACACAACACACACGCACACACAACACACACACAACACACACAACACACACACAACACACACATCACACACGCACACACACAACACACACAACACACACGCACACACACAACACACACAACACACACGCACACACAACACACACACAACACACACAACACACACACAACACACGCACACACACAACACACACAACACACACGCACACACACAACACACACAACACACACGCACACACAACACACACACAACACACACAACACACACACAACACACACAACACACACAACACACACGCACACACACAACACACACAACACACACGCACACACAACACACACACAACACACACAACACACACACAACACACACATCACACACGCACACACACAACACACACAACACACACGCACACACACAACACACACAACACACACGCACACACAACACACACACAACACACACAACACACACACAACACACACAACACACACAACACACACGCACACACACAACACACACAACACACACGCACACACAACACACACACAACACACACAACACACACACAACACACACAACACACACATCACACACGCACACACACAACACACACAGACACACACATACACAACACACACACA